>CM076974.1:12028633-12227639 GCA_039105355.1 Benthosema pterotum
TGCTGTAAGTGTTGGTACCTACAGTATATGACCTTCTGTGGATCATATTACACAGCTGTGCAAATTTCTAGCCCACTAGAGCCGAGCGTCGCCCGTGTTCCAAAAATGGATTTCTCATTTTCTCATAGACTCTTTGAAAATGATCAATATAAAGACGATTACGCCGCGGAGCAGCCAACTTGGGTCAAATCATGACAACACACAATATTATCATGCAATATCTCATTAGCAAGAAAAAAAAAAAACAATGACAGGATGCAACACATTTTGTTTTGTTTTTCTTTTTAGAAATTATTTGATTGTCTAAAAAGATCTCGTGTGTTGTCATGATTTGTCTCGATCCAAGTTGTCTTTGTCCACGGTGTAATCATCTTTATATAAACATCTTTATATAAATCATTTTTGAAAAGTCTATGAGAAAAATGAATGGGGAATCCATTTCTGGAACAAGGGGTGGGACTACTCAGCTCTATTCAACCTGGGGTGTGGTGGCAGTGCATAAAAGATACACTTTATTATAGCAACAAACACTTTTTATGAAGCATCCTGTTTGCTATTAAAAGGAAGACCAAATTAAATATAGCTGTATACTTTTTGTTCATTGGGTGCCCTCCCCCATTTGTGCAATTTCCACTCTTATCCACACTTGCATTGTTATTGCATTCTTATTTTGCAGTATTTGCAGAGAATCCCTGCTAAATGTAGAAAAGGTTTATTCCTAAAGGGAATGAGATTTATCTGAGGCTTTTCATTGTGTAGGGTCCAGCCCACCTGTCAGAGAATTCCGGTTAGGATGAGTTATGGTAGGTGTGGTACAGTATGTGGTTGTTCATCATAGGAACAGCATGTCCTATAATAGTCTACACATCACACCAGTCGGTAATTCAGTCAAGTCAGCACTGCCAAGTCCAGTCATGCTGAGATTTGACCACCTCATGACAATTGTATCAGCAGTGAAAGTACATTTGGTTCACACCTATTGTTCATACAAAATGATGATGGTGTATCATATCCTTCTTCATTAAGCTGAAGTTAATGATAACCCCCCCCTAGGCTCGGTGTTGCCAACTTGACATATTTGTCGTAGCTTTTTTCCAGACCCCCCTAGTGCCAAAATGAATGGAAAAACTCCTGGTGGAAAATCTAGTGCTTTTTTGCTGGTGAGTTGGGGCGAAATTGGTTGTAAGGAAAATGTGGAAGAATTGCTAATTTTTTACCAACATTTTGCTACCAAACTCAACATCATATGGTGGTCCTCCGTGGCTAAAATGCAGAACAAATAGTGGGGCCTGGTATGAAAATGGTTGAAAACCACCACTCTAGCGCATTCTAGTGCATTTTGGATTTTGGCAGTTGGCAACAGCTAGTGCCTAGGCTAGGAGGACTCTTGTATCGATCTATTTTGTGAACCCTTCACACGTATCAATGAAGGTGACATTCCATCCAGTGAGCAAGCATTTTTTCAAGTGTGTGTCTGTGTGCCAATCAGATTAATCTCAGCAGAGCGATAATAACAGCATTGTGACCGTTTCTCCAGCTGACACACATTAACCAGAGGTACATTACGTGCCAAGGTGTGGCATACATTACGCACTGTGAAGTCTGCAGTGTTCCTCACATGGGTTCCGCCGTTGGGTTCCATTTTTACACCACATTTTGTGAGTTACAAGTGAATAGGTTAACCCTTGGAACTTGAGTGTTTGACATTTTCGCTAATCAGCGGCAGTGTGTTTATGTTAATGTGTAGGCCTATAACCTATCCTGCCATCTGTCATCTTTTCTGTCTTGCCTGTCTTTCTGTCCGTCTTTCTGTCTGTGTGTACACACACACACATGCACACACGCACACGATTCATGCATATGTGTATAGCACACAGGCACACACACACACACCCTCAACGACTGGAGCAACAGTATTATTTACTGTAACCAATCCAGCTGGCTTATCTTCCTGCATCTATTTGGCTGGCCTATAGCAGAGGGTCCCAAACACTGGTACTATAGCACCAGTGCTGGTTCTTGAGCCCCCACACCCACCCCCCACCCTCCTCTGGTGGTACTCTCCCATAAGGGCAAAAGAGGAATCAAAAAAGTGTCCTTTTTGGGCACAGGTCTCCACCAGGTCAGGCTGTGGCCTCCTGGTGACCTTATTAGGCCAATGCAGAAAGGGTGCCATTTCTTATGCATTTGATGGTAATGAGCCCCTCTCAAAACCACACACTTTGGGGTGGGGTTTGTTCACTGTCCAATGACCATCCAAATACTTTAGCAACTGTTGCCCATCCAGGTCAAGCTTTGCTGGTCAAGCTTTCCTCTTCTAGTATGCCTATTGGACAAGGCTGGATTGGGGAAGAACTTGGTGAAGGGCTAATTGGAGGATTTGAGGCATTTTGTTCCAAAAATGAGTTTTTCAAAAGTATGGCGGTAGAGCCTCGGAGAGCCAGTTCATTTTCAGTGGTGGTACTTGGTATAAAAAAGATTGATACCCCTTGGCCTATAGCGCGGTATTCACATATCTGGAATTATCTTTTTTCATACACCAGAGTTGCATAAGGAAATTAGACATTGTACAGGCTCAGGGCGCAGTGAGTCACTGCATTTTGTAAAAAGAGCTTGAATATCTCCTCCATTTCTTTTTCAGAGTGTGACTGACGCAGTCGCTCATGCAATGACATTTAAATCAGGGCTGGTTTATAGGCGATGTGTGTCTGCTCTCTGCTGGATCTGTTCCTTATCTGGGTGTTATTATGGACCACGGCGTGCATCTGCCCTACATCAGTGGGTTTCAACCTTTTTGATCCCAGCGCCCACTATTTATTCAGCATTTCAGCCATGGACCACCATTTGAGGACACTTTAGCCCCACAGACCCCAAAACTAGAAAAAAAAAGAGATTTACTTACTGCTTTTGTCCACAATTCCAGGCTGGATTTCGGAAACAAAATAGGCAAACAATAGATAAAAAATAACCATACTTACTAAGGCTAATTACTAAGGCTAATCCAGACGAGCAATATTTTAACTTTTGAGAGTGTAAAATGAAACCAAATGGACCCGCAGGGGTCCATTTGGTTTCATTTTTACGCTCATTTGGTTAACCAACTGTCCATTATTGAATATGGGGACCACCTGGAACCACCTGGAACCAACTGTCCATTATTGAATATGGGGACCACCTGGAACTCTCTCAAGGACCACCAGTGGTCCTTGAGATCAGTGGAAGCGGTTCAGTTCGTTTGGTTAGTCCATGAGCCAGAGCTGCAAACTTAGTTGGAACATCAATTATGAATCGAGCGGGCAAAACTATAACTATATTAAATTGCTTATTTGATAAAGACTGAGACTTCTGCAGTAGTAGCATTTTTCTATTTTCTATTTTTCCCCCAAACAGATGCAATATAGCAGTGGTAATGCATTTTTAGCACCAGACCAAAAAGATAATTTTGTCATTGGCCTTTGTCCCCGAATTAGTGAAAATAGCAGGTCTGCAAGCTGTGATTTTATTGTTATGTAACCCCAGCTTCAGCACTACGAGGTATCGGTCTGCTTTTTGGAAGCACTGGTATGACTGTTTACTGTATAAGTGATGTTTTTTTATGGAGGAGGATGTTTTCTGTTGTATAGTTGTCTCTGTATGTTGTCTGCTGTTTTTACTGGACCGTGAGTCTGAGCAATAAAGTTGATTGATTGGATTCATCCCCCAAAAAGCCCATTGAATTTCATTGTGATACCGACAATTTTCAATAATAACTTGCTGTCCCACCTCAGTACCCATGATGTGTTGGGGAGTGAGTGATCCACAATACAGTCTATAGCATATAGGCTTTGGTATTAACCAGTGTTGTAGTGGTACTTTTAGAAGTGGGGCGACGCCTCTTAAAGGGGAATTCCCCCCATTTTTTTTTTCTGAGAGTGTACAAATGTGAACCAAATGGACCCTAGCGGGCCATTTGTACATTCTCAGAAAGAACAAGATTGTGCCCCTACGGGGCACAGGTCTCCACCGTCCGGGCTCAGCAAATGATGATATTATTCTAATATATATAAAACACTAATCACACACGGGACGCAATGACGATATTGATGATGTCATTCTTAAAAAAAAGGGTTGAAGTGTAAGATCAATATATCATATGTGTCAATTATTCACAATTTAAAAAAAGGCTAACAATTGATGTTATTGTTATAATTTATATTGTTATAATTTATATAATTTATATAAAATATGAATGAATCTGAAATTTGTATTTAATTTCCGTTTGGAAATAAAAAATCATTCAAATATTCGAATAGAATTGTGAAATAGTTTGAAAAAAAAATAATGAGTAAAAATAATGAATATATTTGTTGATGCATTCAATAAAGTCCAAAAAATAAAATAAATAAAATTTGGCATTAAAAATTTACCATTAAAGAAATAGTGGTCATAGGCACACATTTGCGAAATTCAATTGTCCAATCAAAAAAGATAAAAGGATTGGTTGAAAAAAAATAGATTTGGAGAAGTGCAGAATTAAAAAAAATAAATAAAAATAATATAAAAATAAAAAAAAGGAATGTAGTTGTGGATCCTTAGTTAAACGTGACTTACAATATTAAATAAAACAGATCTTTTATGTAAAATTACATTATGCGATCTTAAAAGATGAAAGGATTGGGTGAAAAAAAGTTAATCAGAATCTGATTCGCCATTGGACGAATATTGTTGATTAAGTTTTTGTTATATCGTCCCTGTCCATTGGTTGAATTTCCACTATTGAGGTTTTGGGCGAAATTTCGTCGTTGTACGTCTCTAGCTTGGTTCTGCACTTGAAAATATGAGTGGTAAGTAATGCTTTGTTGAAGACTTCCTTGAATGCGATCTCATTTGTGTCTCTCAGAACTCTCAATGAGTCTGTGTCGTGACCCAGGAGGACCTCAGCGATGTTATGGAAGCATGTCACCCAATGTTGGTAATTAAGGTCAGCTATCCAGACTTTTAGTAAAAGTCTGTATTTGAATTCAGAAAAGTCAAGGTTGCATTTCTCACAGTGGTATTTATCGTTGTCTAGTTCCAGAACCTTCTTGTTGCAATCTTCACGGGGGCACGCTTGGTATATGCAATTCTCAGATTGAATGTCAACGACTGTTGCCACTGTCACGCAATAATCTGCTAATTGATCTTGTATCTGTGCTCCTTTTGTCATATTTCTGACTGTTTTCCAGTTGACTTTGGCGATGACTCCTGACACCGATCCCGCAGATGACCGGATTTGTGTCAAGGATTGGATGCTTGAGTTTCGGCCTTCGTCTTCGTACCACTTTTTGAGTTGAATGGCTTGTGGTGTCTGTGGGTTGAGTATCAATTTCGCGCTAAATGACGCTGACAGAGATCGGCCTCCATAATCAGATACGTGAGCTCTTTTGATTTCCACTACCGGGTTAGAGGAGCCATCGAATTCTTCTGCCTGCTTTGCCCACAGGGTGACTTTTACTTCTTTGCGGCTGTTGTCCACCAGGGTGATTTCTCTTCTGCAAGTCTCTCTGCCATATTTCGTTATGATACAAGACACGTCATTGGCTTTGTTACATATTCCAATGACATTAACGAAACTATCCGGTTGTTTGTTCGCTAGTTCGGCGATCGAAGTAAATATGAAATCAGAGTTAAGTTGGGGGATGTTTGAATTCTCGTCACAGGGTACAATGCAAGATGTGTTGTTGAGTATAATTTCGTATTTCTGTTTAGAAACAGAAATAGCTGTTCTGAATATTTATCGTCACATCACGCTGTTTTTCATCTGTTTTCTGACTAGTAGACATTTTGATTACTACATTAACAATATCAAAATATCGCAAGAGTTCAACCTTAAGTAGTGATATTTATGACATCATCACAACTTTATTGCTTGCATAAATTTGGATTGGACAAACATATAAGGTTAGATCAACTAGATCAGCATTTGTTGCAGTGCAAATAAGAGGACATGGCCTACTTGTGTGTAAGTGGAGCAAGCTAATATTCAAGACATTAGTTATAAAGGTCTGTTATCCACGTCGTCATTACACCACCATCTAAACATAGCGGGCCCTCGTAGCGGGCCTGTATTGACATTTTCATTGTTCTTGGCTGCGGGCCTTTCACCGAGACCTCTCTTCCTCCACATTCCTGACGTGCTCCCTCAGCGTGGCTGACACATGGTCACATGGTCATGGTCAAAAGTTTTGTTATGACGTCATGATGTGCTTCTAGAAAAATTCTCACAAAAAAAATTATATCAACTTCTGATATTCTACTATCCTTTTTAAAATCATCTAAATGTGGTAAATAACGATGGATGTTCATTGTATTTCATAACAGTTCGAAATAAAAAATCATTCAAATTTTTTCTAAGAGTTCTATAAAAAAAATGTCTGGAGTCAAGTTTGGTGCAGACTGCAGGAGTACAAAATTCAAAATAGTTTCTAAAAAAAAGTGATTCTGGACTGTTATCATTATTTTGATAAATCCAATTCTACATGTATTACATCATGGTCTGAATAGTAGGCATCCGTTACATCTGTGGAAACTTTTTCAGAATTGTTGACATATACATGGTCTAGGAGTGAGCCATAGTCTGTGGTAGGTGTGGAAACAAATTGATGAAATCTGTATTTCAGCATGATGTTCAGAATAATGTCACCTTGATCACTTAATCTGTTGTAGTTGAAGTCTCCTAGTACAATTGTCAAAACATTTTTTTCTAATGTTTCTAGAAATTGAGAAAGCTTGTCAATGAAGTCTGAAGAATTGAAAGTCGGACGTCTGTACAGGGTGATGATATCAACCCTGGTTTCACATTTCGTCAATGTCACTCTTGTGTATTCCAAATCTGAAAAATTTGTTTTCATGTCCTTTGGAAAAAGATCATTCTTTGCTATACATAAGATGCCACCTCCTTTTTTTCCGTTTCTGTCACATCGGAATTCGGTGGAATTGTCTATGATGAGGTCTTCTTCAGAAAGCGTTGTTGACGATTTCAGAAAAGTTTCCACAAAACAAAGTATATCAGCTTGTCTTATTTTTATATCATTTTTCAAATCTTCTAAATGTGGCAAATAGCGTTGGATGTTCATCAGAACAATTCTTAATGAAGAATCTTTTCTATCAATTTTTATTGGTGGTGACGGCTTTAATTCAGAACTGCGTAGTCGAAGCATTTCTGTCTCTACTTTTGGATTAGCTCTGATGTGTTTCTCATTGAATTCGAGGAGGTAGAGACCGTTTAACGAAGTTACCCGACTGAGTGCGACATAGACCTGTCCTGCATTCCATCTTCGTTGTCCTGCTATTGTCACTATAATTTTTTCTAAAGTTCTTCCTTGAACTTTATGAATTGTACATCCCCATGCTCAAGTGAAAGGTCTCCACCGTCCGGGCTCAAGAATTGAGCCCGGACGGTGGATGGTTGTATTTCTCCAGGGTAAATACAACATTAATAGGTTTCTGTATTTCTCTTCTCCTTCTTTTTTTTCTTTGTGAAATCTAATTATACAATGTCGTCTTCGGGCTGTCATTTCTCCAAGACCTCCTTTCAAAGTTATCCGAGATGGATATCCATTTTGAGTCCTGTCTTCATGCGTATCATTTTCTTCTTCCATGGAGACGATATGATCACAATGATCTATTCCCTTTTCCCCTTTTGCTGATACATATGTGGCTGCAAATTCAGCCAGACACATTCCATTTATTGAGTCCGGTCGTGCTTCATACCTATCCAAAAGTGATGTGCAGAAAATGTTTTCTTCATCATTGTTCATTTCTTGTATTACATTCTGAGGTTTAAATAGTCTAACTCTTCTGTGTCTGGGTGCTGTGTTGACAAACACTACCTTTCTGCTTCCTCTTTTCAAGGGAAGCGATAGTAATCTATACGCTGCTTCCTGTGCACTTACTTCTCTGTTATTTAGAAATGCATAACCTACCTTTTTTAGTTGTGTGGTTACATCTTCTCCTCTGTTATCATTTGCAACTTTTTTTAACAGTTCACTCATTGCTCTTTCTGATTTCAACATGTAGCTTGTCATGTACATGATACAGGAGTACACATCCGTTACAAATTGTATATCCATATTTCCCTGCCATGTTTCTAGGATTTTCTTGTTGTAATAATTGATCCAACGTTCTTCCGGTTTCCTCTTCAGCACAATTTTTCTTCCTGACCTCATGATCGACAGAGCCCATTGATATTCCTCTTTACTGACACCTGCTTGTTCAAGCAGTTTTTCTAAAGAGATATTTTCTGCAATGTTTTCAGTAATCATTGTAGTTGCTACTTTTTCCAAAATCATTCGTCTTCTTTTAAGAATTTCATCTTTTCTCGGGTCTTTCTCTTCTGTTTCTTTGGCTATCAAGGTGTCATTACTTGGTAGGTGTGGGAAGTTGAATCTGCAGGAACCTCGTTTTCTGCATGCGCTAGAATGATTGTGTTTTTGTAACGACAGTACTAAATCCTTCAATATGCCTTCTTCTGCTGGAATTTCACATGTCTGGTGTTTATCAATGAAAGTGGCAACTTCTTCATCTGTGTTTATGCCAATTTTTGGAGCATCCTTTATCCACAGTAAACAATGCGCATGTGGTGATCCCCTTTGTTGGAATTCTGTGCGTATGAAGTAATCTTCAAGTTTTCCGAGAGGATTTGATTTTCCTCCAAGAAATTCTTTGAAATATGTACGTAGACGATAATCAAATTGACGCGCTGCTGTTACTGGATTACGTCGTAACCATTTGCATTTTTCTTCAAAATTCATGTTTTTCACATCTTCCGCGGTTAAATTCATTCCATATTCTTTACCAATACTTTGTATGACTTCCGGCCATTTCATGTCTGCAGCACTCAATGTTAAGAAGAACGTTGGTATTCCTATTTGTCTAACTGTAGCTAGTAAATCATAAAGAACTGTTTGCCAATAAGCTGGTGATCCTCTTGAGTTTTTCGGAAAATTGAATGCCTTTCCGGCGCGCATCATCTCATTCATCTTTACTTTTGATTTCATCATTCCTGCAGTAACCCTTTCTTCTTGGAATTTTTCTCCTTGACTCTGTCGCACAGCTATTTGAATCTGGTCTTGGACATCTTGAGCTTCTACTATGTATTGAGCCGTTAAGAGATAATCTATGTCTTTTGCAAATCTACCCTTGGAATGTAAAATACGTTGTTGAAAATATTTCCTATGTGTAATTCTTTTTCTCCTTTGTGAGTTCAATCCTCCATTTCCAAATGGATATTTACATGGATTTGCTAATTCTTCAAAGTTTTCGTCTTGGTAGAATGAACGTGGTTTTTGATGTTCCGTTGGAGCAATGTGTATTGTGATGTTATCTTTGAGGAAGTTTTCTTCCTGAAGTAAAGTATCATATGGAATTCCTCTTATCTTTCCAATTTCTTCAAATCTTTTTCTGTCTTCTTCATCTTGCTCTTCTTCGATGTTTATATCTGTTTCTTGTGGAACATCTGACTTCTTCTTCTCTTGATTTCTTCTTTCACCATATGATCCCGTAATACCGTCTTTCTTTTTGTTGTCATTTTCTTCTAACATTGTCATGGCTCTCCATAAGTCTTCATTTTCTTTAATCCATTCTTCTTCCCAATCTTCGCAGATATCAATCTTTGCATATAGAGGATTGTTTTTCTTTAGCCAAACTAATGCTTCCAAGACTTTTTTCGGTCGAACGTATTCATATATATAGTGTCCTGTATATTCTAATTTCCTTTTCAGTTTTAATGGAACAACTTCAAGAGAGTCAGGAAGTCTTGGCAATATTTTGATAACGGTGTTCAAATTTGATGGCACATTAACTGCATTACCATGAATTGCTTTTTGTCCTCCTCTCGGTAAACCAATGAGTTTCATGAAGTGTATTCTTTGACTTATTAATCTTTCTTCTAAAGGCCGTAATTCCTGCAGTTCTTCTGGGATATCATCCAAGGATAATTCGTTGGCCCAGGATTGCGAAGGCAATGTTCTTCTTTTCAAGCATCGGTGACAGGTGTGGCATATCCAATTCTCATCAATTGATGTCTTCTTATTAAGAACTTTTTCAGTTTCATCTCCAGGTTTGTAATTCTCACATTTATATTTCACAACCGTTTCTCTGTAAAGCAAGCGTTCACAACAGAAGCATACGTAATTTGGTCCACTTTCCGCGATTTTCTTTAAGAATGCAAGTCCTGATTCATCAATTGTTGTCACATGTTCTTGTTTTGCCCTATTCTCTTTCTCTCGTTTTTCTTTTTTTCTTTCTCTTTCATTCTTCCGTCGTAGATTCTTGTCATCTGCTTTCTCTTCCTTCCGTTTTGTTTTCATTCTTGTTCTATTTCTCTCCCTTTGACTTATGAGTGTTGCTCCTCTCTGTCCTAAGTTCTTTCCTTTTTTTCTCCTCTTGCCTTTTCCTTCTACATTAGACTGCTGAATTCTCTTTTCTCCATTTTTCACTTCTCTTCTTTTTTCTGCTCTCGCTTCCCTATCTTGTCTCTGTCGAAGTTTCTTCCTTACTTCCGTTTCCTCTTCCCGATACTTTTTCTGTCTGTTTCTCTTCCTACTTAGATTCTGTAGCTTCTTTTCATCGTCTTCCTCTTCCTCCCGTTTCCTTTTCATTTTTTGTCTATTCTTCTCCTTTTGATCTTCTTTTTGATCTTCTTTTCTTTTTTCCTCTTTCGCTTCCCTGTCTCGTCTTTGTCTAAGTTTCTTCGTTTCTTCTTTCTCCTTCTCCCGATACTTTCTCTTTCTATTTTTCTCCCAAATTCTTCTCTGATGTCTTTGTTCCTCAAACTGACGAGTTATGCTTTCACTCTGCTTTCCTATTTGAAATAGCAATGACTCCTGATATTCTACCCCATAGCTTTCTTCAGCATTCATGGATAAGTCTTTGCCCCAAGATTGCGAAGTCAATTTTTCTCTCTTCTCATGACCTTTCCTTTCATTCCATTCTCCTTTATGAAATACTAATAATTTCTGAGATTCTTCCCCTGTGCACTCTCGATCATATATCCTCAAATCATTCTTATTTCCATCTACTGTATGAGAAGACAACATTCTTCTAACGACCTATTGATTTTTATTAAACAATATTTTTAGATTAGAATGTCATCTTTCTTTCTTATATATGCTATGTATTACATCATCTTCTTTTCATTATGTACAAAAATCTCTATTTCACACTTATATCTCCACCGTATCTCTTACCTATGACCTCATCATGACGTCATCTCCAGCTCAGGTCTCCTCCTAGAGACCTGTACCCAGGTACAGATTCAAGACAGATAGTCGTGCAACAGACAGACTTAGGACGTGCACGGACAGAGAATGATTACCTCATCATTCTTTAATCATGGGACAGACAGATTCGTGCACGGACGGAGGGCGTTTTATAGTTCCCACCTTCATCATGACCTCATCATGACGTCATCTCAAGCTCAGATCTCCTCCTAGAGACCTGTACCCAGGTACAGATTCAAGACAGATAGTCGTGCAACAGACAGACTTAGGACGTGCACGGACAGAGGGCCTTTTTCAATCCCTTTTATAATGATTACCTCATCATGCTGTAATCATGGGACAGACAGATTCCTCGTGCCACAGACAGATTTAGGACGTGCACGGACGGAGGGCGTTTTATAGTCCTCCACCTTCGGTGGAGACAATGAAACTCATTAACATGATGAAACTCATCTTGATGATGTCATCAAGATGTATTTCACCATGCTAATGATTTTTTTCAGACCCAAAAATATTTTAGATGTGAGAAGTGCGGGGACGACGTCCCCCCGCGTCCCCCCTCCACTACACCCCTGGTATTAACACCCTTCCTTTGACAAAACTGTTCTTCAGCCGAACAGTCCCTGAGGAGTCTTCCGGCTGAAGAACAGTTTTGTGCACCAGTCAGTCAGAAAACTGAACTCTCTCCCTGCCCTGCCTCCCCCTCCTCCCTTCCACCCACACTGACATTTTACTTCCTGATGTCACTGGATGCACTTTATTTAAACAATGCTGCTTTAGGGACACTGGACTATTAGTTTTCAGATCTGTTTTTATATTAATTTATAGTATTTTAAAGAATTGTGGGCATCCTTGGATGTGTGAATGAAATGAATCGGTTTCTGTCTGTTCTCCCCTCTTTTAACTATTTCTCTTTTTTATGCATTTTATGATGAAGGGATGAACGTAATTTTATGTCTGTGTCAAAGCAGATGTAACTAATAAAGAAACCTTGAAGGCTCCCCCACCCACCACCCACCCAGGACGGGTCCTGTCTGTCCCCTCCTCTCCGTGTCACTCCTCCAGATTATGCCCGCAGCAGCAGCAGCAGCAGCAGCAGCAGCAGCATCAGTGGCTCTCGTGTCTGATCCCATCTGTGAACCTGTGCCTCCTCACAGCTTGATCCCCCCCGCCACCACCATTGTCTCATTAATCCTGGACTGTTAACATTGCATCGCTACAACAGGCAGTCATTGGCACCCTGCGCGTGACCCCCCACCCCTAGCCCACCGAAACCCCCCTCTCAGCAGCCTGTAGTCTGGACCCATATAACAGCTGTAATAGCTGGACCCATATAGGAGGAAGGGGCCAGCCAGTGTTGTGCGTGTGTGTGCGGCATGTACAGTGCTTCTGCATACGTGCACATGCATGGAATTGTTTAATTTAGACTCAAAGGGCTCCCTTAACTTCTTGGCCTTTTTAAACTATTAAAAAAGAACATTTTTCAATAGTTTAAATGCCCAGTCTACAAGCTCACAATGTGTTAATAGATTGGCACATTGAACTATTCCAAAAAAAATTGTCAAAATACTAAAAAAAAAATGATAAGGTCTTTAGCATAAGGGGTTTATACGAAAATGGAGCCCTGTATCTAAATTTTAAGAGGGTATGGTGGTGTGGGGTTGCAGTCTGTGTGTACACTGTACACCATAGTGGTTAGAAGAGTGGAACAGAAGAAGCATTGGTCTGGGGACCACCACCAACACCAGTGGTCCTTGAGGTGCTTCCACTTCCACGTGGTCCCCTGCTAAAGGATGGAGAGTTGGTGACCAAAAGAAAAGACCCTTATTATACTGTAGATCTTTAACTCTTGAGAGTGGAAGATGAAACCAAATACATTCTTTAAAAAGTTGCATTATTTATCTGCCATACTTAAAGGGGAACTCCACCATTTTCAACAACAAAAAGAAGCGTCTAAAGAAATCCATTAACATGGTGAAAATGCATCTTGCTGATGTCATCAAGATGTATCACCATGTTAGTGGTTTTCTTCAGACCCCCAATTCTTGGGAACACAGAATGGGGGAACTTTTTTTATCATGTCCACCCAGCACCTCGAAGCTACATCAATGACATAGTAAAATGTTGAAAATGGGTGGACTTCCCCTTTAATTACTTATGTGATCGGTTCACGGTCGTCTTCCGTCGAGCGACTAGCGTCCCTCGGTTGACTCTGATAGGCTGGTTTAGGTGATGATGTAATGTTGGCGTAATTAAGAGATTAATTATTGCCATGACTGTTATCTCCTGGAGGACTTCCGGGGTGCTTCCTCTCTGGTCACTCACTCTGCTCGCGCACAAGCAGGCCATGGCTTAGTGGCTTAGATTATTGTGTCACACATGTGTGTCACATACTCCATATTTGGACGTGTGTCACACACTCCATATTTGGACGTGTGTCACACACTATTTTTGGACACACTATATTGTATTTGGACGTGCAAACCGCATCCTCTTCCCGTGCACAAGTAAGATGTGCAGGGTCTTGCTTGTATGAAAAAGGTTGAAAAGTATGGCTTTATATGGCTTGATTGAGGAAAGACACCTTTATAAAGCTGTGTGTAATGTGTATACAGAGCATGTGCTTCAGTCGGTACTGTACTGTATGTCCCGAAGAAGAAACACATGGAGAACACGAGGTCACATTGTATTATACAATTGAACCGCATGTGAACTCACGTTTTGGTTCAAGGGGAAGTGAAAACGATGGTCCAGTATTTGCCCTCTCAAAGAGGAAAGGAAAACAGCTTTGTGCTCCGGCTGTGGTTTTAAGACCTTACACTTGCTTACTGTAAGTCAGACCAGCTGAGCTTGCATACCTTCACACCTCCAGAGGTCTGCAGGGAACTGTTGGTTCTTCTCTCTCTCGCTCTGTCTGTTTCTGTCTGTCTGTCTGTCTGTCTGTCTGTCTGTCTGTCTGTCTGTCTGTCTGTCTGTCTGTCTGTCTGTCTGTCTGTCTGTCTGTCTGTCTGTCTGTCTGTCTGTCTGTCTGTCTGTCTGTCTGTCTCTTTCTCCGTAGGATATATGCACACTTCTGAATTGTGTGTGTGTGTGTGTGTGTGTGTGTGTGTGTGTGTGTGTGTGTGTGTGTGTGTGTGTGTGTGTGTGTGTGTGTGTGTGTGTGTGTGTGTGTGTGTGTGTGCGCGCGCGCGCGCGCGTGCGTGCGTGCGTGCGCGCGTGCGCGTGCGTGCGCGTGTGAGTGTGCATGTGTGGTCGGGAGAATGTATATGCACATTTCTGAATTGTTCTGTGAATGTGTGTGGTGATGCATTTGTGAATAGGGGGCCTGGATTTAACACAAAATCTGTAGACCTGTTGTTTGCTATCATAGCCTCATATCTTCTCCTTCCGGTGGTGTTCCTTTGTTTACCCTGATAATGACAACAAACACGACGTAATGGGAGATTCCGACATATTCGGCAGCAGAGCTTACGATGTGTTTTGAGAGATCAGGTTTAGGACGGTCATACTAGGGATGATCAGACGAAAGAAGAAAATCAGACGATACACAATGACTTCTTCGCTATTTCACCTGAGCATGGAACGGGTTCACAGTCATCAGAATGAAGTGCATCAGAAGCTTAAAAGAAAACAATGGATGCATCCAATTATTTGATGTTTTGGTTGAAGTTTTGCGGTTAAAGTTGAACCTTTTTTCTATCCACCTTTACCGCAGCATGTAACTAGACAAATTGCCCGCCAACCAGAAGTGTGTTCTGTGTATTGAAATGGGTATGGAGTATAGGCACTTGGTAGCCTAGCCTAAGATGAAATGATTTTGGACGGCAGATTTCATTTGATCTCATCAACGTGTCGTCAAAATTAAACCAAATGGACCCGCAAGGGTCCATTTGGTTTAATGTTTACACTCAAAAGAAATCTTTAGTTTGGGGTCTGTGGAGTGAAAACGTTGTCAAATGGTGGTCCGTGTCTGAATAAATGGTGGGCCCTAGTATCAAAAAGGTTGAAAACCACTGCTTTAGATCACTCAGTCTCATTGTCTGTGTCTCTTTGTGTGTCTCCCCATGTCTCTCTCAGATCCAACCAATCCTCACAGTAAGCTCTCAGCTCTCCATGTGACTCAGCTGGTGTTCCGCCCTGATTGCAGGGTTGTGATCCCAGAGAGAGGAAATGCCAATGTGTGCATTCATACCCACAACTCTTGGGTCATGACTCATTATCTGTCCGACTCCACGTGAAACATGTGCCTGCATTTTAAAGAGGGCTCAGTATTATACTGGCACGTCGAATCCTCTCATTTGTGTAAAACAAGGGGTTTTCAACCAGTGGTCCTTGAGAGAGTTCCAGGTGGTCCCCAGGCTAAATGATGGACAGATGTAACTCTTTGAGAGCGTAAACATGAAACCAAATGGACCCTTACGGGTCCATTTGGTTTCATGTTTACACTCTCAAGAGTTAAAATATTCACCATCCGAATTAGCCCAAGTCTACACAACTAGAGAATGTACAGTAGAAGATTACCGGTAATCGTCATTTTGGTCTGTATGTTTGCCAGTTTTGTTTTCCCCCGAAATCCAGCCTGGAATTGTGGACAAAAGCAAAAGAAATCTTGAATTTTGGGCGTCTGTGGGGTGAAAATGTCCTCAAACCATGGCTCAAATTCTGAATGCAGTGGGTCCTGGTATGAATAAGGTTGAAAACCACTGGTTTAGAACATCAATTATACGTCATACGTCAACTATAGCAGAAATAGGAGGCAATAAAGAATAAGTGTACTTTTGCAACAAGTAATATAATTTCCCTGTGAGTGTTCCTGTGTGGGATGAAGGTGTGAAACCGAGCTAGTTAAAGGCTTTAACACTAGCTGTCTCCTACATGCATATTTCAGGCAACTCCCTTTAGATAAAGGCTGGCTACCGCAGCTGTAAAGAATAGCACTAAAATATCTTACAAAGCTTTTTATGGGGTGACATGTGGCCTTTTGAAATCCTTTGTCGGTAAAGATAAATCACAGATATCATTGTTTGCCTTTGGGGGCCGTTGGCATTATGGCACTTGTTTAAAAAATACTGTGTGTGTGTGTGTGTGTGTGCGTGTGCGTGTGTACGTCGTCCGTGCATGCGCGTGTGTGTACGTCCGTGTGTGTGTGTGTGTGTGTGTGTGTGTGTGTGTGTGTGTGTGTGTGTGTGTGTGTGTGTGTGTGTGTGTGTGTGTGTGTGTGTGTGTGTGTGTGTGTGTGTGTGTGTGTGTGTGTGTGTGTGTGTGTGTGTCCGTGTGTGTGTGTGTGTGGTGTGAGTACGTTCTGATTTTTGTGAACTGTATTTGTATGAGGTTGCTGATACGATTTTTATTTACAGTTTGGAGAAATGGTGCACATTTCAAGCACAACCCGACAGAACAAAGACTGTTGACTGTGAGTGGGATGATTCTAGCACACTTGTTTTCATGGCACTGGTGGTCCCTTGACCAGTGGTTAAAAAACACTGATATTACCTTTCATTGGGTGGGCAGGATACACGTTTGGGTGGGCTGTGCCCACCCCTGCCCCCCTCTAGATCCGGCCCTGGCGTGCACACAAACACGCACGCACAAACTACTAGGCTACTGGAGAACTTGCTGTTACCAAGCCGCCGCAGTGAAGAGTCGAGAGAAACTTAAGGACATTCCACCATTTTTTTTCCAAAAATGTTACTGACACTTTATAGGAGATTTATAAGACTTTCCTGGGAGAATTTCTGTGTGTAATAAGTGGTTTTAGATATTTTGGATTTCAGTAATGAGCTCAGTGTCTCTGATGTCATCAACACTACTTCCTAGACTACATGTTGTCTCAGTAAAGGCTCTTTCAGAGTCTGAAATTTCGGTGGCCACCGCGACCACCGCTCAGAGCACCGCACCGCGCGCTATTATATAGTCCACTGTCAGCACCGCACCGCGCTGTGGTTTGTTGTGTGTTTTCTTTTTTTAACCAGCCGTTAAAAACAAGCAACCACCGCGGTGCGGTGCGGTGGTTAGTAAAATCCGAGAGGAGGGCTGGGAGGTGCGGTGGTTGCGGTGGTATGACGTCATATTGTAGGAAACGGTGGTCGCGGTGGTCGCGGTGGGCACCGAAAATCCATCTCTGAATAGGCCTTAAGACAGCCCTCCCCCTATCAATAAGGATAGGGAGAGCAGTATGGGAATTGTAGTCGAGGAGTGAGTGTTGATGACATCAACACTGGGCTCAGTGCTAAAATTTAAAATAAATAAAGCTACAAATTACACACATATAGATGCCAGGAAAGTCTTCTAAACGTCATTAACACGTCATTAATATTTCTTTGCAAAAATGGTGAATTGTCCCTTTAATTATTATTAATTTATTATATACTATATTAAAGAATGTAGTTTCTCAACCCCAATTTGAATTGAAATTATTTTGTGCAATTAAACAGTGTTTTCTTTTGAAAGATTAAAATGGAATAATTGGCATATTTACCTTCTTGATATAGTATTCCTACTCTAAATTGTGTAAACTCTAAACAGCTATACTCTCAGTCTCGGCCTCTCGATTCAATGCAAAATGTTTAAGGTGTTTTAGAAGTAAAACTTAAATGCGCTAAAGCGCAGCGAGTCAGAAAAATGGCAACTTAAAAAACAGTGATACATTGATGTTTTTAACTGTATAAATATGAAGCTTTCTATGCCCATTTTGCACGCCTAGAACACCATCATGCATTTGTTGAGCAGAGTGCATTATTTGTTTGAGTCTGGAGACGAGAACACCTCAACCCCGGACCAACAAACAGCATCCGTGGTTCCCTGTTAATCAGTGCAGCATTTAATTAGCCCTTAATTAAATCTTTGGCACAATCTGTGTTTAATTCGACATCCGATCTGGAATAATTATCACCCACAGTCTGCTCCAGGGCTGAGGTGAAATAGAATATCTTAATGTAACGACCCCCCCCCCCCCCCCCCCTCCCCGCAGGCACTGGCTGCTGCTCTAACAATGTACACCCACACAGCAGGCGTGTGTGTGTGTGTGTGTGTGTGTGTGTGTGTGTGTGTGTGTGTGTGTGTGTGTGTGTGTGTGTGTGTGTGTGTGTGTGTGTGTGTGTGTGTGTGTGTGTGTGTGTGTGTGTGTGTGTGTGTGTGTGTGTGTGTGTGTGTGTGTGTGTGTGTGCGCGTGCGCGTGCGCGCGTGTCATGCACGTTGTTTCTCATGTGCTCACACACACAATCAAACGTGCCTCTGTAGACTGCTGACACTATACCTATAGATACAAACACATATACAATATGCAATGCATTCAATTAATGTGCATTAACACATGCATCAGCCAACATCACACCATCCTTGTGAGTCATACAGGATAGAATCCAACTGCAAAAAATAAATAAATAAATAAATGGAAAACACACAGGGGATAGGATGACAAAATAATACTGCTGCGTGAACTTTAGACTTTTAAGGACGTTGATTGGAAAAGGAGAAAGTTTCCAGTTGCAAAAGAGAACCAAAGATTGCCTTATAGGCATTAATTCCATCCTGTAAACTTAAAGCAATGGTTCTCAAACCTGTATTAGGCTAGGGACCCCCATTTAATGGCATTTCTACCTGTGGAACTCAAATGTATGTTGTGAAATCAATACTGTAATATAACTCGGAGAGTGTAAATAATGTAACTAAATGGACACTAATGACAGATCCATTTAGTTCTGTTTGTACAGCTTTTACACCAGTTGGGAACTGGTTGAATTCAGAACCAGTTCTTAGACGAGCCAGACCTCCAAACTTGGAACATTAATGAATACCTATATTAATATGATAACACTTTCAAAGTATAGTAGCTTTTTCATAGTTTACATTTTTTGCATGTATTCCTATATGCCTAAGTTGCATAGTTAAACATTGCTGATTTGTGATACAAATAAAACCTGCTGTCTAATCTCCATGTAATAGACCTCCCTAATGTATCATGTTAAAATACCAGTATTTTTCTTTTCTACTCAGTCTGTGTCTCACAGGAGGGCTGCTATGAGTTCAGAAACCTGTCTTCCAGTGGGGACCCCTTGGAACTCTGTCTCAAGGATCTTTTGGAGACAGTTTGGGAACCGTTTCTATTGCTATTTTTGTCAATGACGCTACTCTTTGCAACATTCCTTTTCCTCGATTAACAGTCAACAAAAAATAGCTCATTGGCTATTTTGGGTAACTGTGTGCTAACTCATTTTTTGATAGAACAAAAGCATTTTAGATCAGGGGTTTTCAACCTTTTTGATACCAGGACCCACTATTTATTTATTCAGCATTTGAGCCACGGACCACCATTTGGGGGGCATTTTAGCCCCCCAGACCCCGGAACTAAAGCATCAATCAAAAATGGCTATTCTTCTACATTCTCTATAGTGGTGTAGACTTGGGCTGATAGATGATAAATATTTTAATTCTTGAGAGTCTAAAATGAAACCAAATGGACCCGCAAGGTTTCCATTTACACTCTCGAAGAGTTGCATCTGGTTAACCAACTTTCCAACATTTAGCTAGGGACCACCTGGAACCCTCTCAAGGACCACTGGTGGTCCCCGGACCACTGGTTGATAACCCCTGCTATAGATGGCAAGTTTTTGAGACCACAGAAGCCACAGTGAGCCCATACAGTCACTGCTGGTCTGTAACCTCGTTCATGCAGTGTTTCCATTTAGTCTTTCGTGGGCCTTTCTTGTGTCCTTGGTTCCATATGTGGATACTGGATACGGATGAGGGCAGGACATGCACGGAGTGGCTGACATACACGTTTCAGTACTGGAAAAGCTGAATCTCCTGAGGCTGTGAGAAGCAAAAGTTTTTTGTCTGTTGGATTGAGCTGTTGGCAGTTCACTGGGACACGTACCTTGTTATGGTGCCATGTCTGCTTGTTTTATGTGCAGGAGAGTATGGGCTCCATTTCTGTTACCATCTAAACCCCTTATCTTAAAACCCTTATTTTTTTTTTTTTTTACTATTTTGAAGATCTTTTTGGAATAGTTCAATGTGCCAATCTAGGAGTTGGCAGTGGCTCAGAGCTAGAGTAACCGGATGGTAACCACAAGGTTGCCGGTTTGATCCTGGGCTCCCGCAGAGTTAGTGTGTCCCTGAGCAAGACACTTAACCCCTAATTGCTCCTGATGTGCTAGTAGGTACCTTGCATGGTTTCCACTGCCATCAGTGTATGAATGTGTGTGTGAATGGGTGAATGTGATGCACAATCTATGTAAAGCGCCTTGGATAAAGGCGCTATATAAATGCACCATTTACCATTTACCAATCTATTGACACATTGTGAGCTTGTAGACTGACCATTTAAACTATTGAAAAATGTTATTTTTTAAAATGGCAAAGAAGTTAAGGGATAAGGGGTTTAGGGGGGTTTAGCATTTTGGATTTTTAGCCAAAATCCAAAATGCACTAGTGGAACTTCCAAAATGCACTAGATTGTGTGGTAGATTGTGGCTTTCAACCATTTTCATGCAAGGGCTCACTGTTTATTCTGCATTTTAGCCACGGACCACCATTTGATGTTGGGTTTAGTCCCTCAGACTAATTTAGGAGAAATAACAGGCAAAATGTTGGTCAAAATAGCAATTCTTCTACATTTTCTAAATGTGTAGATTCTTGAAATTTTTAATTCTGGACTTACAGATCTATAAATGTCCATTTGGTCCTTTCTAAGGAAGGAAGGAGGACTCCATCATGGGAGGAAAAATGGTGAAAAACGAGTGTTTTATCTGTCAACCAATTCCGCTCCAACTCACCAGCAAAAAAAAAACACTAGATTTTCTGCCAGGAGTTTTTCACTAATTTTGACGCTAGGGAGGTCTGGAAAAAGGCTAAATATAGAGCCAAGTAATGAAGTAACACTGCAACACTGAGTGACTAAATGCATGGTCAGGGGCCACATGCAATACCTTTATGGACCACCAGAATTGTAGGCTTTAGGCTGATGTTAAAATGAACATGTCTCCTGCCACAGACTCCTCTGCTGTGAGACGTTGCTTACATCTGACTTGCCGTGGCACTTGAAAGCAAGAATATTTCACCCAGGAGCAATAACGTATGCAAAGAGTTATGCTCTTCTCAGTAAAGCATATGTTATTGCTCCATCCAAGCTTATACAGAAGAGTCTTCTGTACAGGGGCGGATGTAGCATTTCCCAATTGGGGGGGTGGGCTGTAGAAAATGGCATGGGGGCGGCTTCATCGCCCGTGGCGCGAAGCGACACGGGACGAAGCCGCACCCTTACCATTTTTTGTTACAGGACCTATATTGGGCAAGTAAGCGTCAATAACAATCAGTTGTTGTTGAAGTTGCAACAGACACGCAGTGTGCATAAAGCTAAAGGTCTGACTCAGAGAGTTTTCTGTTTTCAATGATGGAATGGTGTTGGTTTAGTGGTGACACAATTGTAGTTAGTTAGTAGCAGTAGTAGTGTTTCAAATAATTTTGAATATAAACACTGAAATATCTTGGGTTGTTTTGCATGGCATCATGTCTGGGGGGGCAGACTGGGCATTTAGGGGGGCATTGCCCCCCCATGCCCATGCCTAGATCCGCCCCTGCTTCTGTACTGTATCTGTTTGGAGTATAAGCTTGGATGGGCACTGCCAAACTGGCATGGAAAGTTGATTATGGGCAAGGGCAAGGCTTTAAACTTGATACATAGTGTATACAGACCTCATTGGTGAATATTAGGACTTAATTGGGACAACTTGGACTTCAAATAACTCGATTCATTGATACAGTATGAGACTTGGAATTGTCTCAAAGCATTTGGGATTTGAGCGCTTGCGCGCGCTTGCGCGTTTGTGCAGGTTTCCAGGAATCCAGTTTATAGAAGTGTTTAGGCTCCCTTATTCATGGGAATAATGGTGTCATTATCGACAATGGTCTAATCTACCTCCTGTGGGCCGTAGATTAGGTTCCTGCAAATATGATGTATCACAGGCAAACCATTTTCTTAAACAATTCCACTACGATGAGTCATCATCGTATAGCGTTTTCACATGCAAGCTTAAAAAGTGTCATCACCTTTAAAAGGTGGGTAGACTGTTGATCGTTTCTCATTTCACTTGTGTCATGAATGATCATGAGCATCACTCAGTCATCTCTACTTGAATTTCGTTGGCAGAAATTAAACAATACTTGCCATACTTACACCTATGGACTATACAGTCAGACTGTCATATCTTTTCCCTTGTCTGAATATAAACCTGGATATTATTTGCAGACAGTGCTCCAGGGCTAAACTGAAGCCGGTGACTCATGCATTGCGTATGTGTGTGAGGTGCGCATGTACACGCACGCACGCACGCACACACACACACACACACACACACACACACACAAACACCGGTGGCCTTGTCTCTGCCCTTGTACACCATCTCTTATAGGTTGCCATAAATTACAGCAGCAGATTCACGTCAGAGAAATTTAATAAGTCACGACCACCACGTCAGCGGCTGTGTTAAATGTCACACTGCTGATGGGGAGGAGTTATTAAATGCATATACTGCCTAAAACTGCTTGATTTTGATGACTAAAACTGCGACGAAAAGTGTCAATGGACTACCTTTTTTCACTGATGAAAACTACTTTTGAAATGAACTAAAAAGACATCTAGTGGACAGGAGATCCATCCAGTATAATCAAAAGACACAACTAACTTGACACTTGGTCACATGCCTAAAATAGCCAATCTATACTTGTAGATCTGCTATCAAATCAGTCATTATGACTGCATCAAGGGGTCAAGGCCCAGCAATGTTTGTTTAGTCGACTAAAACTAGGCTCCATAACATTCCAGGAGACTAAAATGTGACTATGAAACGAAATGAAAACTATTCAAGAGACTAGGGTATTATTTTTTGTCGCACGCTAAGCCCCATATCCCTAACTTCTCAGCATTTTTAACTATTTTGACAAACATTTTTGAATAGTTCAACTAGCCAGTCTACATTGACACATTGTGAGCTTGTAGACTGGCCATTTTAACTATTCAAAATGGTTGTCAATTTGGTAAAGAAGGGATAAGGGGTTTAGATAAAAAAGGAGCCCTATATGATCAACACAGCACTGCTTTTTACTACCCTACAGTTGAACAATTAGGTGATTTATTTTGGTATTAACCAGAACAGCCATATGGCGATCACCGATCGATCACCCTTTATTATTACAGGTAGTACCCTGTACCCTGTGGTAGGTTGTGTCATGCATAGGGAGAAAAAAAAGAAAGCTAGATGGCTCACCCACACTGCTGGCCAATGGGGAGTGATGTCGTTGCAGTACCCTACCATACCATACCATACCACCTTTATTTATATTGCACATTTATATAACAACAGAGTTGTACCAAAGTGCTTTACAATGAAATGTTTAAAAAACAGAACTTAAATTAAAAACAACAAACAAGACAAACAACTACATCACTGTCACTTGCAACATCAGACACCTCAAACTGTGCTTGGAAATGCCACAGAATAAAGGAATGTTTTGAGACGTGATTTAAACACCTGAAGGCTGGGGGCTTGTCTTATATGGAGAGGCAGTTCATTCCAAAGTTTTGGAGCAGACACCGAAAAAGCTCTGTTCCCTCTGAGCTTCAGCCTGGGTGTTTTTGGCACTACTAAGAGGAGCTGGTCGGAGGACCTAAGGGTCCTCTTGGGAGCGTAGGGCTTTAGCAGCTCCGATAAATAAGTGGGTGCCAAACCATTCAAACACTTGAAAACAAAAAGTAATACTTTAAAATCAATCCTATATCGAACTGGAAGCCAGTGAAGGGAGGCTAACACAGGGCTAATATGGTCTCGCTTGCGTGTGCCTGTAAGCAACCGTGCGGCAGCGTTCTGGACTAACTGTAAGCGAGAGATAGAAACCTGGTTAACGCCAATATACAGTGCATTACAGTAGTCGAGGAGTGATGTCATGAAAGCATGCATTACAGTTTCGAATACAGGGCGGGAAACACATGCTTTGACCTTTGCCAGCCTCCTAAGCTGGAAGAAGCTCTTTCTGACTACATCATTGATCTGCTTGTCCATCTTAAGATCACAGTCAATCTTGACTCCCAGATTGGTGGCTGTTGGCTTTAGGAAAGGCTCGAGGGGGCCTAGATCACCTGGCGGAAACACATGAGCCTTGCTGGGCCCAAACACCAGAACTTCGGTCTTGCTGTTGTTAAAGTTCAAGAAGTTTAAAGCCAGCCATGCTTTTACATCCTCCAGACAAGCGAGCAAGGGTTTTAAGGAGTCGGGGTCGTTACGCCTCAGAGGCAGATAAATTTGGCTGTCATCAGCATAACAATGAAAGGAAACTCCATGTTTTCTGAAAATGTTTCCTAGGGGGAGGAGGTACAACATAAACAGAATGGGCCCAAGAATGGAACCCTGTGGCACTCCACATTGGAGTGATGCTGTAGAGGAGGGGTCAGCAACCTGCGGCTCAGGAGCCGCATGCGGCTCCAGAACACAGCCCTAGTGGCTCAATGGCTGTAGCATTATTACATACACACACTGGGGTGATCTACACCAAAATAATATAAACATTTCAGTCACCCAAAACGCGTTGCGCTGTCTGACAGTTGCCAGTTAAAGTAGCACTTGGCCATGTCAAAAAAAGCCCAGCAGTTATCAGAGGTGGAGCTTTCAATCTGAACCACCCATTTTCAAAGGTTTACTCAGTTTACTATGTCATTAATATACCTTAGAGATACTGTGTGGACTAGAAATGGAGTTCTGTAAAACTCCTTTATTCTTTTTTAGAAACTCAATTTCTGAAGAAAGGTTGTGTTTCACCATGTTAATGATTTTTCTTTGAGGACCTTTTTTTCTGAGAGTGTGCAAATAGAACCAAATGGACCCGCCAGGGTCCATTTGGTTCACATTTGCACACTCTCAGGAAAAAAATAAAATGCGGCTCCAGACAGATTTTGAATTTAATTTTGGGTCGAAAATGGCTCTTTCAACATCTTGGGTTGCCGACCCCTGCTGTAGAGGATGTAGCATCTCCTAGTTTAACACAGAAACTTCTCCCTGACAGGTAGGATCTAAAAAACTCTAGGGCTGACCCTCTGATGCCAACCCAGTGTTCCAGACGAGAGAGCAAGATACTGAAATCGACAGTGTCAAACGCAGCAGTTAAGTCGAGGAGAACCAGAATAACGGAGTCTCCAGAGTCTGTTGCCAAAAATATGTCATTAAAAATTCGTAATAGGGCGGTCTCCGTACTATGGAGAGCTTTGTACCCGGACTGGAACACTTCTAAGATGCCATGGGTGTTCAAATGAGGCATCAATTGGGCCAGGGCACATTTTTCCATAATTTTGGAATAGAATGGGAGCTTAGAGATGGGTCTAAAATTAGACGGGACTGAGGCATCAAGATTAGGCTTCTAAAGCAATGGCCCCTGGTGAACAACGTCAGAGACTCCGTCTCGGGCCATCTAGCCTTTATAATATATGTCTATGGTGTCATGTATCATAATGTACAGGAACACCATGTGTTGCCAGACAGGAAGTGGTAGATTTTCTGCATTTCCCAGTAAACAACCTCAGACAGAACAGCTACATCCTCTGACATACAGTATATTCTGTTCTGACTGACTGACTGACTAACTGGCTGCTGAGTCACTTTGCTGTTGATTCATTTGCGGTTCAGTTCTGTACATAGGACAACACAGGATGTGGAGTTTCTCGTATAAGTGACAATGGGAGCTGATATCTGTGAAACGGTGACTTGTAAAAATGGCGTAATATCTTGAGAGTATCTATGGCAAATACAAGAGCAACCTCAAATGAATTGCAAAAACAACCAAACTCAGCTGATTTTGTATCTTCAATACATCCTGAATGACAGAAATAAAGTTGCCTGGAAGTGTCTGAGGGGAAAGGTTTGAAAATGGCCAAGGAGTTTTTGTTGTGTAAAAATAATACTTGGAATTGACTCAGATTGATGAAAACCCCCTAGTTTGATATGTCACTCACTACTTAAAGGGATAGTTCAGATTTTTAGACTTGAAGCATTTTGTGGGGACCCCCAAAAATGACCGGAACTACTAAAATCAGAGCAGAACTCCCACCAGGCGACTCTGACTCTTAATACAATTCACACAACTATATTAAGGGCATGTATTTCATACAACTTCATACAACTAAGTTTTTTAAAAAAAACTGAACTATCCCTTTAAAGCACAATGACATTTAGAAAGATTTGCCTTATATGGAAAGTCAATTGTGGCCAATACTGTAAAGGCCATTTTCAAACCTTTCCCCTCAGACAGTTCCAGGCAACTTTTTTCCTTCATTTACGATTATATTGAAGATCCAAGATGATCAGATGAGTTTGGTTCTTTTGCAATTGAGGTTTGAGGTCAAATTACATTATTACTGGACTATGAATGACTGTCTCTGTGTGTGTTTACGTGTGTATGACTCACTCTAATAAAAGGCCAACTTCTCTTGACAGCATGTTCCCTAGCTCTGACCATTCTCATGTGATTGGGACATCAAACCACCACCTTAATCATATCGATTAGACATCCAGGAAGGGGTGAGTGCCAGCCGTGAGTCGCGACTAATGACCAGTCGCCACTAGCCGCGACCAGGTTGCAAACAAGTGAAAACAACAGATGATCGGCTCTAACATTGGCTGTAATATTAGCTTTCTTTCATTTTCCTTTAATTTATTCATTAACTTCACTTCATGAAATCACTGGCAAAATAGTTTTTAACCTAAGTTAAAATTTCACAAAGTTTTTTTTTATATATAAATAATAATCAAAAACAAATCGTAGGAAACCAAAAATAAAGGGAGTCTTCAAATCAAATTTTTGTGACCCCTAATTGGGTCTCGACCCACTGTTTGGGGAAACGGTGATCTAGACTAGGGTAATTATTGTAAACAAGCAGAGTAGAGTTAAATAAGTCAAAGCTTGACTGTAATTTCCTTTTAATGTGTCATGTGTCACATTGATGCTCCAAACAAGGGTATAATGCATTACATCCGCGTGTGTGTTGCGTGCCAAATTTGAAATGCTTGTGATTTCAACATCTGAATGTCATCAATGGTTGCTCACAGTGATGACCTCCAGACATAGATCCATTGAACATGTTTAAGTTGGCTTTAACAGGCGCGCGACGCACCTATTAACTACTGTACATTTTCCCCACACAAGGTTTTAGTAGGAGAGAGAGAGTGGTCCGGGGCGAGGTAATGATCTGGAAAAGTTGAATAGTGGAGGGGGGATTGTGACAGCTGTCACACAAGCACAAACACCTCCCTCTGTGCACGGACAGAGATTGATAAAGGAGAGGGGGAGAGAGAGCGGGCCGGGGGAAGGGGCCGGGAGACCTCCCTCACACCACAGCTGCCACCAAGCTGTCACTCAAGACATTATCTGTATCCCCACTCATCTGGGCAGGGTAATGGGTTTCTGGTCACCAAGGTGGCCATTAGCTTGTTTTCAGTGGTTGGCCTGGCAAAAATGTTTTTTTTTTTTTTTTATGTTGTCAATCGATTCAAATATTTATGCGATTAATCCCATGATTGCCTAAAGTTAATCTTTGATTAAATGCAATTTAATCACATATTTTTTAACAGTTCTAAATATACCTTAAATGAGTGTTTATCAAGATCCACAAGGTTCATTATTTAATCCGCATTTGAGCCACAGACCACCATTTGATGACAATTATTTAGACCTCCAGACCTAAATTAAAGAATTAGTTTAGTCCACAATTCCAAGCGGTATTGATGTTGGTCCCGTTAGGAATGAAAATGTGACTTTTCTAGACATTTTTCTATAGATTTTCTAATTGTGTACTTATTTTTAAATTAACTTAAGTGATGCAAATGTTTAACAATTATTCTGCACTTGGTGAAGTGCACTTGGTGAAGTTGAACCAAACGGACCCACTTGGCTTTTTTTTACTGCGAGTTAATTGCACTTTAAATAAAATAACTGCTGGCTGAGTTAACTTGTGATTAACTAGTTAATGCTGACAGCTTTAGCTTTTTTTTGGGGGGGGGGGGGGTTGTTTTGAGAATTAGATTTAGGATTTTTACTCTGATTATTTAAGAAGCTTTTGATTAACTGTTGATGATCAACAAACACTATGTTCCAACTAATCCTGACAACATGATGTAACATCTGCCACTTGACATTGTTCAGTCTGATGGACATTCTTTGTGACTAACATTTCTAATTGGTGTGACAACATTTGAGTCTTTAACAATAAACTGATTTCAACCATTGGAGCAACATCAGAACACAGTCAAGACTGCCTCCCAGTGGCCTCTAATGGAAAGCGCACAGTGTATACTAGGGCCTGTTACTGACTCACTTGGAGTGGGGAAAAAATACAGAAATGCAACTTCAGCTTCCAAGAAGCTGCCTGAGGTGTGAAAAAATACCTTTCTAGAACGTATCACGGTTATAATATCGATGAGTAAAACACAGTAAAACATGAGTAAAACAGACACTATGCTTTTCAATGTGTTTATTGAATTAGCACATCTTATATAGAGCAGAACGCTAACCCTATAAAGTAATGCTACCAGTAGCAGCAGTGTTGGGACATGTGCACTACATAACTTAATATATTACATAATATATTACCAAAATGCAGTAACTTGTAATATAAATATATTACTGAACAAAAACAATCTAATATATTATACTTTTCTTTCTGCATTACTGCATTACTTTCAATATTACTTTCTGTCAATCTGTCTCGTTGAAAATGTTCTTGTGAAATTATCTTGACAACTGCAGAAGTTAAATAATTACAAATTTTCTATCATTTGTCAACAAATTATTCATTCAGGAGTGACATTTTTTCAAGTTGATTTCATATGGATTTGGCCAGATAGCCAAGTGTGCTTGCTTTACTGTAGGTATGCCACTGGCCTACGCAATATTTGATTAATAGTGACACTAAATATTTAAATATTTCGTTTTTTCAAAGTAATATGTAATAGTAATATTAATATATTACACTTGCTCAGACAGTAATATTGTAATATAATATATTGCTTTAAAATGAAGGTAATAATTAATAAGTAATATATTAACAAGGTAAAGTAATATTCCCAACACTGAGTAGCAGTGTTACATAGAATAGACTAGAACACTGTATAAAGTAATGCTACCAGTAGCAGTGTTACATAGAATAGACTAGAACACTGTATAAAGTAATGCTACCAGTAGCAGTGTTACATAGAATAGACTAGAACACTCTATAAAGTAATGATACCAATAGCAGTGTTACATAGAATAGACCAGAACACCATTGAACACAGAGAGGTTGTTTGAGTTATCCCAGAGCCTGTCTCCTGCATATAAACGCATGTCAACAGTGTCTCCCTCCTCCAGCACTACCATCATTCCATTAGACGCGTATTCACTACCTCCACTATTGTATGCACAGTTAAACAACAGGCTCTGCTCGTTCTTATACATGCGGACACAGAATTCCTCTGATGACCAGTTGTTACGTGCAGTATACGTGAAGTGATAGAGTCCTTTGACCGGTGCAGAGAAGAGCCCTAGAAGAGACACAGGATCAGAGAACACATAACATTAATATAAATTTAAGCTGCAAGTTACAGTCAAATAAGACACGGGGTTAATATAGGAGAGAGAGGGGCTAAGGGCCTGAGACACCGGTTTAATATAGGAGAGAGGGCCTGAGGGCGAGAGACACTGGGTTAATATAGGAGAGAGAGAGGGGCTAAGGGCCTGAGACACCGGTTTAATATAGGAGAGAGGGCCTGAGGGCGAGAGACACTGGGTTAATATAGGAGAGAGAGAGGGGCTAAGGGCCTGAGACACCGGTTTAATATAGGAGAGAGGGCCTGAGGGTGAGAGACACCGGCTTGGTATACTGTAGGAGAGCAAGGGGCTGAGCGTGAGAGACACCGGCTTGGTATAGGAGAGAGAGACAAACTAGCAATGAAAATTGCTGGTTTGTGAAAATTGTTCTAAAGCTCGTAAAAATGTGTTTTTTTTTTTTATTGCGTCCTGAACTTTGGACCCGTATGGGTCCAAAGTCCAGGTGTAGGTTATTTTCATGTATTTTGATCAAAGATTGTAGGAGTTCAGGGATTTTAACTGTTTTTAAAGATAGTGTGAAGATAGTGTGTTAAAGATGGTGGCGGGTCATCTAAAGGTCAGAAGTCAAAAGTCAGACTATAAAAGATGTTTGGCATAAGGAGACACATAAGTGAATATTAGTTACATTGCCAACGGTCAAACGGTTCATGAGTTATGAGTGTTCAAAGTTTGCATTTTCAGTTGAGTGTTATAGCGCCACCAGTGGTCATGGGCGTGTAGCAATGAAAATATGACAATGGGGGGAACGGTTAGAATGGCGGCCTGTAATGTATGTATGCTATGGAGCGGTCAGACTTTCCCATGTAGAGTGGATGGGGAAAATTTAATGGACTATTCATTTAATGAAACACACAAGCAGTGCTGGGAAGTAACTAATATATTTACTTTAGTAATGAACCTATAAAGGACCTTTATAAAGGAACTTTTTCAATTTATTTTGTATTTCTGGGGCTCCCATATGCGTTCTATCACCACAAAAAAAACAGTGTACCCTAATTTGTATAATTCCTCCTCATATTCAGTTGTCATTTCCAAATTTACATTTCTGCTTTGTTTACAATGTCCACCATTGTTGATCTTCCAAGCTGGTTTTATCTAGCACAGGGGTTTTCAACCTTTTTCATCCCAGGGCCCACCATTTATTCAGCATTTGAGCCACGGACCACCATTTGACAACATTTTAGCCCCACAGACCCCCAAAACTAAATATTTCTTTTGCTTCTGTCCATGATCATTAATCTTCTAGTTGTGCAGACTTGGACTAATTCACGTGATGAATATTTTAACTCTTGAGAGCGTAAAAATGAAACCAAATGGACCCGCAAGGGTCCATTTGGTTTCATTTTTACGTTCTCAAGAGTTACATCTGGTTAACCAACTTAGCTGGGGACCACCTGGAACCCTCTCAAGGACCACTGGTGGTCCCCGGACCACTGGTTGAAAACCACTGATCTAGCATATTGACTTAAATATAAAACTATATGCATATCAATGCTCCCACCACGCTGTAATGCCAATTCCATGTTGTGTTGCTGCAGCTAAACAACCAACCAAAACAGCTTTCAAAGTCCACAAAGAAATCACAAGCACTGGTCATTTTAGAGGGACATTGAGGAATAACATTGAGGGACATAGACAATATGATATTTAAAAAAGCATTTTAAAATGCGTGTTATTTATGCTAGAACTACATTGACAATGTGATTTTTACTTAGGCTCAGTTGTTCTATATTGTGGTATTGATATTTTTACTTAAAATATTGAGTAATTCTTGCTAGGGATAGGATGATTCACTTGCGTCCAAAATGATACCGATACCTAGGGTGCTGATTTGATTTATTTTGCGATTCTTAAATATATTGCGATTATTGCAATTTATTGCGATTTTTCTTTAAACAGTCTTTCTGACAGACATGAAAAATAAAAATAAATATGCCTACATAAAAATGGATTCTGAACTATGCAATTTGATCCCTAGTTTTTGTTCTACCTGTAGATGGATTGTAGGCATTGCCGATGTTAGTGATGACTCTCTTGTAGACCAGAGTGGTGGTCGAATCAAATGGTCCAACTTGTCCATCATTGGTCAAACCAGCAGAGAATGCCACCTTTGGTTTGTCTGTCAACACAGGAAGGGCAACATTATAAAAGCATTATATTAAGCCAGGGGGTTTCAACCAGTGGTCCGGGGACCACCAGTGGTCCTTGAGAGGGTTCCAGGTGGTCCCCAGATAAGTTTCTTACCCAGATGTAACTCCTGAGAATTTTTACACTCTCAAGAGTTAAAATATCCATCATGAGGATTAGTCCAAATCTACACAACTAGAAGATTAATGGTCATGGAGAGAAGCAAAAGAAATCTTTAGTTTTGGGGTCCGTGGCTCAAATGCTGAATAAATGGTGGGCCCCGGGATGAAAAAGGTTGAAAACCACTGTATTAAGCCATTAGAGGGTATGCACATGACATCATACATCATCATACGTGGAAGTTAAGGTAGTATAGGGAGTCACTTGCACAGTGGCAAAAAAATACTTCTTGGGCTTGACAGTTCAGAAATCTGACTGCAATAAACAACCTTAAACTAACTATTTTAAAAATAAATGAAAACTAAATGAATACAAAACTAACGGACTAATTTGTCTTAGAATTAGTAAAATATCAGGACCTCCTTCGTTCATTTTTGACCCCCTAATATTTTAGAAATAGGTCAACAATACAAATTACGTTCATTTTTTTTATTCATTTACTTTCACTGCGTGGCCCCATGTAGTGACGCCCCCAAAATGACCGGAACTACTTCGTATTTCACCAAAACCAGAGCAGAACTCCCACCACAGAACTCTGGACATCAATTAATACAGTTGACACCACTATATTAATTTCATACAGCTTAACTTGAAAGAATCCAAACTCTCCCATAAAAAATTAGAAATGTGAGTGTAGCTGTTGGACTTTCAAGCGGAAGATCCAAGTTCAAATCCCGGACGTTACATGAGTACCTACATGAGTACCTTGTGTTCCATTTATAATTGACCTTTTGGGGATTTTTTCAGTTCCCACTTTTGATAAACATGTATACTTTATTACTTTATTGCTAATATGTTAGTATACCAGTATATTATATTTGTAAAACATACTTACTCGACAGTTGGTGCACGTGTCTTTCAGCAGCAGTCAGTCTGGTCTCTACGGTGGTCAGCTGAGCAAGATGTGCTGAAATCAGTACATTATTATTAAGTCCATCAGTAAATACCCATGCACTTTCACTGTTGAGTGTAGTAAACTTCAGATTATGGATTAATTATATGGATCAACTATACAGTAAGATATATGTTAAGATCTATTCTCTGATTAAAGTTCACCCAAAATATGACCTAATTACACAACCCATGAAGCCTTGAGTTCAGGGAGATTTTTGAGGGGTGCTAGGCTAGCCCCTGCTATGCTCAGCTTTGTTTGTGTGAACCCAAACATTTGAGGGCAAAAAAGAGAAGACGGCAAAAGTGATTGGCTGTTTGTGATCATTTGATTGGCTGAGCATGCACATTTTATTTTATTTTTTATTAGTTTTTGTCACATTTTAACCTCACGTCACCAGGCTTCCCACCTCTGAGGAAAGCTTGGTCAGTCTTCCAAAATCGCTGTATGAACCAGTCTGGAGCAGGTGGTAATTTACGTTGTGTTATAGTCACTGATTTGTCACTGATCAAGTACGAAATCACCAGGCATACATCATACTGATTCCGCCTTGAGCTGCCTGCTGACTACAAGTCGTATTTTACCATAGACTCCAGACCCATTCATACACCCAAAATGGATTATGGGCAGTCTAGTCTGTTTTGAATAAGCATATAATGTGATTACTGATCAATTCAAGGCTTTCTGGGGTGTGTGACTGATACTAAGTCATTTTTGTGTGACCTACTATTTAACTTTAAGTCTCTTTTCAACATTACACACCATCACCATTCTGATCAAAATACCTTTGCTTTCTTCCTTCAAGTCTTCAGCCTGGACGTCACTGATGTTGAGTCTGATCTCAAAGCCCCTAATCTGACTCTCACTAGCACTAAGTCTGACCTCAAAGCCCTCGATCTGACTCTCACTAGCACCAAGTCTGGTTTCAAAGACCTCAATCTGACTCTTACTAGCATTAAGTCTGGCCTCAAAGCCTTCAACTTGACTGTCACTAGCACTAAGTCTCGTCTGGAGAAGTTCCACTTGGCTTTCACTGGTGCTGAGTCTGGTTTGAAGGTTTGCAACATGGACCTCACTGGTGCCGAGTCTGTTTTGAAGATCTGCAACATGGACCTCACTGATGCTGAGTCTGGTTTGAAGGTCTGCAACATGGACCTCACTGGTGCTGAGTCTGCCCTGGAGGTTTTTCACAGCGCTTTGGCTAGCACTCAATTTGGCAGCCATTTCTAAAAAACATGACACAGAGAACCGGACGTCTTACACAATTTCAAACACATTTCAACGTTTATTGTATTAACTTTTACAAAGTCATTTTCTTTTAGACCATTCTACCTAACCTGTATTTAACACCGCCTGATTCTTGGCTTCTTCTTCGCTGGCAGCCAGCCTCACTTCGCTGGCGGCCAGCCTCACTTCGCTGGCGGCCAGCCTCTCCTCGCTGATTGCCAGCCTGGTCTCTGCGTTGCTCAGCATACCGGTCTGTAGCACCACAGTGGCTCCCAGTCTGTGCACCATGTCTCTCAGCTCCATCAGCTCCCCCCAGAGGTCAGGTTCGGCATGGCTCTGTCTCTGTTGGAGCAGTCCGTTCCCTTCCGGAGCCCCAGCAGCCCTAGACAGACAGAACAGTAAGACAAGCAAAGCCACACAGCCCTTCATCCTGAAGCAGAGTCCCTATATGACACCTCGCTGCTGCTTCTTATATACCCTCCCTGCCCACCTACTGTACCAACACGAGACATGTCACTGTACTGCGCCCAGTGGAAAGTTGGTGTACGGAACACACTAAATGGTGTCAAGGACCACCTGAGAACTAAAACATGTGCTTTGATAAGACATGGATTAATGTCCTGACTCTGAAGAGAGTGGCTGAGTGAATATCTTTCATGTAACCAGCTGTTGGTCAGGTGTGTTGTGATACTACCGATATAACTGAGAAAATGAGAAAATTAGATAGATTTTCTGCACATAAAACCCAGAATATTTTGTGTTCATGTACCGGTATACTTCGCTGTAAAGGTATTTGTTGTCGAGGCCAGTATTTATTCTGTCCACTGATATGAGAACTCAGATCGATCTTTTTAAAGTCATTATCCATTTCTCAGGTCTGTCTGGCTTAGACCATTATACAGTATTTCAAAATGGTATTCAGTTCAAGTGTACTTGTGCTCCAAATGGGAAAACATGTACAGGTCAATGATTTACTATCCCTTCTCCGACAGTGAGAAGGGACTGTGTGTGTGCGTGCGTGCGTGCGTACAAATAATTGGTTAATTGGTTAAACAAGATAGATGTGGTAGGTATTATGTTTATATAATGTCAGCTAATCACATTAATCTGCAGGTGGTCCCTGGTTCGGGGGTTGAGTAGCACTGCTTTATCCTTCCTTATAATGCTACATCATCGTTAATCTGTTGATTATATTTTCTCTTCACATTTTGTGAAGACTCATTTTGTAACTCCTTCATTAATCAAGTAAAGTGCATTTTACTATGTCGTTGCTATACTTAACTTTTTCAGACACCCTAGCACCAAAATTAATGAAAAGCTCCTGGAGGAAAATCTAGCGATTTTTTTTTTGGCTGGGGCAAAATTGATTTACAGGCGCCAGAGATAAAAACCCTGACAGTGGTCTTCAACCAGTGGTCCCCAGGCTAAATGATGGACAGTTGGTTAACCAGATGTAACTCTTTGAGAGCGTAAAAATGAAACCAAATGGACCCGCAAGGGTCCATTTGGTTTCATTTTTACGCTTAGAGAATGTTTCTTTACGAATGAGATATTTTTGAAAAAGGTTTAGTCAGTTCACTAGTGACAGACCACACATTCAACCATACATCGTTAACCGTTTATTTAGAAAAGAAGGGTGGATTGAAAGCATGATAGAAATGGAAATTAGATGTACATGAATGATATGGAGGGATGAGGACGATGGGGTGAGGATGATGGGGTGAGGGGGGGTGAGGATGAAGGGAATGAGGGAAGGATGGAGGGCGGAGCCCTGGTAGGGATGGGGGAAGGATGGAGGGCGGAGCCCTGGTAGGGATAGGGGTGAAGGGGAAGGGGTGTGGTCTTGATGGTAGATGGTTCGGGCTCCAATGGGGGTATTGGACCCTGAGTATTTGGCCTGGGGTCCGAAGAGCGAAGCGTCCGTCTTGGTCGACGTCGGAGACGGCACGGTCCGTCTTGGTAGACATCAGAGACGGCACAGTCCGTCTTGGTTGACGTCAGAGACGGCCCGGTCCGTCTTGATTGACGTCAGAGACGGCACAGTCCGTCTTGATTGACGTCAGAGACGGCACGGTCCGTCTTGATTGACGTCAGAGACGGCACACTCCGTCAGTTCCAGACCCCCATGTGGAACCTGAGAAGAAGAATAGTTTTAGTTTGATTGATTAAGCGAGGTGTGAAGGAGACAGAGTAAGAAGTTAACATGGAAAAGGGGAGGGTGGGAGGGATACGAAGAACAAAGCACGAATGATAGGTAGACAAGGCAGGTATATATACGTAGACGAAGGGGAGGAGTTTGGGCGGAGCATTAGCGGTTACCATGGTAGTTAAGTCAAGGGGAGGTGTTTGATCAGGTTACCATGGAGATCAGGGTATGTTACAGAAGTTAACCAGGAATGGCGTGCAAGGTATGATAGAGAGACAGGGTAATAACTATTAACGATTATTCTTTGAAGTGTGGTCTTCCTCCTGAACATACGTTGTACCAACTCCATTTCACTAGTGACAGACCACACATTCAACCATACATCGTTAACCGTTTATTTAGAAAAGAAGGGTGGATTGAAAGCATGATAGAAATGGAAATTAGATGTACATGAATGATATGGAGGGATGAGGACGATGGGGTGAGGATGATGGGGTGAGGGGGGGTGAGGATGAAGGGAATGAGGGAAGGATGGAGGGCGGAGCCCTGGTAGGGATGGGGGAAGGATGGAGGGCGGAGCCCTGGTAGGGATAGGGGTGAAGGGGAAGGGGTGTGGTCTTGATGGTAGATGGTTCGGGCTCCAATGGGGGTATTGGACCCTGAGTATTTGGCCTGGGGTCCGAAGAGCGAAGCGTCCGTCTTGGTCGACGTCGGAGACGGCACGGTCCGTCTTGGTAGACATCAGAGACGGCACAGTCCGTCTTGGTTGACGTCAGAGACGGCCCGGTCCGTCTTGATTGACGTCAGAGACGGCACAGTCCGTCTTGATTGACGTCAGAGACGGCACGGTCCGTCTTGATTGACGTCAGAGACGGCACACTCCGTCAGTTCCAGACCCCAAGATGAGGAGTGTGCAGGGAAACAGTTACTTGATGATGGCAAGGTTGGCGTTTCCGAATCGAGAGAACATGCCTGGACAGCTAGTGGGAAGCGTGGTCCCGGGAGATGAATGGAGAGGTTCATAGTCTCTTTAGATTGAGGATAGAGCTGCCAGGACTTGATGGTTAAGCACGAATTCTTAGTGTCTGTGCAGGGAGGATGATAGCTTATAGCATTGGTACTGAGGGATGACATTCTGTGTGAGGCGTGGTGGTGGATCCTGCGCAGGTTCCGATGTGATGGTTTAGGGAAAGGAGGAAGACTGACTAGTTCTAGAGAAGCGTTGGTGCTAGCTGATAGGGGCAAGTCGCACTAACGGAAGTTAGAAGTGTGATTATGGTCACACTTGTCTTGGAATAAGATTGTTGTCCCTATGACGGTTCAGGACAAGGTGGTAGATGGAGGCGGTTAGAGTGGAATCGAAGATCTGGACGATGCTTCTTTTGAGGTTGGAGGCAGTTAGGGTAGAATTGAAGATCTGGGCGATGCCTCTGTTGAGGTTTCAGGCAGTTAGGGTAGAATTGAAGATCTGGATGATGCTTCTGTTGAGGTTGGAGGCAGTTAAGGTGGAACGTAGATGATCCGGACGATGCCTCTGTTGAGACTTGAGCCAGTTAGGGTAGAAGTGATTATCTGGGCGATGCCTCTGTTGAGGTTTCAGGCAGTTAGGGTAGAATTGAAGATCTGGATGATGCTTCTGTTGAGGTTGGAGGCAGTTAAGGTGGAACGTAGATGATCCGGACGATGCCTCTGTTGAGACTTGAGCCAGTTAGGGTAGAAGTGATTATCTGGGCGATGCCTCTGTTGAGGTTTCAGGCAGTTAGGGTAGAATTGAAGATCTGGATGATGCTTCTGTTGAGGTTGGAGGCAGTTAAGGTGGAACGTAGATGATCCGGACGATGCCTCTGTTGAGACTTGAGCCAGTTAGGGTAGAAGTGATTATCTGGGCGATGCCTCTGTTGAGTTTGCCGGCGGTTATGGTGGAACTTGGTCTGGACCCTGCTTCTGTTGAGGCCGGAGACAGTTAAGAGTGGAACTTGATGATCTGGATGGTGCTTCGGTTGAGAATGGAGGCAGTTCGAGTGGAGCTTGGTCTGGATGATGCTTCTGTTGAAGTTGGAGGTGGTTAGAGTGGGATTTAAATATTTGATGATGATTACGTTGAACTGTGATTGTTGAACTGTGATTGTTGTTTGAGCGGAGAACAGAGCGGCTGGTCAATTAAAGGGGCCAAAAAGAAGCCGCGACAGGACTGGCGAATTCGATTGATGTAATGGACAGACATCGCTGGGTAGTTGGTTCTTGTCGTCTGACAACATCGTTGGGGAGTCGGATCTTGAACATGCGGTGGGGCGATGGTAGGCTGTGCCATCACCAGGAAGAAAGGGGGATGCAGTATCCTGAAGTTAAGTAGGAACTAGAGGAGGCATGCTGTGACGAGGGAGAGATGGAGTGGGCACACTGTTTCACGCTGGGCCAGAGACGGGGGGCATGCTGTGCGGCCAGATGGGGGAGCGCTGTACCGGAGGAGGGAGGCACGCTGTACCCGAGGAGGAAGATGCGGGGGGAGGCACGTTGTACCAGAGAAGGGGTGGTGCGCTGGGGGAGGAAGATGTGGAAGGAGGCATGCTGAACCAGAGGAGGTGGGAGGCGCACTGTGCCAGGGGAGGAAAATGCAGAAGGAGGCGCGCTGAGCCAGAGGAGGTGGGAGGCACGCTGTGCCAGAGGAGGAAGATGCAGAAGGAGGCGCGCTGAGCCAGAGGAGGTGGGAGGCACGCTGTGCCAGAGGAGGAAGATACAGAAGGAGGTGCGCTGAACCAGAGGTGGTGTGAGGCACGCTGTGCCAGGGGAGGAAGATGCAGAAGGAGGCGCGCTGAACCAGGGGTGGTGTGAGGCACGCTGTGCCAGAGGAGGAAGATACAGAAGTGCGCTGAACCAGAGGTGGTGTGAGGCACGCTGTGCCAGGGGAGGAAGATGCAGAAGGAGGCGCGCTGAACCAGGGGTGGTGTGAGGCACGCTGTGCCAGAGGAGGAAGATACGGAAGGAAGTGCGCTGAACCAGAGGTGGTGTGAGGCACGCTGTGCCAGAGGAGGAAGATACAGAAGTGCGCTGAACCAGAGGTGGTGGGAGGCACGCTGTGCCAGAGGAGGAAGATGCAGAAGGAGGCGTGCTGAACCAGAGGTGGTGGGAGGCACGCTGTGCCAGAGGAGGAAGATGCAGAAGGAGGCGCGCTGAACCAGAGGTGGTGGGAGGCACGCTGTGCCAGAGGAGGAAGATGCAGAGGGAGGCGCGCTGAACCAGAGGTGGTGGGAGGCATGCTGTGCCAGGGGAGGAAGATGCAGAAGGAGGCGTGCTGAACCAGAGGTGGTGGGAGGCACGCTGTGCCAGAGGAGGAAGATGCAGAAGGAGGCGCGCTGAACCAGAGGTGGTGGGAGGCACGCTGTGCCAGAGGAGGAAGATGCAGAGGGAGGCGCGCTGAACCAGAGGTGGTGGGAGGCATGCTGTGCCAGGGGAGGAAGATGCAGAAGGGGGCGCGCTGAACCAGAGGTGGTGGGAGGCACGCTGTGCCAGAGGAGGAAGATGCAGAAGGGGGCGCGCTGAACCAGAGGTGGTGGGAGGCACGCTGTGCCAGAGGAGGAAGATGCAGAGGGAGGCGCGCTGAACCAGAGGTGATGGGAGGCACGCTGTGCCGGGGGAGGAAGATGCAGAAGGAGTCGCGCTGAACCAGAGGTTGGAGACACGCTGTGCCAGAGGAAGGGGATGCGGAGGGAGGCACGCTGTACCAGAGGTAGGAGGCACGCTGTGCCAGAGGAAGGGGATGCGGAGGGAGGCACGCTGTACCGGAGGTGGCAGGCGTGCTGGACCAAGGAGGAAGATACGAAGAACAAAGCACGAATGATAGGTAGACAAGGCAGGTATATATACGTAGACGAAGGGGAGGAGTTTGGGCGGAGCATTAGCGGTTACCATGGTAGTTAAGTCAAGGGGAGGTGTTTGATCAGGTTACCATGGAGATCAGGGTATGTTACAGAAGTTAACCAGGAATGGCGTGCAAGGTATGATAGAGAGACAGGGTAATAACTATTAACGATTATTCTTTGAAGTGTGGTCTTCCTCCTGAACATACGTTGTACCAACTTCAGTTAAATGACGTCCCCTCACATCTATGAAGGAATTCCACCCTTCACATAATTCTACATTCATTCAAACTCCTAACTGTGACCGAGGAGGTTGTCTAGGACCCTTGGTGTGATGCGTTAGGTCACAGACCTATAACCATACTATGTTTATCCTAAGGACTATAGATGGGCTACTGTCAAAACCCAGGTGCTTTAACAACGAGAACTTACTAAATGAAACCAAACAGACCCATAGCTGGCAGACACACACGTGGACCAGTGGAGGAATAGTGGTATCAAATCTAGGTCATTGTGGCCAGTGGAAAGTCAGCTACACGCTCACTAAAATATAGTCAAGGACTACCTGAGTGCTTTGATAAGATCTGACAACACTGAACAGGCTGGCTGTGAATATGCTTAATGTGATCAGCTGTCATTGTTATATAACATAATAGGGGTATTTTTAATGGTATGGTTTAAAGTGAATTTAAAATGTCTTTTGGGGTTTTCAGGTAAATTAAATGATCACTTAATAAGTGTGTGTGTGTGTGTGTGTGTGTGTGTGTGTGTGTGTGTGTGTGTGTGTGTGTGTGTGTGTGTGTGTGTGTGTGTGTGTGTGTGTGTGTGTGTGTGTGTGTGTGTGTGTGTGTGTAAATATGTATTTATTCATATGAGGCTAATTAGCCTGGGATTGCTATGTAAAGCAGCATAAATAAAATGCAGTGTGTGCGTGTGTGTTGGAATTATGAACTGATCGCCTGTGGGATCAAATTTAGCTTGTGGTTTACAACAGACAACAATTATTGTACCTGCAACACTTCTTCAGTTAAATGGTGAATTTGTTTCCGTTTATTTTAGCATCCTGTGAGGTGCAGGAGAATCTGCTTCCTGTCAACCATTACCCACATGATAAAGAGATAAGATGTGCTGACTTGTAAGCAGTGGTGTAGTGTAGTTATGAACCCCTCTGTGTAAGTGTAAGCATCCTGCCTGCCTGCCTGCCTGCCTGCCTGCGTGCGTGTGTGTGTGTGCAAGAGAGAGAAACATTCATGTACGCACTCAGAGTTCACACTGTGTGTATGCAAAGCAATAGGTATTGCTTCAGCACTACCTCTTGCACCTCAACCCACAATGAAGAGATAACGAGTTACGATGACATGGTGTAAACCTGATCAGTAAGTGAAGTTGGGGACCACATGTGAACACACATGCACGTCTCCAGAAGTAGCCCTACATATAAAAGCTAGTGAGTGTTGATCACAGTCACAACCAGAACCCATCAGTGCAGATTACTGAAGGTCCACTAGACAAATCCAGTGTGAGTGAATCCAGACCTCATGGTTCAAGCTGGTATGTTCCTGTTCCTTCTTCTCTGGAGCTCAGGTATAAACTGTTTTAAGCTGTTGAACTCTCTCATTCACCTGGAGCAGTCAGCTCTGTTAAACCCTCTAGACTAGAGACAGCCAATTATTCTGCTCTAGGGGCCAAATGAGAAATTAGAAAATATTGTGGAGGGCTCGTGGGCCAAAAGGGTAAGCCAATTCTCCTTTATAAACTCTAATGGTTTTCTGGTCCCTCTAACAATGTCCTTTCTCCTGCAGCAGAGCCGTCTGAGCCCAACACAACCATGAACCTACCTGGAACCAACAGAACCACCGACCCACCTGGACCCAACACAACCATCCACCCACCTGGACCCAACACAACCATCCACCCACCTGGACCCAACACAACCATCAACCTACCTGGACCCAACACAACCATCATCCCCTCTGGCCAGACGATCTTCAACTTAACAACATCCAACACAACACAGAACTACACCCAACCAACTCTCACTGTCACAGGTATGTGCTTTTCAAGTCACAATATGAAACTCAATCAAGCAAGTTGGCGAAAATATGACGTGAATTAGTTTATTAGAATTATAATTATTGAATTATTTGAATTATTTTCTATCAAATACATGGTTTACTTTTTTCTCCTATAAATCTGCATCCCACAAAGTGCGTAGGCTAACCCATTTTTAACATTTTGCACAATTCCTTCACCCTCTGTAATGTTACAGATATGTTGAATGTGAATTCCACAGATTTTCAACATATTGGGCTACTACTGTATGTCATAGTATACCCCCCCCCCCCCCCCCCCCCCAATCCTTTAATATACAAATAACAGTGATTGAATGATGCAGTTTCATTCATAAGTTGGATCAGGTCGATCGGTAGGGCAACCTTGTGGCAATAATGTGTCATCTTCCAGGAGGCAAAATGGTAATGTCAATTACCATTATGATTACCATTATGACGATGTTGTTTCCAACAACTCCAAGTTTTCTCAATACTTCTTTCCAGTATGGTAATACCACAGGACAATCTCAAAAAGCGTGTAAAAATGTACCGTTCCCCCTCCCCCTCACACTTCTAACACCTTTTGTTTCTAATATCCCTTTCAGTCTTTGAGATATTAAAAGTCAAAAAACACCCGCACACTGTCCTCAATTGCAGTGGAATTTATTAAGGGAGCAGCAACGTTTCGGCCTATGCGGCCATCATCAGGCTGTATCTTTTTTCAAGGACAAAGGAGAGAGCCTGCTATATAGACTAGCCAGCCTATGGTGAACCTGTCTGAGCGCACCATGTGACTCAGTCCATTTAAGGTGACGGTTACAATAAAGTTTTTTTATAAAGGTAAACTGTCACAAAACAGAGAAAAGCTCCTATTGCAGTGTGAATAAAAGGAATAAGCATCATATAAAACTATAGAAAAATGACATCATGACAGTATATAACAAACATTACATTAAAGAGAAAAAAATACAAAATCATGATGGGAGGAAAAACACATTATGCTGGTAGGGGCTTCAAGAAAAACCTTCCCTGTAAAAGAAAAGGGAATAGTTTATCATGTAGTAAAAACAGTGAGAAAGTTTAAAAACATTCATTGAGCTGAAGTACAATAAACAATAAACACAAAGATCATAACATGACACTCATAGGCAATTCATCGTTTAGGCCTTTGGGTGCTAGAGTCTGTAGAGTATATATCCAAAACAATTCTCTTCTTTTTAAAAGAAGGTCATGGTCGCCACCTCTGGGTGGTGGATCAACTTTTTCAATGCCACAGAAGCGAAGAGAACTGATGTCATGCTTCTGATCATTGAAATGCACAGCCACAGGATAGTCTCTATCATTTCGACGAATAGAACTTTTATGTTCACTGATCCTGTGTTTTAATTTCCTTGTGGTTTTGCCCACATAGGCTAAACCACAAGGACACCGCAACATGTACACAATATGGGTGGAAGCACACGTTATGACACTTTTAATAGAAAACACTTTACTTGAATGCGGATGGCAAAAATGATCCGTTTTGTAAGTATTGTTGCATTGTGCACAATTACCACAGCGATAGTTGCCGTTACGCAGTGGGGCTAAAAGAGTCTGGCTGGCCTGTGGAGGCGTGCGCTTTTGATCAGCATGGACAAGCATATCTTTCAAATTACGACCCCGTTTGAAAACGAAAAGGGGTTTGTAATTGAAAATATGCGAGAGGGCAGGATCAGATCTGAGGATATGCCAATATTTATTAAACACAGGTTTTATGATGCTAGAGTGTGGAGAAAAAGTGGTAATGCATGTGACTGAGAACTTTTTATCCTCTCTCACACTTTTTTTGAGAAGATCTGCCCTGGGTTTATTCAGTGCCGTGTCGTATGCTTTTTTGATCCACTCAGCCGGGTATCCCCGTTGGAGGAACCTGGCGGTCATGTCGTCCGCCTTTTTAATGTAATCCTCAGTGGAAGAACATACTCTCCTGAGGCGAAAAAACTGACTTTTGGGGAGACCTCTTTTAAGAGGTGTAGGATGGAAACTGTTGGCCATTAAAAGGGTGTTTTTGTCAGTTTCTTTTCTGTATAGGGTGGTGATCAGGGACTTGTTTTGCTTTATGACCCACATGTCAAGAAAATGAACTTTTTCAGAGCTATACTCCATAGTGAACTGTAAATTGCTGTTGAAGCTATTCAGAAGAGTATAAAAATCTTGCAACTGATCAGTGGTCCCTTGATACAAACAATAGACGTCATCTATATACCTATACCATTTTAAAATATTGGGCAGGTGTGCATTCTGTTCAGGGTTAAAAATAAATTGTTCTTCAAAGAACCCCACATACAGATTAGCGTAGTTAGGCGCACAAATGGAACCCATACTAGTGCCAGACACCTGCAGATAGAAATCACCATTGAACTTGAAGTAGTTCTTTTTCATAACCCAATTGGTGAGTTCAATAATAAAACGATTAGGCGGATTGGCAGTGGCATCACGACTATTAAGGTAATGCCCCAAGGCCTCTACACCACCATCATGTGGTATATTTGTGTACAGGCTGGCAACATCAAATGTAACCAAAAAAACATCATCTGGCAAGTCAGTGATACTGGAAATATTGTTTATGAAATCAGTCGAATCTCGAATGTAAGCTGGTAGAGCATGTACATAGGGTTTAATGAAGTAGTCAACAAACTCAGAAAGAGGAGCCAATAATGAATTTGTTTGAGCGACAATAGGGCGGCCCGGGGGATCAATTAAAGATTTGTGTATTTTTGGCAAAGTATACAACACCGGGCGTATAGGGTGCTCACAAAACAAGAAATCATGTTCTGATTTAGTGATCCAGCCATTCATTTTAGCATTGTCTAAGAGGACACGGATTTCTTGTTGGAATAAAGCAGTGGGATCACTTGACATTTTTTTATAAACTCTAGCGTTGGACAGTTGAGAACAAATCTCTGCTTCATATTTGTCTTTGTCCTGAATGCAAATACCTCCCCCTTTGTCTGCAGGTTTTATCACAATATTTTTGTCCATAATCAATTCATTCAATGCCATCTTTTCAGTGTCCGTTAGAAAACGACACCCGTCCCCCCTGCTGCCCCCGCTGAACCAGGACGTGGCGCACGGTCCTCTCATCCTTCGGACCTGCAAGCGCGTACCAGCGCTCCAACTCCACACCAAGTGGCCAGGCCCCCCACAGGGGTCCACTCCTACCAGAGAAGTTTCTCCACCAACAGAGGAAACTCATCGAGGGACAGCGACTTCACTTTTGATAGTGACTCGAGTGGTCCTTCTCAGCCGGCTCCTTTTTTAGACACACGCAGGGCAAACAGAGGAAGAAGAAAAAATGCAGGAGGGGCAAGCGCACGCGGCCAGCAACGACAACAGCGTCCATGGACCCGCAGCTCTACACGGACACGGTAATCAACATATCTTCGAAAGAACTGTCGAATGATCAAATGTCTCTGCTTTCTAAGGGCCTTTCATTTGTTCCTACCACCAGCGGGGTCAATGCATTTGGCCTCAAAGTGGACCTGTTTAAATGCTTCAGGCAGATTAAGCTCAAACACTTCTTCTCCAACAATATGGAACAGAGTGCCCATAGTGTTACTGCACTACCTACCTCCACCCCTTTTAAACAAAAAAGCAAGTTTTGCCCCACTACACCCAATGCCTCGATCAACACTTTCTGTAGACTGGTTGAACAAGACATTATGCAGAAGATCAATCAGCCTTTTCGTGTTGAAAAAAATCTAACGGACACTGAAAAGATGGCATTGAATGAATTGATTATGGACAAAAATATTGTGATAAAACCTGCAGACAAAGGGGGAGGTATTTGCATTCAGGACAAAGACAAATATGAAGCAGAGATTTGTTCTCAACTGTCCAACGCTAGAGTTTATAAAAAAATGTCAAGTGATCCCACTGCTTTATTCCAACAAGAAATCCGTGTCCTCTTAGACAATGCTAAAATGAATGGCTGGATCACTAAATCAGAACATGATTTCTTGTTTTGTGAGCACCCTATACGCCCGGTGTTGTATACTTTGCCAAAAATACACAAATCTTTAATTGATCCCCCGGGCCGCCCTATTGTCGCTCAAACAAATTCATTATTGGCTCCTCTTTCTGAGTTTGTTGACTACTTCATTAAACCCTATGTACATGCTCTACCAGCTTACATTCGAGATTCGACTGATTTCATAAACAATATTTCCAGTATCACTGACTTGCCAGATGATGTTTTTTTGGTTACATTTGATGTTGCCAGCCTGTACACAAATATACCACATGATGGTGGTGTAGAGGCCTTGGGGCATTACCTTAATAGTCGTGATGCCACTGCCAATCCGCCTAATCGTTTTATTATTGAACTCACCAATTGGGTTATGAAAAAGAACTACTTCAAGTTCAATGGTGATTTCTATCTGCAGGTGTCTGGCACTAGTATGGGTTCCATTTGTGCGCCTAACTACGCTAATCTGTATGTGGGGTTCTTTGAAGAACAATTTATTTTTAACCCTGAACAGAATGCACACCTGCCCAATATTTTAAAATGGTATAGGTATATAGATGACGTCTATTGTTTGTATCAAGGGACCACTGATCAGTTGCAAGATTTTTATACTCTTCTGAATAGCTTCAACAGCAATTTACAGTTCACTATGGAGTATAGCTCTGAAAAAGTTCATTTTCTTGACATGTGGGTCATAAAGCAAAACAAGTCCCTGATCACCACCCTATACAGAAAAGAAACTGACAAAAACACCCTTTTAATGGCCAACAGTTTCCATCCTACACCTCTTAAAAGAGGTCTCCCCAAAAGTCAGTTTTTTCGCCTCAGGAGAGTATGTTCTTCCACTGAGGATTACATTAAAAAGGCGGACGACATGACCGCCAGGTTCCTCCAACGGGGATACCCGGCTGAGTGGATCAAAAAAGCATACGACACGGCACTGAATAAACCCAGGGCAGATCTTCTCAAAAAAAGTGTGAGAGAGGATAAAAAGTTCTCAGTCACATGCATTACCACTTTTTCTCCACACTCTAGCATCATAAAACCTGTGTTTAATAAATATTGGCATATCCTCAGATCTGATCCTGCCCTCTCGCATATTTTCAATTACAAACCCCTTTTCGTTTTCAAACGGGGTCGTAATTTGAAAGATATGCTTGTCCATGCTGATCAAAAGCGCACGCCTCCACAGGCCAGCCAGACTCTTTTAGCCCCACTGCGTAACGGCAACTATCGCTGTGGTAATTGTGCACAATGCAACAATACTTACAAAACGGATCATTTTTGCCATCCGCATTCAAGTAAAGTGTTTTCTATTAAAAGTGTCATAACGTGTGCTTCCACCCATATTGTGTACATGTTGCGGTGTCCTTGTGGTTTAGCCTATGTGGGCAAAACCACAAGGAAATTAAAACACAGGATCAGTGAACATAAAAGTTCTATTCGTCGAAATGATAGAGACTATCCTGTGGCTGTGCATTTCAATGATCAGAAGCATGACATCAGTTCTCTTCGCTTCTGTGGCATTGAAAAAGTTGATCCACCACCCAGAGGTGGCGACCATGACCTTCTTTTAAAAAGAAGAGAATTGTTTTGGATATATACTCTACAGACTCTAGCACCCAAAGGCCTAAACGATGAATTGCCTATGAGTGTCATGTTATGATCTTTGTGTTTATTAAGGGATCAAGCAGTCCACGAAGTGGACTTGATCCCTTCTTGTTTCTGTCTCTTTTTTCCTTCTCCTTCTCCTTCTTCCGCCAGAAATAGCTGTTCTGGCTGAACCGTGCAGTCGGTTTTCGCGAAAATTGGTAATCTGGTAGAGGGTGATGCCAAACGGTGATGATGCGAAGCCTGTGACCACTGGTCAAATGGTGGCGCTATAGCACTCAACTGAAATTGCAAACTTTAAACACTCATAACTCATGAACCGCTCGACTCTCAGAAATGTAACTTATATTCACTTATGCGTCTGCTTATGTCAAACAACTTTTGTATTCTGACTTTTGACCTCTGACCTTTAGATGAGCCGCCATCTTTAATCATATGTAAAACAGTTAAAATGTCTCTTCTCCTACAATCTTTGATCAAAATGCATAACAATGACCTACATATGAACTTTGAAGCCATACAAACATGAAATGAGTGTGAATTTTGTTTTCAGTGAAAAAAATGATGTTTTTACGAGCCAATGAAAATTGCTTGTTTGTGAAAATTCTTCTATTATCCCTAATCTACACATGCAAAGTAATCTGTTTATGAGATTTTACAGTTTGGTAGAGGGGGATGCCAAATAACACTAAAACCAGTCTTGCTCCAATCGCTCAAATGGGGGCGCTATAGCAATTCTTTGAAACTGAAACATTTGAACAAGCATAACTCAGGCTTCGTTTGGCTTAAAATCATGGGACTTGTTCCTACACGTTCCTTGATTCATGTGGAACACATCTGTAATTTCGACTGGTAAGCTCCACCCCCAGAGTGTCTGCCATTTTAAGCAGTTTGAAAAATGCTCATGCCTGATTTTATGCCTGGATTTTTGATCAATTTGCATGACACCTGCTACATGAGAACTTTGGCCCCATCCGGACAAAACTTCAGAAGCAAATTTGTTTTCATCAAAAAATGACGTTTTTATAAGCCAATGAAAGTTGCTCGTTTGTGAAGAGTCTTCTTCTGCTTGTTTCTCTCTGGCAACACTGGAGCAAGTACATTGTGCCAGATTGTGTGAGAGGAATAAGCATGTGGAACTTGTTTCCATTTGTCACTTTGACCACTAAGCTCCACCCTCGGACTGCTGAATTGTGCATATTGTTCATATTGCTTACTGCTTGGTGGCGTGTTGTTGGGTTGTTTCATTGATGACAACAACTAAGCAAATCATTGTGCCTGGATAGCTCAGTCGGTACGGTGCCTGACTTCGGAACACAAGATTGAGGGTTCAAGTCCCACTGCTGACAATACAAAGTCTGAGTCTCCAAAAACCCTGCTGTGTTTCCACAATCACATGATGTATTTCTTCCATGTTTCTATGGCTTATTTGTGCATATTTAAGGAGCGGTAGTGGCTCAGAGGTAGAGTAACCGGATGGTAACCACAAGGTTGCCGGTTCGATCCCGGGCTCCTGCAGAGTTAGTGTCGATGTGTCCCTGTCCCACTGCCATCAGTGTATGAATGTGTGTGTGAATGGGTGAATGTGATGCACAATCTATGTAAAGCGCCTTGGATAAAGGCGCTATATAAATGCACCATTTACCATTTACCAAGCAGTCCACTGAATGTGTGTGTTGTTTCCAGTACGTCTTGTGTCTGTTGGGTAGCCTCATTGGTAGAGCGCATGACTTGGAAATGAGAGTTCCTGGGTTCAAATCCCGGCACGGACACCTAGTAATATGAGTCAATCATGCACAATCTCATGTGGTCTTCTACATCTAAGTTCATGGTTCTATGTGTAACCCAGGGTAAAACTCAATGTAATGGTGGTTGTCACCATTCGGCCATGTTGTGTTTTGTCACTATTCGGCCATGTTGTCACTAATGACAGTTCACAGCTCAGTTCGCCACTCACTCACAGCTCACCAATCATTTACTCATTCAGCAACTCAGTGGCCTTGTGGTTAGAGTGTCCGCCCTGAGACTGGGAGGCCGGGGTTCGATTCCCGGCCGGGTCATACCAAAGGCTCTAAAAACGGGATCCAATGCCTCCCTGCTTGGCACTCAGCATCAAGGGTTGGATTGGGGGTAAGACCCTGTGTCATACTAGCGTCATGTCCAGAGGGTGTACTTGTACATCAAGCTGCCTCATGCTACAGAAACAGGAGATAGGCACCTGCCCTATGGGCCTCATGGCTGGGCAAGGCTGTTTGACTGTCACTATTCGGCCATGTTGTCACTAATGACAGTTCATAGCTCAGTTCACCACTCACTCACAGCTCACCAATCATTCACTCAGTCACACCAGATTGTGAGTCAGTCAGGGCAGGAATCAAAAACCCTGCCCTGCTCCCATAATTACCTGATGTATTTCTGAAGTTCAGGCTCCCATGTTTCTATGGCTTATTTGTGCGTATTGTTCTTACTCCTTATTGCTGCTTGCTTGATCCCGTTTTATTGCTGCTTGCAGCTATATTTGTTTATTGTACTTCAGCTCAATGAATGTTTTTAAACTTTCTCACTGTTTTTACTACATGATAAACTATTCCCTTTTCTTTTACAGGGAAGGTTTTTCTTGAAGCCCCTACCAGCATAATGTGTTTTTCCTCCCATCATGATTTTGTATTTTTTTCTCTTTAATGTAATGTTTGTTATATACTGTCATGATGTCATTTTTCTATAGTTTTATATGATGCTTATTCCTTTTATTCACACTGCAATAGGAGCTTTTCTCTGTTTTGTGACAGTTTACCTTTATAAAAAAACTTTATTGTAACCGTCACCTTAAATGGACTGAGTCACATGGTGCGCTCAGACAGGTTCACCATAGGCTGGCTAGTCTATATAGCAGGCTCTCTCCTTTGTCCTTGAAAAAAGATACAGCCTGATGATGGCCGCATAGGCCGAAACGTTGCTGCTCCCTTAATAAATTCCACTGCAATTGAGGACAGTGTGCGGGTGTTTTTTGACTTTTGATGTTGGGATTTTTTACCCTCTCCTACGCACCTGTCGCAGTAGGTGTGCATAGGTCTTTTTCCTGTCTTTGAGATATTGCCATTAATTGGCTGGCTTGCAGGGTGTGTGTATTTTTTAAAAGTAAACCAAGATCACTTCTCCAGAGGTGGAGCCCTTCCTCATCGTAGCTGACAGCAGGAAACTGTTAAAGATCAGCTTGGACGGCTCCAACTCCACAGTGCTTAAAGAGGTGAAAACCATTAGACATAACACATCCTAAAAGAGTTAGACCTGAGTTGCTTGTTTCACTCACAGAATATGATATCTACTAAAAAGAACCAGTAACATACAAGATTCGTGGGAAGCTATCACTTCCCATATGCCCATATAAGCCCATATCTAGTGTATATCTAGTGTATACTGTATGTGAATCTTTGTCTCGTCTGGTCTGTCTGGTCTGGGCTGGTCTAGTCTGTAGCAATATTAACTGCATGACAGTTTATACGTTGCTCGATTCAGTATTTAGATATTTGTTAATCATATCAAATTCAGTTTAACTGACCTGCCCCCTCCTATAAAAAAACATTATAACTTCATTCACTTAATTTACAAACTTCATTGTAAGCATAATGGACATCGAGTCCTTTTTCTGGTGACTGATAGTGTCCTCCTAATTTGTGGGGAAGGGGGGGGGGGGGGGGTAATTTACTGTTTTAATTTATTTTGTAAAACTGAAAACTGACAAGAAAGAATATAACAATATTTTAAAAATGAAAATCCATGCCCTTATTAGCAGGATCAGTTTTTCAGCAGAAAAAATGCCTGTTTTTTAAATGACAAATGGGGGTCTGTAATATCCACATCAAGGGAATTAAACGGGTTGTGATTCACTGCTGCAGAACTTAATGGGAGTCCCAGATGAGCTGCCTAATTGGTGTCACTTTGAGGGTCCTTACCATGGAAAAGTGAACAACTGATGTTGGCAACACAAGTCTTTTCTTTATCTGACATAAGTCACCCGTGAGATGTTAGCCTGTGGTGAATTATTACTTAGGTCTTGGGACCTGAAAAAAGGGTCCTACACAGAAATATTGAGAAATAACATGGCTTTGATTGATTTCATATATTTTATCATTTGATTTTTCTTAACTTTAAGTCTACGATAAATACGTAAATACACATCTGTCTGTAAATTATTTTTTGTTCTGAAACAGAATATGGAAAATAATGAAACTTTGCTATTTGATCTCCAAATCATCAAAAACACGGCACACCTCAACATACCTTTATTATCGTCACAACATAGGTAGTCAACTAACATTTCATATAGTGTCATATAGTTGTGGTTGATGAAACCATCAGTGACGCTGCACACTGCTTTGACATGCTGAAATGTATTCCTGTCTGAGACTAACATCACAAATTCCATTGTATGATAGACCGAGGGATTGCCAAAGGCTCTGGATTTTGACTATCAGCAGCAGATGATCTACTGGATAGAATGGAACCCCTACAGGATCAGTCGCATGAACATCAATGGCAGCAATGTCAAGGTCAGTTTGATGACAATGAAGAACTTAGATGATGCTCTTTATTCTTGCTTAATCTTGATAGCTGCAATGATGTTTATTGTCCTAATATATGGTATATACTGTATAAGTATATATTTATAATTTAATTATACCAAATAATATAATATGATCACTTCTCTAGGCAATAAGTCATACAAATTTAAAAAATGGTGATTGTAGTCAAGAGTGTGCTTGACTTGTACTGTAACTCTCATCTCTGTCAATAAAAATTTCATTCATTCATTCATTCATTCATTCATTCATTCATTCATTCATTCATTCATTCATTCATTCATTCATTCATTCATTCATTCATTCATTCGATTGACAGGTCCTTCACAACGCACTCAGTTATCCAACCACTCTGGCTGTTGATTGGGTGGCAAGAAACCTGTATTGGTGTGACAGACGCAGAGAGACCATAGAGGTGTCCAAACTAGACGGGTCGTACAGAACAGTCCTGGTCGATACCGGTCTGCGCTGGCCATACTCCATGGCTGTGGATGTACGCTACGGGTAAGGGGGTTAGCTCAAAACGTACAGTCAGCACACATAGAGCAGTCAGGCTGGTGTGGAACATGAGCTGCTTCTATTTTGGTGTTGAAACTGTCAATTTCTCTAACTATTCTAACTTTCACAACAATAAAAGCACAATTCATGAAACACCTCTACTAAAATTATACTAAATTGGTCAATATACAGTATGTAAAATACCTTTCCATATAGGATTATCTTTTTATATTGTTCCAAGAAGAATACAGGAAACCATAGAATGGTCTATGGTCTAATTTAATGGAATAATGCAGGCGTTTTGATGATTCAACTAACTGTAAGTAGAGCCCTCACCTTGCCTCCCCGCCCCTTAGCGCTTCACTGGTGCAAAATTGGGTAGGAAAAACAGGAAAGCCTCCCTGACACATGCTTGTACTGGTCAGACAGAAGTGGCAATGACACAGTGTCTCCCTGACAGATACGTGTACTGGTCAGCCAGAAGAGACAATGACACAGTGTCTCCCTGACAGATACGTGTACTGGTCAGACAGAAGTGGCAATGACACAGTGTCTCCCTGACACATACTTGTACTGGTCAGCCAGAAGAGACAATGACACAGTGTCTCCCTGACAGATACGTGTACTGGTCAGACGGACGTGGTAACCCCAAAGGCTACATAGAGAGGATGGGGATGGACGGCGCCAACAGGACGGTCATCGTGAAGGATAAGCTCAACAAGCCCTACAGCCTGACGTTAGACTACATCGGCGATCACATCTACTGGACCAACGACAATGCATACATTGAGTTTGCCAAGCTAAATGGAACCAACAGACAAATGGGTAAACTCGATATATGTGCTCACGCATGGTTGGCACTCGTCTGAACCAGCCATACCCCACGGTTGTATACCAGTATATACTGTAGATAAGGCCTGTAATGTAAAATTAAGGCCATCATCAGATATCACCAAACCCTGAACACTCAAGAGAATGTCCCAGCTACCACCCTTATAGAGTTCTATACCACCCTTATAGAGTTCTATACCATATGGAGTCAAATTCTTCTGAATGGTGATCGGCCCTAATCAAACCCTGTACGCTCAAAGCATGCTCTTTATATTAATTAATTCCATGTTAATCTAATAAACCTCACCCCTTAGGCAAGGTTCCGTGCTGATATTTATTCATTTTTTACTTGTGTTATATTTTGTTTTATTGTGTAATGTTGTGTTATATCAACTGTGTATATTAATTGTATGATGTTGTAACCTTTCTGTCCATAGTTGTGCGTAAGGACAACATCTGGGCTATGACTCTGTTTGAGGATCACATCTACTGGATAAGCCAGAAGACCGGAAAACCGGGAGACCGGATATTCAGAGCCAACAAGATTGAGGGAACCAACAAGATCACAGTCATCACCAACCTGGAAAAACCACAGGACATCCACATCTACCACGCTGGTCGCCAGCCTGAGGGTCTGTAGTACCACCATACTGTCATTATTGCATTATTTCATCTGTTATGAAAAGTCAGAACCCGAAAAGGAAAACACCTGACTGTCTTCATATACAGTCGAAAAAAATAGAATCAAGGGAAACTGCAAGGTTTTGGCCTGATCGGGATTATGTCAAATGATGTCAGGCAATTTGACAACATGAAGCGATGCTGTGTGAACTAGATCAGGGGTTGACACTAAGGTCTCCGAGGCACTTGCCCATCGGGCAAGTGCAAGTCAGGTTCTACTTGCCCTCAGGTCATGGTCACTTTCCCCCCAGGTTCCAGGTGGTCCCCAGTTAAGTTGGTTAACCAGATGTAACTTGAGAATGTAAAAATGAAACCAAATGTACCCTTGCGGGTCCATTTGGTTTCATTTTTACACTCTCAAGAGTTAAAATTCATCATCTTAATTAGCCCAGGTCTACACTGTAGGAGATTAATGGTCATTTTGATGTGTATGTTAAATTGCCTGTTTTGTTTCCCAAATCCATCCTTGAATTGTGGATATCTAGAAAGCAGAGTGCAACGACTGCCTTCAAGACAAATTTATCTTGTGTTGTGTTATAGTGCACTATGTTGCACACTTGCCCGATCGGGCAACCAGGTAGCAGTCTTCACTTGCCCCAGCATTTTTTTTTACTTGCCCGGGGCAAGTAAAAAAAAAATGCAAGCGGGCAAGTGTTAGTGTCAAGCCCTGTAGATAATATGTGTATATTGTGTGGTGTTCTCATATTCATTACATGTGTGTATGTTTTCTCCATCCTGCAGTGTCTGATCATCCGTGTCAGGTCAACAATGGAGGCTGCAGTCGCTTGTGTCTGCTCTCACCCAGAGGAGGCTACAGGTGTTCCTGTCCCACAGACTCCATGGTTAAGATCAAATTAATGTTAAACTCATTAACAAGTTATTAACATATAGAGAAATGTTCTTTAGGTATGGTAATTAGAAAATTCCATGTACTACGATACAATTGATAGTAAGGCATCCTTTGTTTGCAAAGGCTCCTGCTACTCTGCGGCCTTATTATGGGCACTATGTTGTGGCTATTTGGCTAGTTTGAATGGCCAGATTGCATTGATCACACTCCCAGGTCTTAAGTTAAGTCCAGAGTAATCTATTAAGAGAGTGGTGACACACTTTGATCTTGTTGCAAATCAGGGTGTTATGATCTATAGCAGGGGTAGGCAAGTTAAGCCAACCTTAGGCACGAATGCCAGTATTGGCACAGTGAAGGGTGATCGCTAGACAATTCTGAAAGAAAACAGTCCAGAAGAAAGAGATGGTGTTATATTATCTGTTATTAGTTGTACACATTATCAGAAATAAAGCCAATGTTGACATGGCACACTGACTATCAGGAAAATGAAAACATGGCACATGCTGTCCAAAAGCTTGCCGACCCCTGGTCTACAGTTCCAAACATTGGGACTATCCCATTGAGATAGAATGAGTGAGTGTTTCCTCATCCCTCATTGTTGGGAATGGGAATCAACATTAGTGTTGCCACTCTCTTACTAGAGTACTCTGGTTAAGTCATAAGACCTGGTAATAAGTATAAGTATAAGTATAAGTGGTAATCGGCCCCATATGTTTCTAAACAGAATCCTCTGTCTCCACCTTCAGTTTGTTTGTCAGAACTACAGGTGCATTCCATTGTCTAAGAAATGTGAGACAGTGGATGACTGTGGGGACCGCTCAGATGAACCTGCAGGCTGCTGTGAGTAGAGACTGAATTAGTTACCTCAATATTAATGCTTTGTTATTCCATGTTTACTGTTACTACTACAGGTAGTATATAACAGGTACTTGGTTGATTAGCATAGTGTGTTACAATCGTTGGCATTGTCAAATCAGCACTATGTGTAGCACATAAAAGGTATCTAAACATTTGTGTTGGTTAGAATCTAACACAAGAGAGACTGAAGTGATTTTAGTTGCTAAAGTCTTGAACTTTAACTTTTTCTATTTTTTCATTGTCATAGGTACCCCTATTTGCTTTTCAAGTCAAAATATGAAACTCCAGTAAGGACAGTTATTTAAATTTCTATTATATACTGTATTTATTTCACAGCTTCTCCTCTGACATCCAACATGATCATCAACATCATCATATGTATGGTCACAGCGCTGGTAATGATACTGATAATCGGTGGCCTCTATCGTCTCTTCAAGGTAATCCTCTTTCGATTGGAGTACTCACACTGTTTGTATTCAAGAGTGACGCATGATCCATCCAGGAAAATGAAGTTTGGTGCTGCCAATGCATATTTTCTTCAGGTCACCAGAGGGCGTTCCAGGTCCAGAGCACGGTCTGAACACCTGTATGAAGAGATAGGTCTGCAAGGAGCCGCTGGAGAGACGCGACACCAGAGGACATCTCTACAAGATGTGGTTGTTCATCATAGCCCTGTTTTTTCTGATGAAGAAGAATATGATGATGTACTTCATAGATGGACCACAGTAGAGGCAGATGATGACGATGATGATGTACTGCAAAGAATGACCTCAGTAGAGATAGAATATGATGACATGGACCTACCAGATGGACCAGAGTACCACCGGTATGATGACGTAGACCTACCAGATATAGAGACAGATCACCACTATGCAAACACAGACCTACCAACAGGACCCAGAGTAGAGACAGACCACCACTATGCAAACATAGACCTACCAACAGGACAAAGAGTAGAGACAGACCACCAGTATGCAAACATAGACCTACCAACAGGACAAGAACACCAGTATGTGAATATACTGTAGACCTACCAACAGGACCCATGACGGGTCCTGGTAGGTCTTTGATGATCTAGACCTACCAGATGTAGAGACAGACCACCACTATGAGAACACAGACCTACCGACAGGACCCAGGGTAGAGACAGACCACCAATATGCAAACAGTAGATCTACAAAGAGTTGCTAAATGGTGAGGCAAGAGACCACATGTATGGATTGGTTCTCTAAAGGAGCATTAATGTGTGTGCATTAACATACTGTCAGTGATTGAAATGAAATGAAATGAAATGAAATGATTCTTTGTTTACCCAGGGTGAACGGACTAAGCTTTGAAAGCTTGTTTCCAGCCGTACCCTGCATATTTCATAGAACATTTCATGGTTGGGGTTCAATGCCTTGTTCAAGGGCACTTCAGCGGTGGTAATTTTAACGTGCCGGTCCGGGGATTCGAACTGGGGACCTTCCGGTATCAAGACCGCTCCCCTAACCGTTCGGCCACCGCTCCCCCAGCTACAGTAGCTACAGTATCCAATTGACAACAGTTGGATACTGTAGCTACATTAGTATGGTGTCATTGACGTGCCAACACAACAGTGTTGCCACAAAACATACACAAGGAAATGAAAGAGGTCTCGCACCTCTTCTTGACCAATCTGTGTGCAGAACAGTTCATTAAGCCCCTACCACCTTTAGTTTTTAAGGTGCGCCCTGAACATTGCTGCAGAGTTTCAACACTCAGAGCATGAATTTGCTTTACAAGAGTAGTTCCACCCAAAATGTAATCCTTTTCCATTGAAGCCTTGAGTTCACAAGATTTGTTCGGTACCCAGCCGGTGACACATGTCATGTCAGCCTCCCATCCCTGGCTTGAAAATGGCCACCTGTGTTCATACGGTACGTACAATGTCTATAATAGTAGACGCTGGAGACAGACAGATGAACCATGGTGGAGTCTGTGATCATGCAGGCACTTCAGCGCTGCACCAACCGAGCACTAGATCTCATGGTCAGATATGAACGCACACACATCAGGTAGCGTGTGTGTGTGTGTCTGCGTGTGTGCATTTTTGCCAAACAGGAAGTACAATAACTGATCGAAGGTGCAAAGGCAATGTGACGTTCCACTGCCGTCACCAGAGCACATTATGAAAACTCAGAGCTTTTGATGTGACATTGATGTTTTCATATAGTTAAGATTTCCTGTGTTCTCTGAAATCTGAGCCCCACATGCTACCGGATAATTATTTTATCAGATATCCAGGAGACATGACGCGGTTTGGTAACTCTGGTGCCGTTCACACTCAGATGTGAGATGTGATGTTAGTACGTTTTTGGACACACTCAGATGGGGGCTGGTGTGTCTCTTAGAGAGAGAGAGTTTGAGAATCTGGAGCTATCATGGTAGCTATGATTTACAACAGACAACTACCTACCTCCACATTTTTAAACAAGTTAATGGGAACCATATTTCTGTTTATTTTAGCTTCCTGTCACTACGTAGAGCAGGATGATCTTGAGCTTCCTGCCAACAAGAAACCACATGATGAAGAGATAAGATGAGCTGACGTGTAAGCAGTGATGTAGTTTAGTTATGAACTAATAATTGACTTGTGATGTTTGGACAACATTTTTCGGAGTAATATATGAAAAAATCAAAAAATCTGTGTTGAGCACCTGACTATATACAGTATATACAACAGTATATGTATCCCGAATGTAAACTGAAGTGTGCCCTCAGGGCATCTCATTGGTAGGTAACATGGCCTGTTATAGCACCACCGATTTGACACTGATTTGATTTAAGTGGAATATCCATCCTCAGACTACTGGTGAGTGTGCATGTTTTTTTCTCCACATAAATTGCATTCTGTGTCCATGATTTGTGGCATTTTCTCATAAGAGGACAGAAAAACACAAATTGTACCCAACAGGCCCAGCCCCTAAACAGGAACAGACACAAGAACGTACTGCATGTCTCCAGAAGTAACTCAAAGAGACAGTGACAGTGAGTGTCGATCACAGTCACAACCAGAACCCATCGGTGCAGATCACTGAAGTTCCACTAGAGAATCCAGTGTGAGTGAATCCAGACATCATGGTCCTAGCAGAGATGCTGTTTCTTCTTCTCTGGAGCTCAGGTAAACATTTACTCAGGTAAATAAAAAGAGAAAGAGAAAGAGAACACTGTTTTAAGCTATTAAACTCTAGATTTAGTCCAGTCAACTCTGTAGACCAGGGATGGGCAATTATTGCACCCACATTGCACCCACTTCAAAAATAGAGAAATAGAAAATATTATGGAGTATATTATGTAAATTATGTTAATATGAATATTATGAAATTCTGTTAATTCTGTATGTTGTTTTTTTATGTAAAAAGCTCTAAACAGCATTGTTTTGACTTCAGTAAATAAACACTTTTGAACATAAACATATTTTGCTGAAACCTGGCATCTACCTTTCTTTTTTGTTGGCATGAGTACAGGAAACGGATTGCATGTAACAGTATGAGAAATAACATATTAGTGTGTGAAGTATAGTGGGGCTATATTATGAGGTTCTAGCTCTGCTATTTTTAAATGGCCAGTGTTTGAACTACAGCAGCTTAAATCTAAAATGGCAGATGTTTAAGGACTAAAGTTTTCACAGGACATAATATAGTCACTTGACAATTATAATATAGGCACTTTTGGGGGGTTTGTTTCATAGACCTGTTCTCCATTTCTTCAGAGAGAAAACAATGTTGCACATACAGTAGGCTAATCAGCTGAAAATTATTCACCCCCTGCATGGTATAAACCATAATGGTTATTCGGTAGGGTTTTTTGTGTGTAGCGCAGAGACATGAAACACAGTGCTATGATACCTCTAAATAATCTGATGCTTCGCAGTAAACAAACTAAAATGGCCGTCTGGTGTGGTTTGTCTGACAGCTGTGGGACACGGTGTTACACATCCTCTGTATTTCACTAATAAGCTGGAGCTGCTAAAGCATTGCAGTATATTTTGTAGAGAAGGGGTGTAATGTTGATTGGGACTTTAGGTGTATGTCAGTAAACAGGACAAACAAACATCCAGCTTCCTTCATGACATGTTCACATCATCATGCATGATAAAAGTGTTATTTTTCCCCCCTCAGCTGTCCAGGTTGAACCAAAACACGACGCTGGTAAGTCTGTCTGTCTGCCTCGCACTTACAGCAGGCCACACACGTGTTGCCTGCGCTTCATCTCCCACACAGTCACCGGATCAATGTCACCCAATCCCGGAAGTCCCTCCCAGCAGTCCCTCTCATTGTCCGAAGCCATAGCAGGCCGCTAGAATATTTAGTAGACAGTAAATCAGTCTGTTGTTTGTTTGACAAAGAGAGACATCACATCACAACCTTTTATAATATACAGATTAATAACTACATTCAGCCTGTGCCAAAAACACATGGACACCTACATACTGTAGGCTATCTGGATCTATAGGGTTAGGAGAGAGAGAGGGGCACGCACGGACACAGATTCATTTGTCACATAGCCTAGTCAGCATGTGTGAATGAACAGTGAGTGATTAATATTAATGTCTTGCTTACAGGCTGTATTTTAACCAACTCAGATATAATGTCTCACTTTCTCCAGAGGTGGAGCCCTTCCTCATCGTGGCTGACAGTGACGAGAAAAAGCTGTTAAAGATCAGCTTGAACGGCTCCGTCTCCAATGTGCTCAAACAGGTGACAATCGTCACATTTGGAACCATACACAAAACCACTGTTTAGGTTGCCAAGCCAACCACAAACCCCTGCCCCAAATTTTTCATTTCCCAGAACGGCTTGTTATAGCGCCAACACACAATTAGGCAACACACAATTTTCGTATAGGCCTACCTGCATCGACTTGCACGAAATGTTGCATCTACACCATAGAGTAATAGAATATAGAGGCTCAATTGGAGCGATAGCCCTGTCCCCTTGCCGTTCATTTCAGTACAAGTTGCTCAGTGGCGTTTTGAATTTGAAGCACCCGGAAGTAGCGTCCCATATTTCATATTCCAATCCACCCTAATGGCTATACATTCATTCGCTTTCAAAGTTTTGGACAAAATGCCTCAAATCATCCAAAGGCCAAAGTCATAAGAAGAAATTGCACTTTTATAGTTCAGTCATATTTTAGACAGCTTTTAGTCATCGGTTTAGTCAAACTGTTTTTCTTTTAAGATGTTTTTCTGCCTTTATTGATAGCATCAAGTGAATACTGACAGGAAAGAGATAAGAGACATGTAGCAATTCCCATGTCTCTGTAGGCTCTGTATAATTAGTCAACCCAACAACAACACAACACAGCGTGAGTGACTTTGTGAGCGTTTTTAAGGTATAATGCATACATTTGTTTCTTGTCCACATTAACAATTACCTCAGGGCAAGCTAACTACACACAAAACCCCATCCAAAGTGGTCTTATCCTAGTTTAAGCACTCCATAACAGTAGAGTACAACCAAACATACAACATAACAAAGGACATTTTTTGTCATAGTTTTAGGATGGAATCGGTGCTTTTGACATGCTGGAATTTATTCCTGTCTGAGACTAGTAACATTAAACAACTGCTGTGGTGTGTGTGTGTGATAGACCGAGGGCTTTCCAGAGGCTCTGGATTTTGACTGCCAGCAGCAGATGATCTACTGGATTGAATCAAAGCCCAGCAAGATCAGTCGGATGAGCATGAGCGGCAGTGACTTCCAGGTCAGTTTGATGACAGAGACGATCATGAAGAACTTGGATGAATGAATGCGAAAACCTGTAGTTCTGACGTTTGCTTTATTTTGGCACCTGTAAGGATATTTATTGTCCGAATATCAGTGTTGGGAATATTACTTTACCTTGTTAATATATTGCTTATTAATTATTACCTTCATTTTAAAGCAATATATTATATTACAATATTACTGTCTGAGCAAGTGTAATATGTTAATATTACTATTACATATTACTTAAAAAAATATAATTAAATATTTAGTGTCACTATTAATCAAATATTGCGTAGGCCAGTGGCATACATACAATAAAGCAAGCGCACTTGGCTATCTGGACAAATCCATTTGAAATCAACTTGAAAAAACGTAAAGTATAGTAAAGTATAGTAAATCTTACTGCAGTTGTCAAGATAATTTCACAAGAACACTTGAAACAGATTGACAGAAAGTAATATTGAAAGTAATGCAGTAATGCAGAAAGAAAAGTAGAATATATTAGATTTTATTTGTTAGGTAATATATTTATATTACAAGTTACTGCATTTTGGTAATATATTATGTAATATATTAGGTTACGTAGTGCACATGTCCCAACACTGCCGAATATACAGTATGATTCATTGATTCACAAGTCATATTTGTAATGCAATTCATACTAAATAATAGAATAGGCCTATCATCACTTTTCTAGACAATACGTCATACAAATGTATAAAAATGTTGATTATATTCAGTGTGGTTGATTGACAGGTCCTTCACAACACATCACTCAGTAGACCAAGCAGTCTGGCTGTTGATTGGGTGGCAGGAAACCTGTACTGGTTTGACACTGACACCATAGAAGTGTCCAAACTAAACGGGTCTTACAGAACCATCCTGGTCAACACCGGTCTGGACTCGCTACACTGTATGGCTGTGGATGTCCGCAATGGGTAGGAGCACTGCAAATATCCATATTCTGTTACTCTTGTATATCTAAGCTTAAAAAGCCATTAAACTGATTCATATGCAATATCCATTGTTTAATCCGCTGTTACTCACTGCTTCTTGTGATTGGCTGTGCTTTATGGAGCTCATTGCTCATATGAGGTCAACTTCAAATATAACATTTACAGTAGTAGACTAAAACCAATCATAACCACAATGGAAACAGCCAATATACCATCCCACACACACCCCTTATTTGCTTAGTTTTATTTGCTTACAGCCCTGGTATCAACCCTTCATTATATTGTATGTCTGCCAGTACTGTGTGCTGCTGTACGTGTGATTGGTTGTGAATAGTAACATTGACAGTTTTTCCTACCGGATTTTGCACCACACCCAGGGGTTGACACTAAGGTCTCCGAGGCAAGCTTGCCCATCGGGCAAGTGCAAGTCAAGTTCTACTTGCCCTCAGGTCATGGTCACTTGCCCCCCAGGTTCCAGGTGGTCCCCAGTTAAGTTGGTTAACCAGATGTAACTCTTGAGAACGTAAAGATGAAACCAAATGGACCCGCAAGGGTCCATTTGGTTTCATTTTTACACTCTCAAGAGTTAAAATTCATCATCTTAATCAGCCCAGGTCTACACTGTAGAAGATTAGGTCATTTTGATGTGTTAATTTTGCCTGTTTTGTTTCCCAAATCCAGCCTGGAATTGTGGATAGCTAGAAAGCAGGGAAAGAGTGCAATGACTGCCTTCAAGAAGAATTTATCTTGTGTTGTGTTATTGCGCACTAAGTTGCACACTTGCCCGATCGGGCAACCAGGTAGCAGTCTTCACTTGCCCCACCATTTTTTTACTTGCCCCGGGCAAGCGGGAAAGTGTTGGTGTCAACCCCTGAAACCCTACATTCAGCAGCACAGACAGCAGACAGACTGCTGTGCAACGTGAAGATCTGCAGATCTGACAGATCTACTAATTTGGTGTTAGTTGTATGGTCTAACTATTATAAACTTTCACGACAGTACATGAAAAGGCTGTACTAAATTACCGGTATATTAAATTGGTAATAATATAGCCTTTCCATAAGTATCTTTCTATAATTTCTCTAATAAGAAAGATAAAATCATAAATGGTCTATGGTCTAATCTAATGGAAAACATGGATGATCAATTGGGGCACAGTCACAGTGGAACAGTGGCAGTGTTGTTGCATCACACGTAGAAGGTCCTGGGTTCGATTCCCGCCAGTGATGCTGTGGGTGCCGACATTGTGCCTTCTGTGTGGAGTTTGCATGTTCTCCCCATGTCCCATAGGGTAGATACCCCCACAAAAAATGCAGTAATCCTTTTCTCTAAGTGCTTCACCCTGGCCAGCTCGGGTGACTGATGGAGGGGACAGGAAATGGTTGATATAGCGTGCTCCTTCCACACGCTACGTCCAGGCGGGGAAACTCGGGTGAAGCTAGATCAGCACTCTGTAGAGTATGCAAACTCGTGTGTGCGAACAACTAGGCCTTGGTCTACTTGGACTCCTAATGCATAGAAGAAGACATGAGCCGCCTATCTATGCATAGATAGGATCACAATAGATCAGGGGTTTTCAACCTTTTTCATACCAGTGCCCACCATTTATTCAGAATTTGAGCCACGGACCACCATTTGAGGACATTTTAGCCCCACAGACCCCAAAACTAAAGATTTATTTTGCTTTTGTCCATCTTCTAGTTGTGTACACTTGGGCTAATTCGGATGAGGAATATTTTATCTCTTGAGGGTGTAAAAATGAAACCAAATGGACCCGCCAGAGTCCATTTGGTTTCATTTTTACGTTCTCAAGAGTTACATCTGGTTAACCAACTTAGCTGGGGACCACCTGGAACCCTCTCAGGGACCACTAGTGGTCCCCGGACCACCGGTTGAAAACCCCTGCAATAGATAATTGGCACAGAGTGGAAAAATGGGTTTCAAAATCGTGGGACAAAATCTATACAAAATAAATGATCAATCGATCAAATGTGTATGGCATCACATCTCCCTCCACTCACTGGTGTCGGAAAAATAAGGCAAGCCTCGCTGACGCTGACAGATACTTACTGCTCAGACAGAAGTGACAATGACACAGTGTCTCCCTTACAGATACTTGTACTGGTCAGTTGGACGTGGCGACTGCGACATAGAGAGGATGGGGATGGACGGGACCAACAGGACGGTCATCGTTAAGGAGAAGCTCTACCCACCCTGCAGGCTGACGTTAGACTACACCAATGATCACATCTACTGGACCAACGACAAGTACAAAGGAATTGAGTTTGCCAGCCTGGATGGATCCAACAGAACAGGTAACATGTATGTGCGCGCGCGCATACACACACACACACACACACACACACACACACACACACACACACACACACACACACACACACACACACACACACATTTTCCAACAGTGACTCAATATCCCCATTGTGTATACGTATATACTGTATAGTACATATTCCAGTAAATTGTGTGTGTGTGTGTGTGTGTGTGTGTGTGTGTGTGTGTGTGTGTGTGTGTGTGTGTGTGTGTGTGTGTGTGTGTGTGTGTGTGTGTGTGTGTGTGTGTGTGTGTGTGTGTGTGTGTATTTGTTTTATAATGTGACTTTTCTATTTCGCTGGCCATAGCTTTGAGTCACAACAGACAGAGGGAAACTGAGATGCAAGGAATCAACAAAGATATCATAAGCCAGGGTGGTCCACTGGACCTCTCTGCCATGTACCGCCAACCTAACGGTCTGTACCACCTATACAATGCTCTCATTACTACTATTCATTATTGAATTATTATTTCATCTGTTATGAAAAGGAAAACACACACTGAAAAAGAAAAGAAGACGCACACTGTCTTCAAATACAGTAAAAAAATAGAATCAAGGGAAACAAAAGTGCAATGTTTCAGACTAATCATGCCAAATTGATGTCTAATGATGTCTGGCACCTAACTCCATTGCACGTGTTGTGGTAGGTGGGCGCAAGCCTTGCTTTTTATCTGTCATAACCTGGAATCACTATCCTTGATTGTATTGTATTGTATTGTATTGTATTGTATTGTATTGTATTGTATTGTATTGTATTGTATTGTATTGTATTGTATTGTATTGTATTGTATTGTATTGTATTATATATTATCGTGGGCTTTTGCATTTATTGATATGGTACAGTGATTCCATAGGAAAGGGGAGAGAGATCAACCCCATGACACCCATTTTAGTTTAATTCATTTTTAAATAAGCTGATCTGCAAGTTCCCAACATGAAGCTCAATATCCCCATTTCCTTGTCTCAACAATCCCCTTGTGTTTAACACAAGAAACATGCGAGGGTATCAGAATGGATTAAGCTGACCCCCCTATGCCAAAGCACCATTGAACAAGGCGGATGTCTGAACTTTTATTTATTAATTTGAGCTTGTGTTATACAGTATGTCTCTTTATATCAACTGTGTTGATTTATTGTATAATATTGTGACTTTTGTGTCCATAGTTAAGAGTCAGGACAACATCAGGGATATAACTCTGTTTGGGGATGACATCTACTGGATAGGAGGGACATCCATCTACAGAGCCCACAAGACTCAAACAACACAGGGAAACAACACAGTCATCAGAAAACTGAACTATCCACTGGGCATCCACATATACCACCCTGATCGCCAACCTAATGGTCTGTACCACCTATTTCATCTCTTATGAAAAGTAACATTATCTGTCATAACCTGAAAAAGAAGTCTTCAAATACAATGGAAAAATAGAATCAAGGGAAACTGCAAATGTAAACTGTCGGCCCTTGGGCGAAATGATGTTGAAAGACGTCTTGTTGGCTTTTGCCTATTGCTATGGTACAGCTTCCACAGCAAAGGGGAGGGGGATCAATCCCTCGACACCCATTTTAGTTTTATTTATATTAAAAATGCTGATCTTTTCACATCACGAAGCAATGTATTGAAGGGATAATGAGCTTGGTTTTGGTGAATATTAAGTAGTGCTGGTCAATTTGTGGAGGTCACTGCAGGGGCCATTCAGTAAAAGTACCGTAAATGGATCCAAAAATCAAGCTTAATTTGTATTGTTGAATTATTTCTAAAATATTACCATGTCCTTCTTTCATTTTTGACCCTCCAATCACAAGGAACTACTATTTGATCATAGTGATAGGACACAAACTACATACGCAGTTCCCTGTGATAGAGGGGTCAAAATGAACAAAGGGCCTGATAATATTTTAGAAAAGGGTCAACAATACAAATTGCGTTTGTTTTTTTGGCCCCCAGTGACTCCGCACAAAATGACCGGAACCAATTCAATTCACCAGAACCAGAGCCAAACTCCCACCTGAACTCCCACCTGAACATCAATTAACGTCAATTAATACAGTTGACGCCATTATATTACATACAACTTAATTTAAAAAAAAACTATCCCTTTAAGAACTTAGTAGATAGATGATTCTATCTCACATCTGTTTCATTATTAGTTGTGTTCGTAGGAAACATAAACAACAATGATATTTTCGCTATGAATACAGGTGTGCAGATGTATAAAGCGCTGCAGTGTGTGTGTGTGTGTGTGTGTGTGTGTGCGTGTGTGTGTGTGTGTGTGTGTGTGTGGGGGGGTGTGTGTGTGTGTGTGTGTGTGTGTGTGTGTGTGTGTGTGTGTGTGTGTGTGTGTGCGTGTGCGTGCGCGTGCGCGTGCGCACGTTCTCATTCTCATTACAATGTGCATGATTTCCCCATGCTACAGTGTCAGGGTGTCCATGTCAGGTCAACCATGGAGGCTGCAGTCACCTGTGTCTGCTCTCACCTGGAGGAGGCTACAGGTGTGCCTGTCCCACTTCCTTTAGCATGTCAGCTGACAACAAGGTGATTCAACTCAGCTTCACGTGTGTTAATCTTTATTATCTATTTTTTGCATGTTTGAAGTACCATGAATTAGTACTTAAGACCTAAAGGCGTGGCTATTTGGCTATTTTGGATGGCCCGACAGCACTGACCATACCCCAGGTCTTCAGTTAAATCCAGTAAGAGAATTTTGACACACTTTGATATTGCTGCAAATCAGGGGGTTATTGTCTACCAGTGCCATGAAAATGTATTTGCCCCCTTCCTGATTTCTGTGTTTTTTGCATATTATCACTCACAGAGGTTTCAGATCATCAAACCAATTTTAGTATCACACAGAGACAACCCAAGGAAATACAAAATGCAGTTTTGAAATGTTGATTCCATTTATTAAGGCACAAAAAAAAATGTATCTAACACTATGTGAAAAAGTAAATGCCCCCCAAACCTAATAGGGAGTTGAGCCACCTTTGGCAGCGATAACTAAAATCAAATGTTTGCGATAATTTGTGTTGAGTCTTTCACAACGCTGAGGAGGGATTTTGGCCCACTCCTCTTTGCAAAATCTTTTCAAGTCAGCCATATTGGAGGGTCGTCTTGCATGAAGCTTAAGGTCAGAATTTTCTGGTAAACACCAGAATTCATTATGCCATCAATCACAGTAAGTTGTCCTGGTCCTGAGGCAGCAAAGCAACCCCAGACCATCACACTGCCACCACCATGCTTTACTGTGGGCATAATGTTCTTTTTGTCAAATGCTGTGCCATTTTTGCGCCAGTTGTAGCGGGCTGCGCATCTTCCTAAAAGGTCAATTTTTGACTCATCAGTCCACAAAATGTTTCTCCAAAAGTCTTGAGGATAAACGAGATACCTTTTGGCAAATGTGAGACGATCCTTTGTGTTCTTTTTTGACAGCAGTGGTTTTCGCCTGGGTACTCTGCCATGGATGCCACCTTTGGCCAGTACCTTTCTTATGGTGGAGTCATGCACACTGACCTTAACTGAGGCCAGCGAGGCCTGCAGTTCCTTTGATGTTTTTTGAGGGTCTTTTGTAACCTCCTGGATTAGCCGCCGTCGCAATCTAGGAGTAATTTTAGGTGGTCGACCACTCCTGGGAAGGTTTGCCACTGTTCCCAGCTTTCTCCATTTGTGCATAATGGCTCTGACAGTGGTTTGCTGGATCCCCACAGCTTTGGAAATGACTTTGTAACCTTTTCCAGACTGATGGATCTCGATTACTTTTTTTCTTAATTTTTCTGGAATTTCTTTGGATCGTTGCATGTTGTTGAGATCTTGTAGCCTACTCCACTTTGTCTAACAGATCCAATTTAAGTGATTTCTTGATTTGAACCGAGGTGGTGGCAATCAGGTTTGGGTGTGGCTTGTAGAATTGAACTCAGCTTTTCTAAAAACTGTTGTTAATCACAGTTACTTTGAGTTTTAGCAAGGGGGGCAATTACTTTTTTAGATAGGGCCAGATATGTTTTGATTTTTTTTGTGCCTTAATAAATGGAATCAACATTTAAAAACTACATTTTGTATTTCCTTGGGTTGTCTCTGTGTGATATTAAAATTGGTTTGATGATCTGAAACCTCTGTGAGTGATAAATATGCAAAGAACACAGAAATCAGGAAGGGGGCAAATACATATTCACAGCACTGTACAGTATATAGGCTATAGTTCCAAACATTGGGACTATCCCATTGAGATAGAAGGAGCGCTTCTGCATTCCATTGTTACAATGGGATCAACAATTAGTGTTGCCACTCTCTTAATAGAGTACTCTGGTTAAGTCATAAGACGTGGTAATTGGTAGCCTATTTAAGATAGCCATAATAGGCCCAATATATCTAAAGTCTGCGTTGCTGTATTATTGATTCTAAACAGAATCCTCTGTCTCCCTCTTCAGTTTATTTGTCAGAACTACATAGTGTTCAGAAATGTGACAGTGGATCACTGGATCCCCTCACCTGCAGATGGCTGTGAGTACACACTTTGAAGAGTTACTTTGATATTAATGCTTTATTATTACTGTTTAATAATTATTACGATCTGCTTATATTGTAGTTCACTTTATTTGATTATGACACACTGATCAACTGTATACAGTATTGTTATTCTTGTTTGCCCTGTACATTTAATTTTATTGTATTGTTCTTGATGCAACCTTGTTTAGCTCTGTATACCAATTACTTTTTTTTTCCTTTTTATCTCTTTATCTTTTTATCTTACTTGCTTGTAATCTTTACTGTGGTGCTGGTGACTGATTTTTTCCCAAGGGATAATTAAGTATCAAGTATAAAGTATCTATAATACAGTAAAATCTTGCCACCATGATCTATCACTCCAGAATTTCAAAATCTGAAGGTGGTCGCAACAACCTGTGGAACAGCTGCCCTATGTTTTTTTTATCATTTCATATTTTAGAATATGTTAATCCAGCATGAGCACATTTTCCACTTAGATACCTGTTTTGGTATGCCATCACATGATGAGTTGGTGATTGTTTATAATAGTTGTTACAAGGTCTGTTACAGATGAAAATCTCATAGTACAGGCAAAAAAAATCTCTCAAGTTGCGACCTTACAGTGCGACTGGCCTGGGTAGCTGTTCTTTGTGAACGCTTTATAGAACCAATAATAACAGGACTCTTATTGTCAAGTATTATCAAACTTCATAATTGCTGCACATGTCGTGGAAAAAGTAAGTATCAATGTTGTAATACTGTACAAAAGTCCGTAATTCAAAATACACTTAAGTAAAACCACAAAAGTATTGGCAAAAATGTGCCAATACTTTTTGTAGTTAAAGTACGAAAAGTAAAAGTAGTCATTATGCATAATATCCTGTTTCAAGTGTTCAAATGTATATTTTAACACTTGAAACATATAAACTTGAAAGAAACATATAAACATATAAACTCAGTTCCCATTTGAAAATGTTATGTGCTTTTCAAGTCAAAATATGAAACTCAACCAAGGACACTTATTTAAATTTCTATTAAAATGAATATTTTCTAGCTGTTCTCCTGGCATTTCTTCCACAGCTTTTCCTCTGACATCCGAGATCATCCATATCATCCCATGTATGGTCACAGTGCTGGTAATCGGTGGCCTATATCGTCTCTGGAAGGTAGTTATTCATCACCATTCGATGACTGGAATGTAACTGTACTCATTGTCTCACACGGTTTGTTTTTAACCCACTTTGTCCTAACACTAGATTGTAGTTTCTAGTTTTTTTTACGTTGCATTCTAGTTTTTGACACTAGATTTTTTTTTTTCTTTTTTTGGCACTAGATCAAACGTTTCTGACACTAGATTCTAGTTTTCGACAGTACATTCTAGTTTCTGACAGCAGATTCTAGTTTCTGACGCTATTTTCTACTTTCTGTGACTAGATTCTAAATTTTCTGAAACATCTATATGTTCCTGTGTCAGTGATGGTCAACATACAGTATTTCATGCCCAGGACCACCAGAATTATCTATAGCCTACTTGGCTGCGGACCCCCATCTGAAAACATGTTCTAGGGATCACCCAGACGCAAAGATTTGAGTTAAAAATGCTTGCTTTTGAAATAATATATATATATTCAAAGATTTGCACATCATTTTCACAATTTTTCAAAAAATACTCAGTGTGCCACTCAGTGGCGTGTCATGAGCTTGTATATCTGCTATTTTTAAACTTTAACATAAGGCTTAGAACACCAAAACGCCTTGCCTTACAGTACATTGAACACATCTGATCCAGTAAATTGGAGTTTGGTGCTGCCATGTTTTCTCCAGGTCACCAGAGGGCGCTGCAGGTCCAGAGTGCAGAACACAGAGGACGCAAGGCTGGAGAGCATGGAGGATGTTTCTGAACACCTGTATGAAGAGATAGGTCTACAAGGGGCCGCTGATGAGACACCTCGAGGCGAGGACACACAACACCCATCTCTACAAGATGTGGTTGTTCACAGCCCTGTTGAAGACGACGACATAATGCATAGAAAGACCACAGTAGAGACAGAATATTCTGACATAGCCCTACCAGATGGACCAGAGTATCCCCAGTATGAGAATGTAAACCCACCAACAGGACCCGGAGCAGAGACAGACCACCACTATGAGAACATATTAGATCCACGACCGTCCGGCCCTGCCAATGAGCGGCCGGCCCCACATTCAACTTACGCTCTTTTGGATTTCACCCTTGCTGACAGAGTTGCCAAACGATGAGTCAGGAGACCACCGTATGAGATGGATCTCTAAACTTATTTAAAGGGCCGTTAATGCACATGCATTCATATACTGTTAGTGATTCACAACAGTTCTGTTCATAGTGTCAATAATTTACAACAGTTATATAGTAGCTCCATTTTATAGTGTCATTGTCATGCCAACATCACAACGTTGCCACAAAACATAAACACAACCAATGTGACTGCATGTGGTCTTATCTTCCCGACCAATCAGAGTGCACAACCGTTCATTAAGTGCCTGCAACCTTTGGTATTTCCAGAGGTTACGCCGGCCCAACTTTGCCACAGATTTCCAACACTTGTTCCAGAGCTTGAATTGTCTAATTCATTCAATTTTCCTGTGAAGCCTCGAGTTAAACAAGTTTTTGTCTCCACCGAAGGTGGGGACTATAAAACGCCCTCTGTCCGTGCACGTCCTGACAACAAGTTTTTGTCTCCACCGAAGGTGGGGACTATAAAACGCCCTCTGTCCGTGCACGTCCTGAGTCTGTCCGTCCCACGACTGTCTGTTCATGCACCACGGACAGACAGATCTGTCCGTCGCACGACTGTCTGTCCGTGCACGCAGCCCGTTCGTCATGACGTCATGACGACGTTATAGTTGATACACTAGTACCAGTGCACGTTCAAACCTGAGCACAGACGGTGGAGACCTGGGTACAGGTCTCTAGGAGGACCCCTGAGCTTGAGAAGCTTGAGATGACGTCATTATGAGGTCATAGGTATGAAGGTCATAGGTATAAAACGCCCTCTGTTCATGCACGCAGCCCGTCCGTCCCCCGAATCTGTCTGTCCCACGACGGTGGAGACCTGTGCCCCGTAGGGGCACAATCTTGTTTTTGTTTAGTTTAGTCCTTGTTGTACGGACCCTAGCCTATAGAGGAACTGGAGATTGTTTTAGTTGTTAGGACCATATAGTCTAGGCTAGGGGTTCTGGAGTTCCTCACAGATGTAGGACGCCTCCGTCTGAGAGTGGAGGAGGGGTCAGCATGATTGATCCCTGTGATTGGGTCATTTGATCCCCCCCAACGTAAGTATTGGAACAAAACCAAGATAAGCCAGAGGTATCTTTCTGCAGAACTACACCTGGCACAATCATAGTGGCTGATGGAGGGAAACAATGTAAATGCAAAGACGGTACCCTGACACATCCAGGAGATAATACTCATGACAATACTTATATCTTAATGACATCAAGATCATCATTTCAGCCAGCCAATCAATGTTTTTTTTTTAAATCTGACTGGTCGGTCTGACTGTACAACTGGTCGGGCTTTACTGTACAAATGTTATTTTTTAAATGTTTATAGATTTATTGGCGTTTTAAGCATTACATTTGAGGTTAAAACATTTGCTGCATGTGTAACGCCCGGGATTCGAAATTGGGTCTCCTGCTTGAGAATCCAACATCTTAACCACTAGACCAAAGGGACATATCCCTGGTCCAGGGGCAGATACTAGATTTTCGCAGCCATCACGACAGAGGCTGTAGCCACCTGTTACACAATACGCATGTTGTTTCGGCCACACGTCCATGATACATCAAACCTGAGTGCTATTTAGCCCTTTTTATGCTTGTGTTCACGGCTTCACGCCCATGAGTGATGAGAAGACATGTAGCACATCTGATATTGATCCAGGCATAAATTTGCTCCCTGTTTGATAAGTCATAATCTTTGCCTGATGTTATATATTTAAAGCTGCATCAGTGTGATTTAGTTGCATGTTTTAATCATGCTTGTTGTGAGAAGTGAACCTTATTGTATGTTTTGAAATTATAATAGTAATGGTCAAAAATTGTATATATGTTAAATAAACACTATGTATGTAATATAATGTTAATTAACTAGTTATTTCTTCTCATTTTTTTTTTAGTTCTGGGGGGCACTAGCATATTTCAAACCATCCCATCCCACAACATGAAGAAGGAATAACATCTGTATTTGTAATTAAAATGTGTTAATAATGTGTGACATTATTACCATATAGCAAGCTGGACAATTCCGCCTACTAGAAGCAGACCTGTGAGTAGTACTCCCATCACCCCTGTTTGAGTGTTGGTCCCAGCATCCACCCAACCCTTGCAAGAACATTGTTTCCTAAATGGACCTGAGTGCTTCTTAATGATGTAAAGTCCACTGTTGACTATCCATCTGACAGCAGTGGTCAACACTTACATTCATACAATATAATGTTTGTTACCTTATTACATAATAATAACCTTAATGTAAAAATCAAAAGTATCTCCTCCTACATATGTCATGTGCATGCACAAGCATATTGCTTTATGTTTATTTAACAGCTTCTATAGCTTAATTGGCTATAGTTTATTATAGTTATCAGAAACAGGGGGCATCAGTCCACTGATGCAGTGGGCCAGCTCTAAAGCCAGTCAAGACAACTTGCCCTGTCTCTAAGTTGTCCGTCTTTTTGGCCTCAACAAACAACTTCTTATCTCAGGCCTATTTATTTTACTATTACGAATAGTATACTACTAACTTTTTCCTTTTATAATGGTTCCTTGTTTGCTTATTGTTTTGTTTAAAGCACATTGCATTTTCGTGGCACATCTATGTTCTGTGGGCTTAATGCCCACAGACTCATCAGTGCCCCAATTAAAGATGACTCAACAGCAGCACATCTCGGCACATTTATCGTCTCCAGCCTCCTGAGTCTCCTCACCTGTCCCTCGTCTGCTTCAATCAACACCAAACTCTACAAGAGTCTGACTTGCATGTCACTCGGAGCTAGGACATAACCTGTCAGCATGTATGGTATAAACTAGCCCACAGGCCAGCCTTAATTGAGCCTACACAGTTGTTTTTACCTTAGATGTACATTACTAGTGATGGGATAAAAAAATAGACCTTCACCATAAACACCCATACTTTTCAGAGTGTACCATAGGCCGGCAGGCCGCTTCAAGGTCACAGCCCTCTGAATATTATGCCTGACAAAATAGATAACAGGCAGAGATCTCTCCAGCAACCGACACGCACGCTTGCTGTTCCTTCTGGGGCGCCCCGACACCTGATGTGGAACGAATCCGTGTGTAGTAAGCCTGAATGATTTGTACAATCATTAGTTAGAATAATGTCAAATAGCATGAATCTCAGTGATTGAGAAAAAAAAGTGTATTGCAAGGCTGTTCCCACCTGGAATGCCTGCTACTTGGTCCACTGGCATGGTCAACATTGTCATGGACCAGTGACAGACAGTCCAGTGTCATCCCCAACCCCCACGCTAATTAGCTTAGGCCTGAATCAACCAGCTTAACACCTTAAGGGGCGCCCTAACCTGGCACGACGGTCGCGGTCGGATTTTTTACCTGCTGATAGTGTAGTGGTCATTGCATGTGAATTTATGACCAAGGAGGGGTGATGGGATAAAAAATAGACCTTCACCATAAACACCCATACTTTTCAGAGTGTACCATAGCCCGGCAGGCCGCTTCAAGGTCACAGCCCTCTGAATATTATGCCTGACAAAATAGATAACAGGCAGAGATCTCTCCAGCAACCGACACGCACGCTTGCTGTTCCTTCTGGGGCGCCCCGACACCTGATGTGGAACGAATCTCATTCGTGAAATAACAGGCCAGTATTATTCTGATTTTATGTGTTCAAATGTTGTTCCTATCTGTGAGTCAAGTAATAAACAATGCCAGAGTTTGCTAAATTGGAAAGCTGCCTACAGTCTCATTGAGTACTGGTTTAACTGTATACTTCAGGTTCTGGTCTGGTACTGCTACTCTCTGGGTATACCCCACCGGTCTTTAGGTTGTTGAGCACCCAGACGGTCTGGGAACGACGCATTACTAGTTCAGGTCTGCACAGCTACTACTACTAATGCAGTTATGCAGTGCTAGCCTTCCTTTGTGTAAGTTAACCAGGGCTAACCAGAGCCTTCTTTCTCTTCCTCTTTAACACTAACCCAGTGAAACCTTTGCACATTTTATATTCTTTGTGTATGTATCACTAGTTGTCATTGCAGTTGAGAACTGAACCAGTGACAGCACCCTGAAAAGCATTGATCCTCACTGCCATCTCCTGGAGCAAAATAGCTTTAATAACAGATTGCAGAATGGGTACTGTAAGGAAGGTAGTATTGTTATTGACTGAATGTCCACACAATGTTATATTCCTCAGTAGTTCTTTAGTGAAAGATCAGCAGTGTAACAGTGAACAGCAGCAGGCAGCATAGACTGGTTTACTACTATTATAATGCACGTTGGTTCTGCGGCAGCACACACAGCAAACTGCTTTACGGCAATAACAGTAGCGCTTTACGGCAAGTGTCGTGCAGTAGCTATACTGTCAGATAAAGGTGCATGATACAGTTTATGGCTTAAAGATACATCGCATGGATGCAACTGGGACGTATCCTCAGTGATGTATCCCAAGGTCATCGGGGTTTCGGGTCTCGCAACATCATACCCCTCACTCAGGCGACCCAGCCGGGGTTGATCAAGTCCCGACTTACGTCCCAGTAGCTACTCTCGGTCAGTCCACTAGGGAAAGACCCAAGGCCACATAACCCACCGCTCCAGAACTACTCTGCCGGGACTGGGAGAACCATACTCTGGCACATGGAGGGACTAGGCTCTGTGGGTTGACTCCTGTCCAGACCCCTCCTACGTCTCACCAGGTCTGCTCCTGCTCTCACCAGGTTGGCACAAGACCTGTGCGTTGCACCAGACTCCCAGCACCAGACATTTCATTCAGGAGCAGTGAATCATAATGGCCCTCCTAACGGCCTCACCAAGGTTTTTGGGCTTCCTTCTCACGGAGGACAAAGGCTGGGGTGCTAACCCATACTGCATACATATATCACATATATGACATCTCCCCTTTTAACTTTTGTTTTCACCTGTAAACAAAATAAATTTATAAATGCATTTCAATAGTGCAGAATAGCAAATCACTTTTCAAGTATTGCTTCTTTTTCTTTTTTTTTTCCCTCTCTCTTCATGTAAACAAAAACAAAATATACTGTGTATAAGTGCAATTATGGTTCTTCACTTTTCAACAGAACAAAACTCAAAACAGTATACATCAACAATGCATGGAACATCACATTTCACATTTCTCTTTTCCCTTTTTTTTTTTTTTTTTTTTTTTCAGGGAAGCAAAACGTTGCAAATTCAAACAATAGCCACAAAACCTGTCTCTTTTTTTTTTTTCTTTTTTTTTTTTTTAGTGTCTTGTGTCACATACTCACAAATCCAGTCTGTTCACAGGTTTTCTCAGTCTGCCAGATCTAGTGAACAACAGTCCATCCTGAGCTGGTGGCAGACGAGCATTGGGTCTTGGAGAGGCAGTATCCGTGGCAACGTTAGGGTCAGGCTGCTGCATAGCAGCTTCCTGATGCTCTCCATCCGGTTCCGGCGCTGGCGGTTCAGCGGCTGGCGCAGGGACATGTTGCAGGTGACGACGGTTGCGCCTCAGCGTCGCTCCTTGTTGTGTCTCGACGACGTAGGAACGTGGAGTAGAACTGTCGCCGGCGATGACAGCAGGTGTTCCCCACGCGTGTTGATGGTCCAACTTCACAAGGACAGGATCACCAGGCTCCAGCGGTGGTAGGGTCTTTGCTCCATGGCGAAGATTGAAGTAGAAAGCCTGTTTCTCCTTCTCGTGTGCATCCTTGCTCCTAACAGCTTTCAGGTTAGGCCAGCGAGGTTGCAGGTTTTTCTCGAGTGTTGGGAGTGTTGTCTTTATTTTCCGGCCCATTAACAGTTCGGCTGGGCTCACTCCCGTAGTGGTGCAAGGTGTAGAGCGGTAGATCATGAGAGCGAGTAGAGGGTCTTTCTGCTGTAGAATTGTCTTTGCGATTTGAACTCCTCTCTCTGCATGTCCATTTCCTTGCGGATTATGGGGACTTGACGTGATGTGCTGAAAGTCGAACTCTTTCGCGAACTCTCGGAACTCCTCACATGCAAATTGGCGGCCGTTATCCGAAACCACCTGGTCCGGGCAACCAAATCTTGCGAAGAGGGTCTTTAGCTTCAGCACCACCTGCGAGGCAGTGATTGTAGGCATGTGGAGTATCTCGATGAATCTAGAGAAGTAGTCTGACACGACGAGGTAAGTGTGTTTGTCGTGATCACACAGGTCAATAGCAAGTCTTTTCCAGGGCCGGTCAGGCAGAGGGGTCGAGATGAGGGGCTCTTTGCGCTGCGTGTGTCTCATCTCACGGCAAACCTGACAGGTCTGGACTTTCTGTTTGATGTCTGATGATATGCCAGGCCACCACACTGATGTGTTAGCCCGCTCTCTGCATTTTGTCAGACCCTGATGTCCATCATGGATCCGATCCAGTACTTCTGCTCTTAGAGAGCTTGGAATTAGCATGCGACATCCTCTTGTCACAATTCCGTTGTACTCCGACAGCTCACTCCGTACAGGGAAATAGTCTTTGATGGCTAGTGGAACGCTGGACACGCAGCTTGGCCATCCTGACTTGATGCGTTGCAGCAGCATCTGTAGGCTGCTGTCAGCGGCTGTGGCTGCTCTTATGTTCTCCAGCCTTTGTGGTGTAGCTGGCATGTTGTTGATAACGGCTGCGATGTAGCACTCCACTTCAGAGTGAGTTTCAGTCTCCTCTGTCACGCACCGCAGTGGACTACGTGACAGGGTGTCCGCTACAGTCAAGGTCTTGCCTGGTGCGTATTCAGCCATTGGTTTGAATCTCATCAGTCTCATTAACAGTCTCTGGCACCGTATTGGCACATTGTCCAGGTCCTTTTTGTTCATCAGTGGAACTAAGGGCTTGTGATCGGTGACTAGTCTAAAGCTCTCCAGGCCCACAAGGTACTTCTCGAACCTTTCACATGCCCAAACGCTTGCTAGGCACTCCTTTTCGATCTGGGCGTATCTGGTTTCGGCTTCAGACAGACGACGTGAACAATAGGCCACTGGTTTCCAGTCGCCGTCGTGTTGCTGCAGCAGCACGCCACCGATGCCATAGCTGCTGGCGTCAGCCGACACCGCAGTAGGTCGATTCACGTCGTAGAACTTCAGAACTGGTGAGGTAGACAGGATGTCTTTGATGCGCTGGAACGCCTCCTGCTGTGGGTGGTCCCACGTCCATGCAGTTTCGGATCTCAACAGTTCATAAAGTGGCTGGCCCACAGTCGACAGATTAGGGATGTATTTCCCCAGGTACGTGAACATGCCTAGAACACGTCTCAGTTCCGCCACGTTCTGTGGCGAAGGCAGCCCTCTGATCGCTTTGACTTTGTCTGGATTGGGTTTCACTCCGGTTTTGTCGATCACCTGACCGAGGAAGTGAAGCTGTTCCTGTCTGAACACACACTTTTCTTTGTTTAGCTTCAAGCCAGCTGCCTCGATCCTCTCCAGCACCTCGCTCAGGTACTGGTCGTGTTGTTCTGGAGTGTTTCCATACACCAGAATGTCATCCATGAAGACAGCTACTCCCTGAAGACCATTTAGAGTCTCTGCCATTTTGCGTTGGAATATTTCCGGGGCACTAGTGATGCCGAAGGGGAGTCGCTTGAAGGAGTACCTCCCGAAAGGTGTTATGAAGGTGGTTAACTTGCTGCTTTCGGGGTGTAGGGGTATCTGCCAAAATCCTGAGGCCGCGTCGAGTGATGTGAACATTGTAGCTCCACTCAGCTTTGCAGTAATTTCCTCTGCAGTTGGAAGGACGTACCTCTCTCTCCTTACAGCCTCGTTTAGCCTTTTCAGATCCACGCAGATGCGCACTTTGCCGTTCTTTCTCGGAACTGGCACCATTGGTGCACACCAGTCTGTAGGTTCAGTCACTTTTTCAATTACTCCGTTCTCCTCCATGCGCAGTATCTCCTCCTTTACTTTCTGTACGAGAGGTAGGGGGACTCTGCGTGCTGTGTGCACTGCATATGGCTCGGCGTTCTCCTTCAATCGTATTTTAACGGGGTCTGTCTTGAGAGTTCCATGCTCTCCGAATGCACCGTGCACTTCTTCAATGCGCTTCACCAGCCCCATAACACATGCTGTGTCCCTGCCTAGCAGATTGCTTGCAGTCTGGCTGCGGATCACATATACTGGGAATGAGTAATGCTTCTTCTTGTACTGTGCATTTGCTTGAAACTTCCCCAAACACACTAACTGACCACCGGGGCTGCTCATTGGTGGGATATTGGACTGGACTAGTGGCTGTTTAGGGCATAACATGTTGAATGCTTCTTCTTCCATGACGTTCAGATCTGCCCCTGTATCAATTTTAAATTTCACTGGTGTCTTTCCAATGACAATCTGTACAGTCCACTTATCATTGTCTCTGTTAGTGTCTGTCACTGCTCCTAGGAAGTATGGGGTCTGTGAAACATCATCTGTCTCTGTCACTTCTCTGACTGCTTTAGTATGACATTTTACTTCCCAGTGACCCACCTTTTTGCACTTGTTGCATGTTGATTTCAGGGCTGGGCACCTCTCTTGGTCTTTGTGCTGCATTTTCCCGCACCTGCCACATTTTGGTCCTCCGTGCTCTCCACTTTTATTTTTCCAGTGTGATTTTCCTTTGTATGAGGGCTTTCCACGTCCTCGCGTGACCTCCTGCATGGCCGCGCACGTCTCCGCTTGCTGCTTGTTTACTTGTGCTGTCACCTCTTCGGACTGGCGAACGGCTTGGATGGTTTGGGATAACGTCAGGTTAGCTTCAAGCTGTAGTTTGCGCGACAGTTCCTTGTCTAGGATGCCCACAATAATGCGATCCCGAATATTTCCATCCCTGGCGTCTTTAAAGTCACAATGCTCTGATAAATCATAAAGGGCTCTGATAAACATCTCAACTTTCTCACCCGGCCGCTGTACTCTCTGGTGGAAACAGGCGCGCTCGTGGACAACATTCCGTTTCGGACAGAAGTAATCGTCGTACTTTTTCAACACCTCGTCGTACTTTTTCTGATTCTCCGCCGACAACGCGAATGACTTGAAGATGTTTTCAGCCTCTGGGCCCATAGCATATATCAGGGAGCTGACTGGATACAGTTTAAGGAAGGTAGGCCTACAGCTCAATACAAAAACTGCTTGTTTACATAGCAGTTTGTAAAGACATGCAAATTTCCACATCTATGCAAAAGAAAAATAATAAAACACACAGAGAAAATGAAAAAGTGTACAGCATCTAAAAATAGAGGACATGATTTGTCACGACCCGAGTGAGCTGGCTTTATCCGCGGCATAATTGTCTTTATAGAGGCCTAATTTTGGAAAAGTCTGTGTGGAGAATGAATGGGGAATTTATTTCTGGAGAGGGGCGATGTCACGAGGGTGCCGGGACTGCTCTGCTCATATGTTTTACATTCCAACATGATCATCTCCTTTTAGTACCCAAAATATCTTTATTTGGTATTCAATTTTATGCACGATAAAGAAAATTCAATTCTTGACAGATCCAACATCAAACAATGGCAGGTTAAAAGCATGCATACCTTCGTTCATATAACACTCCGGTGCAAAACATCTGTTGTGCACTGAACAAAATGTAGAACAGTCCCGTTATATTTTCAGACTAAAAACTGAGGCCACCGGTTGATGTCAATTAAGCTCTGCACTCTGCCGGGACATTTACATAAGGCCCCGGAGAGGAGCACCGAGCACGGGTCGTTCCCAGTTTGGCAGGGGTCGTTTCCTAATTTCTAGATATACATACAGGTCTCATTCGCTGCTGCACCTTCAGGGTGTTCCGAGTGTGGCAATTAAGCGACAAAAAAGAAGGCACAATTCCTTTCGGTTTATATGTAGTTCAGAGATCTCAGTATGGGAATCAAGGGTGCAAGTGAGGCAGCTCGCAGCGCTTGACACATCGCCAGTTATGGCTTTGAAAACAGAGGCACGAGACGGGGGAGAGGTGATCTTTCTTGGCTCCTCCAAACAAGGCGCAGCTGCTGCTGCTGCCTCTGTTGTGTTCTTTTGGACAGGAGTTTGTTTTCCAGAATGAATCTGTTGTTTTTAGCATGGTGAATGTCTCTTGCGTTGTGACATATTACGTGTATATACGTATTTTACGTATTAAGTGGTGAACAGGACACGGACCAGTATGCGGGTTCAGTATATAGCTGTTTATTCACAGGTTTGGGGTTAAACAATAGTGCGGTTTCTCTTTTCTCCTGGGTAATACAGTTCAACTTAAATGGTGCTTCTTCAGGTGGGTGTCGTCGCGGGACCACGTCTCTGGACTTTCCACTGGTAAGTATAGGATTTCACTCTCCTAGGAATGCCGATAAGTTTAGCTGTGGGACATTCGACAGGTGAGTATCTCTCAAATCAAACAGTCACTCAGCAGCCAGGAAGAGATTCGTATAATCGTAAGTATGTCTACTCAGCTTCGTGTTGCTGTGTACTGGGGAATTAGCTCCTTTTCCATACGATGTGGGGTTTAGTAATAGTTATTATTGTGCCTCAAGCACATTCTCTCCATGCTCTCAGCCAGCCCGTGCCCTGTGGAAGCCTAGGGAGGAGGAGAAGAGGACAGTAAGTATAGGCATTTCACTCAGCGCATAGAATGTGTGTGAAATGAAGTGGTGTCGACCTACCGCCCAACAGCCCGTTGTCAGCGCAGCCTTTCCTCCCGGAGTCTGGGACACAATGAGGCAGAGAGAGGAGATCTATATGGTGTGTTCCTCCCGGGCGAGCGCAGGTGTAGCGAGTTCCAGCTGATCGAGGAGATAGCGGGGGATGTACCGGCCTTCGATAACCGCGCCCAGTGGCTGACGCGCTCCTCTGCCGTCTCTCTGCCTCTGCCCAGCTCCAGGGGCGCTCTTACCTGTTGGGCGGTCTCCGGCCACGACACCACAGTATTAAGTCCTCAATTCTCTGAAAGTCAGTTTTGATATAAAGCTTGCTTTCTCCTGCTGGAGGATAGGCCTATATTTTTACAGCCCTTCCTTCCCCCTTTGACCTCACAGTGTGTGCATGTCTGCTCTGTCACCTCTAGGTGGCACTGATGCACGACAAATATTTATGTTTGTAGCAAGGTTTTTTGGGGGGGTCCATATTAGCCCTAGAACACTGAACATGGGTGATTTTCACCCAGATGATTATAGTTTTGCAATTTTCATAATGTTGCTGATGTCTGGTGTTTCAGTAGCTTCATGATGTTCAGTGACGTTATAGAATGTGGGTAATTTGTTTACCTGCACTATGGATATGTTCTTCACTGGACAAATCTCACACATCTTAGGAATGAAATTTGGACCAAATAGAAGTTCCCAACGTGATTCCTTTTTGTAGGAATATTTTTATATATGCATACCTTTGTACATAATATGTCAATAAATATGACAGTGTTTCTCAACGATATGGGCCTCAATCGGTTGTGACCAGTGTTGGGCAGTAACTAATTTTAGATTACATATTACTGTAATGTTATTACTTTTGCTCCAAAAAGTAAAGTAACGGGATTACTCTGCAAAAATGGGTAATAAGTAACGCATTACTTTGCAAGTAATGCCAAGTTACTTTTTTAAAATGAGCTTGTTGTTGCATGCAAAAATAGAACAGATTTACAAGCTATCGACAGGTACTGTAACAGCAGAGATGTGCAGTAGATTGTAGATCCACACGCTGCATCCTGCGCACAGTTATGTACACTACAAATCGCTTGCTGCTTTATTTTGTATTTTATTTTTAAATACAAGACCTCAATTGTCTTTGAAAATAATTGTGAAAAAGTTTAAAAAGTCAAAGAGACAGATTTTGTTGGCTTTGTTTTCAATTGCAGTTTGTGGGATTGGAGACTATTATTATTCCAATAAATTGGATTCAGTTCTAAAAAGAGCTTGCTAAACAGATTATGTTGTACATCTCTATTTTTTCAAAGGCGGTGTTGAGAACTTGGGAGAGTAATAACGTAATATGTAATATATTACTTCAATTCCAGTAATAAGTAAAGTAATGATATTACTTTGTCTAAGCGGTAAAGAGTAAAGTAAAGAAGTTACTTTCCTAAGTAATATTGACCAACACTGGTTGTGACAGCCAGCGCAACTGTTGTAAATTAGTTGTGACTGGTGAGAACGGACAAGTGTTTTACTAAAGGCTAGTTGCCCCTATGGTCGCGGTCGCTTCTAACCCTAAACATAACCTCAGTAAAACCTATGCCTAAACCTAACCTTAACCCCCGACCGTTATGCCACCGTTAGGGCGTCGTTAGGGCCCGTTGCGACATGCGCTGCGGTCGCAGAATTATTTCGCAGAAGTTGCCACCTGTCGCGACATTCTGCAACGTATGACGCAGTCGCAAATTGATTCAGCCCCTCCTAGATTTAGGGGAGAATGACTTATGGAAGAGTAGAAAGATCAGATATAAAAAGAGGAGAGGAGAGAATCACCAGGGGAACAGCCAGTCTTACCAGCCAATCTCCTTTGAACCAAAATGATCTAGGACACCGGCAGCCTCTGTCAGAAAATAACTGACACATCCGTCCCACAAGAGTGTTGCTGCTCCAAATGAATCATTAAGGGAGGATAAATTAGAGAAGGGGATATTTTAGAGCACCCTCAGGGAGTTCAAATAAAATAGGCTTCCTCACTGCAGGCTCCACCCTTGCCAGGCAAGCAAGAAAGAGAGGTGGAGAAATGGTGCCATAGATTCAGTTCAGACCGAGAAGATTCTCTGAATTCCCCAAATTTGAAACATTTGGTACTCGTATGAAATGACAATGAAACGTCTTGAACTTTGAACTTAAACTTTCAGATGTTAATTAGAGTTAGAATTAAATGGATGGTTCAGGGATAAAGGCACTTTTCACTTAAAAAAGAAACGTCTTGAACTTTTGTGATTCTGTTGCCTACTCCGTCTCATGTGAACACAGTTTTCAGTATTTTCATTCAGTATTTAGACATTTGGGGTCTGGTTTTCGTAACATGCGTTGTCCGTGATGCGGCCTGCAGCCCGCAACAAATTCCCTTATTGCCATTTTTGTCACCTTTCCTCTTCCCTTAGCCACTATTCCTTATTACGACACCATTATTTACGACTGGAGGTGTGGTCATATAGGCGTGTCTGTCACGCAGTCCCTTAAGTTCCTAATTTCATCAAATAGATTTGGAGATAATGGTATTTCAAAGCACCCGCTAACCTATAGGCAACAAGAGGACAGTTTCACCAAATTCCCCTATTGCCAGATAGATACGTTTCACTTGATCCCTTTCGTAGAGAAGGCAAAGGAGAGACTGATGTTTGATGGTCACACAGCACTTTGAAATGTAAAAAATGTTTTGTAGGCACACCCCATAAAGCAAAAAAACATTGACATTTGGTGATCATGTAGCATGTTGAATGGTAAGAAATGATTGAGAATTGACCAAGCTATAATCGTTTGAAAACCCGAGGTTTGCGCACATGGAGAGAGCAAACAAGAAGTAGGCTTAGGAGTAGGCATAGCAGTAGGCATAACAGGAATATATATGGGATGAATTAAAGGCAATGGCAAGACCAATACGGATTGGACGAAAGCTAAAAACGCCCAAATCACACTTATGCATAATGTAACGGGTCTAGGAGGTGTTTAAGGGAAATATGAATGTAACGAAAATAGCAACTTTAGCATGGGAACGCCTCTCCCCCGATGGTAGATGCTCTAATTGCATATAAAGGGGCGATGAGACGAAATTGGAGCCCTTGATGTTCATTTTAACTGCCCCACCCTGTTTCTATACAAAACCATTATAATTTAAAACTCCATTTTAACAATAACGCATTAATCGAAAGCACCCAATCATTTTTCTGGTGACTGATATTGTCCTAATATTTGAAGGGGACATGGAATTTCAGTTACTGTTTTTGTTTTATTTTTAAAATATTATTGGGAAAATGTAGCAGGCTCCGCATGACACTGGTCATGATTCTAAAAATAAATGAAAACAGTAAATGAAAAAGCACGGCCCCCTCAAGTATTAGGCTGAGCAAGTATCAGTCACCTGTGTGTGTGTGTGTGTGTGTGTGTGTGTGTGTGTGTGTGTGTGTGTGTGCGTGTGTGCGTGTGTGCGTGTGTGCGTGTGTGCGTGTGTGCGTGTGTGCGTGTGTGCGTGCGTGCGTGCGTGCGCACGTGTTCAGCAGCCTTTCTGTTCATGTTTGACAGTGTAATGAATTTGCCTTTACATTTAGCCTGCTGCTCCTGTGTAGACCTGTACATATAAAGAGTAAAGTACACAGACGTGTGTTTGAAGAGCCTTCCGGGAGTGTTTCACACGGCCGTATACACATCAACACACACTCTCCCGTGAATAATATTACATACAGACAAAAAGAAAACACACAGCCATTTATCCACATAATAAATTATGAACTTAAAAAGCCTAAACTCTTGGGACACATAATATATTAAAGGAATAAGTCAACAAGTGATCTAGAGAAAAAAAGGAAAAACATCTTGTTAAACACTCCTTCGAGACTTGAGAAACCCCTTATTATTTCCAGATTTCTTTTTTCTTTCCCTTTCCTATTTTTAGATAAGTGAATTTGAGCAGTGGAGGGTCTGGGGGTCAAAGTGCACATATTTGCTCACAGTCTGGAATTCCAACATCACTTTTTCCATTACCCAGAGTGCAGTAGGAGGGGCCTGGATCTGCCCATGAAGAAACGCTGGGCTCCTTTATCAGCAGATACACACACACACACACACACACACACACACACACACACACACACACACACACGCAAACAAAATTTCATTAACGCTACCCCCCCCCCCCACCCCCCCCCCCCCCCCCCCCCCCCCCCCCCCCCCCCCCCACACACACACACACACCCCCAGCCACATCTCTCCCCATTCCCCTGTGGGATATCCTGCCCAGAGAACCAACAGTGTAGTATTTACTGCCCCTTATGGAACACATTACCTGGTGGTGTTATCTGCTTGCTCACAGACGGACCTCCACGCATATTTGTGCTGTTATTTTTAGGACCATTTCCACTGGCTTTTCCCCTTCAAGCTGTTTGAATAGCAGAAGGAAAAGTGTCAGAGCCGTGCCTTCTATATAGCCTTGGCAGGGAGACACGGTCCCCAGATAGAGGCTGCGATAAGCCGGACATTGTCGCATGCGGCGGTGCTGCTGCGTCGTGTACAAACTACCAGTATAACTTCACAAACTTGAGAGCATTTGCGGCCAACAGTCCACCCATGGATTTGACAATCAAACCATGGGTGGCAATCATATATACTGTATATATGATTCATCACGGCAGCCTCTGCCGTGATGGCTTCGAAAAACCAATATCTGCCCACCAACCAAGGGGATGTCCTCTTGGTCTAGTGGTCAAGATGTTGGACTTTCACGTGGGAGACCCGGGTTCGAATCCCGGGCGTTACACATGATATCTATTTCCTTGCGTGAGTGGAGCGGATGCAAGTTAGGCGATCAGTGCTGCGCTCATTGGTTTGGTTGTCAGCCTGTGGTTGGCTCGCCGTACTCTGATTGGCCGGTCTAGGTGACATCGTAATGGTGATGTAAGTAAGAGACTGAGTATCAGCTCACTCTGCTCACGCACAAGTAGGCCTTGGCCTACTCGTGTTTTTTGTGATTTGGAAATTGTGGTGTGGGCCACGTACATCTAGATGGATCCATGGAAGTAATGTAGTATAAATTATTATCACTTTTATTATCTTTAAGATCTTACAGTATTTTGGCAAATTTGGGGTCCCATTTGGAATGCGCCCATCAGAGGTGCCTATAGAAAAGGTTTTCTGTCTGTGTGTAGTACTGTGAAACGTAATGTTGTGGAAAAGGTACTCAAATGTAGCCTGCTTGAGTAAAAGTACCAAAGTATTCAGTAGTCATCAAAATATAAAAGATCTTTTGGAAAACTCATCTATGTGTTGCAATATGAGACGCACCGAGTGCTGAAAATTGGAGATATACTATATGTAGGGCATTGCCTCAAGTGATAAACCCTGATTGGTCCCTCACTATTTCAGAGGGAGTGAAATCCACAACCTGCATGTGGGAATGTTGAAGGACCACTTCAGACTTTCACCACCTTTCAACATATCTTCATATAATAGGTCCTCACTATGTACTATGTACATGATAAAATAATCTGTGCTATAGGGGGGCTGTGCAGCAGTTCAGAAACCTATCTTCCATTTTTATACACTCTCTTTTTGGAATAAATATTCATAGTTTTACTATTGGGAGAACGATGCCTTCCATTTTTGCAATGCAACTTTTGAGGAATAGAAAGCCTACCGTTGGATTCCCCATCGATGTAACCACTGGAAGATGGGTTTCTGAACTACCCACAGCCCTCCAGTGAGACACAGGCCCAGTAGAAAAAAAAGACAGTTGTATTTTATCATGTACATTAGTGAGAACCTATTATATGAAGATAGGCTGTGAAGTGAAGTGATCCTTAACCTTTTGGCCTTGACAGCCAATTTCAAACAGAAAAGTCTAATTTGACACTCTTTTTATGCGTGCACTTAATCTCTATTTTCAGCTGGGCATGTTTCAATTGAGGAAATTAGCCTTTATGCTGCCTATTAAGGCTCCCATTCCCTTTTGTTTTGCCTACACCCTCCCCCCTCCTGCTCCTGTGCAAAAACTGGGATTATCTCTTGTCATCCCAAACTCTGCAGAGCCAAAGACTACAGAGGCTAAATGTTGTTAACTTTATGATAAACATCGGTCAGTCACATTAAGGACATTCCGGCAAAGTCCTAACAGTTTACATAGCTCCAACTGTACTTAGATTACAGGGATATCCGTACATAAACGCAGGCATATTGTCTATCCACACACACACATTATTTTTCTAAGCACGTGTCCATCATCACATCTTGGTTTCGAGAGATACAGGGCCAAATCCATCATCCATTTGGCCGGTGGGACCATGGTTCCGCTATAGGGGTCCTTGGCTCTCAGGAGATCTTCAGGAGAACAGTCAGTGCCACATGCTGCTGGGTTTGAGGCTCTGATGGGATCGCCTGGGGCTCTTCATTGTCCATCAATATAGGTTAATAAGATTGGAAACTTTTGTTGTATGGGGGGGGGGGGGGGGGGGGGCATAGCGGTCCTGGGGCCCTCGCAGGGGATTAATCCGTCCCTGGCAATCCTTGCATGGGTGAAATGGGCACGCTAAACCCAACCCTAAACCTCTAATCTCTATCTCAGCTTGTTGAGTATCCACCATCTCTCTCTCCCTCTCTCTAGACTCCAGTTAGACTTTTTATTTGTTGGTGACATGTCAGACATATCACCTGCCCGCCACAGCACACAACTTGATCTTAATACAGTATAAAACTAGAAAAAGTGCCCTTCTGGGCACAGGTCTCCACCAGGAGGATAGAGTGTGTGTGTCATGTTTGGCAGACAATGTTTTATGCAGATGTAAAGATGGGACTTGGGTACCATGAGGTTGATTTGAAAATTGTCATTGCTTCCTCAGCCTAGTGGGGCTATATGTGTACAACGCAGCTGGGCACTGAGCTCATGTTTTGCAGCATTTTGTATGAAACTGGTCACTCATGAAAATGCTGGAATCGTAACCAATCAGTGTAAAATCTGGGAAAACCAACAGACTCGTCTTGATCACTCGTCATGATCACATGATGCATACCAATTGAGATTTGGATGAAATCTGTGTGATTAATTTAAACAGTGTCTTGCAGAAATTGGCCTCATGGTGGCGCTATAATCGAAAGATGTGATGGAGGGAAAATGTTTTCTTCCATGACATCTAAGTGTGCATACAAAGTTGTACACAGATATGTAAAATAACAGGAATTGCCCTGCTATAACACCACTGTGAAGCTGATTTGGTGAAATAATAAGTGTCATGTGGTCCTCGGCCTAGTGGTAATGTATGTGTATAATTTCACAGAAATCACACACAGTGTTCGTGATTTGTGGCATTTTGTTTGAACCGGCCGTTCATCTGAGCTTTGGAGCCAATCTTAGCCAATCAGGATGGAATATGGGAAATGGTGCAGATCTGTGTTGATCACATGTTGATCAATTGTGTACGAACAATCCACAGTAATGTTGTTTTGCCTAAACCAGCCTCATGGTGGCACTATAACAGGCCATTGTTTAACATTTGGGGCAGAGGTTTATTGTTGGCATGCAGGGAGTCTGTGTGCAACGTTTGACTTGGATCGGACCAGCAGTACTGGAGACGGAAGGATGGAAAGAAGAGCACACGGACGGAGTGCAAACCATACTGTCACGGGGCATCCCATGCCCTATAGAGACAAACAGAGGCAATGCACACAAGCTCATCTGAACACACAATTGAGCACACCAGCTCCTGTCTGTTCCTATTCATCTACAGTGCTCAGTTTTTGATCCCTCTGACCACTCAAATGTGACACTTGCAGCCTGCTGTTCCAACAGCAAATGGAGACAGAGGGAAAAATTGAAGAAAAACAAGGGTTTTTCCCTGGCAACTCATGATATGATTTGTCCCCAAAGCAACAGAAAGAAGTCGCCAGAAGTTTTTAAACGTAGTGTTGTCACGGTGCTGACTTAACTAATTTACTGTGGAATAAGAAATTAACTCGGGTGCTCTTATAAAAAATGACGCTCTCTCAGGCAAGACCTTTAAGCTGCAAACATGTCTTGTTTATTACAAACGCAACATGGACCTTCGCAGGATCCGACGAACCATGCAAGTGTCCCAAATGACAGAAAAGCCAGTCTTTTATACAGACAGAATACATTGATTTGTGATCATCTCATGCTGTGTGTGTGTGTGTGTGTGTGTGTGTGTGTGTGTGTGTGTGTGTGTGTGTGTGTGTGTGTGTGTGTGTGTGTGTGTGTGTGTGTGTGTGTGTGTGTGTGTGTGTGTGTGTGTGTGTGTGAAAGGTCTCTACACCACCTTTAGACAAAGACCATTGATTAATCAGCTGTATGTTAATTACTCAGGTTGGATCACGAGACCAAACAACCATCATGTGTCTTGTGTTGACCTCTTAACTCTTATGTATGTGTAAATGTGAATGTGTATTTTTGAACCTAGACTAAACACAATGAAACATATATACATACAGTATATACATGTACATACATACACATATACATACCTATATATGTGTATATATTATAAAGGGAGAGGACAACTGTTTCTAGGCCCAGTCTACAAAGCTATTTGACACTTCTACTCTGAGGATAAAACAATGACCTCATGTGAGCATGTGTGAATTAGACTTTGATCCACTTCTCCTTTAACATAGGATGCTTAAGTTGATTAGACTTTAACCGTCTAGTTCCAAACTGAATACGCTATGTAGACTTTTGAGCTTACCAATACTATAAATTAACTATATATTATAATGTGGGTTCTTATAATTTACCACAGTAGTTACCTCAAGTTGTTCTTTTACCTGCCTGGTTGGTGTTGGAGACTTTTGGTGAATCAGAAAACTACGAAATGCATTCTTGGACATTTGTGATAGTGATCTGATTCTTGGAGCCTTGGCCGACCGGTCAACATTTACGCTCTCTCTCCCCATGCCTTCAGCCCTGTGGTGGAGACAACAAATAACAAGCGAGAGTGCTCACACACGCATATACAGATCTCTCTCTCTCTCTCTCTCTCTCTCTCACTCTCTCTCTCTCTCTCTCTCTCTCTCTCTCTCTCTCTCTCTCTCTCTCTCTCTCTCTCTCTCTCTCTCTCTCTCTCTCTCTCTCTCTCTCATGCCAGAGACAGCTGTGAGCACTTTGAATTACTAATTTTGGTGGTAATCTCTCTCAGCTCTCTTCAGAAAGACTTCCAGTTAGCCACATCCATCTGTCTTCCCATTCCTCTTTATCTAATATCAATGATAACACTAACAATGGGCTGTGGGCTATCCTCCAACCATTCCGGTTTAGGCTACCCCTGGATTCCCCTTCTGCTAGCTTATCTTTCTGCCGCTGTATGTACATGTGGCCCAGCTGAAGTCGTGTACAGCGTACTCATTCAGTACTGCATTTGAACTGTTATTTATGCTTGCATACTACTCGGTGGTGGTCGTCTGCTAGCTGGCAGGCACATTATGTACATTACAACACTTCTGGATGGATGGATAATTTATCTTTCTGGGGGTTTTGTCAAACAAGCTAGTTTACACTCCAGCAATGATCTGGAAGTGCTATACCCTTGGTGGCCAACCCGCGGCTCGCGAGCCGCATGCGGCTCTTCAGCTGGTTACATGCGGCTCTTAAGGGGCTTCCACATGAAGCAGTCAAAAACGCTCGGCCTGGCGCATTCCATATACCAGTGGTTTTCAACCTTTTTTATACCAGGGCCCACCATTTATTCAGAATTTGATTTGAGTCACAGACCATCATTTGATGAAATTTTAGCTCCACAGACCCCCAAAGCTAAAGATTCTGTTTACTTTGTCAACAATTCCAGGCTGGATTTCAGAGAAAACAAAACAGTCAAACATACAGATCAAAATGAACCATTAACCTTTTACAACTGTACATTCTCTAGTTGTGTAGACTTGGGCTAATCAAGTCTACACTGCATTCCAGTGGTTTTCAACCTTTTTTATACCAGGGCCCACCATTTATTCAGAATTTGATTTGAGTCACAGACCACCATCGCACCTGCACACAAATGCACATGTCTTATGGCAGGAGAGGGGAAATCTATTTGCGACCATGATGGCCGTCACGGCGGTTTTCTAACCGTTGTGACCGTTTGATGTGGCTCTTTGCAGTAACACAGTGAAAAACGTGGCTCTTAGTCTGTGACCGGTTGGCCACCCCTGTGCTATACCCTTGTTCCTTGTTTTGGCCCTATAATATTATAAGCGGCCTGCAGTCAGATCATATTCCAGCCAGGGTCAGCAGCCTTTTTTGTCAAGTGTTAAGTTATTTATTTTCTTGGTAGTCAGTGTGACATGTCAACATTTACATTTTGATGACACAACATCAAGATTAAATATTCTGGGCTCCATTTTCGTCACTGCTAAACCCCTTATCCCTTAACTTATTTGCCTTTTTAAACTATTAAAAAAAACATTTTTCAGTAGTTCAAATGGCCAGTCTACATGCTACATGCCCGTGTACATGGCCAGTCTACGTGTTAATAGATTGGCATATTGAACTATTCCCAAAAGTTTTTAAAAATAGTGAAAAATAGAGAAGGGGTTTGGGACAAGGGGTTTAGCATGTAAACAAAAATCTGATTCATTGTCCATTCTGCTAGACCTTTATTTCTTCTTCTTGAAACGTAATGATCATTAATCCCACCTACGTCTGAAACTCTATCGTGAGTGCGTGAGCAGAGCGAGCGACGAGTGAGCAAGTACCCCAACACCACCAGGAGATACTCATGACAATACTTCTCTCTTTTAATTACGTTATCATTACGTCCCCTAAACCAGCTAATTGGAATACTTTGAGGGACGACCGACCACCAGTTGTTGTGCTTTGTTTTGTTGCAAGGAGTTGCAGCTTGGCTGGTGTGGGCCTAAGGTTGACTTGAGTACAGGGAGTAAGCCCATATAGGGGCCTAACTCTTTCTGTAGCCTGAGACAGCTTGATGTAAAAGTACAGCCTCTGGACCTGACGTTAGTATGATAATGTCGCAGGGACTAACCCCCAGTCCAACCCTAGGTGCTGGGTACCAAGGGAGGCATTGGGTCCCATTTTGGGGGATAGAACCCCCGACCTCCCAGATTCAGGGCAGGCACTCTAACCACAAGGCCACTGGGCACTCTATGACAGCACCGGCGCTAGCATACAATTAGCCTGGCCTAACCCGCAATGATTTTGGCCTTGGGGGGCGGGGTGCCGTGGGATCCACATGGCAGATCGAGCTGATCTGATTTGATCTCACGAACGTGTCGTCATCCCCGGCCCCTCCCACGCCCGTCCACTGCTGTGCTACGTCACATAATTTAGAGCGACGCCCACCCCGGAATGTTGACTCCCTCCTCAAGGCCACTGTGTGTAACAAGTTAGTCCAAGCTTTCCGTTTTCGCGCAACGCGAACGAGAATGAAAGCCTGGGTGTCGAGGCTAGCATACAATAAGCTGGCGAAAAATTCTTACAGCCATCCATCCATCCATCCATCTTCAACCTGTAGACTGATTGTGGAGGTAACAGCTCCACACTGAGCTCCAGACCTCCCTCTCCAGATCTACATTAGTATAACTTCGTACTGCATGGGGGATCCCGAGGCATTCGCGGGCAGATCTCCAGAGCAAATGTACGGTATAGTAACTCTGTTCTGCATGGGGGATCCCGGGTGTCCCCGGCAGATTTGGGAGATATAATCCCTCCATCTCTCAACACACAACTCACAACTGTACTGTACATGTTTGCTGCTATCTAGGCGGTGTCAGTGTGCTGTATTTTATTATGCTGTGTGTACTTAAAGTATAAGCGGGTGTTAAGTATAAGCTAGTGTAAAGTTTAAGATTATATATTAGGGATGTGGTGCCATTTGTTTTGCTGCCCTTTTTAATCCTGTTTCATTATTTGTTATAGGGAGACTATAGATTGGTGTCTCCTTTTTGACCTGGTGTAGCTTAGTTCATTTCTTATTTATTCAGCGTGCTCTTTGTTCATTTGCTTGTTGATTTTCTTTTCATTTTTATTCATATGGGTGAAAACCCATAGGAATAAGAAAAGATGAGGAAAAGATCTCTTTTCCTGCAAACCTCATGCAAAAATAAATAAATTGTGTTCATTGCTGAGGGTTGGGCCTACATTTTTGTTATTCTCTGTCTCATCTCTATTGCAATAGGGGTAGTGATAACACAAATAATTCTGCATTCTGTTCACATGTACTGTTCGTTATGTAATGCTGATGCGTTCTGCCGGTGTACTGTACCATTTGCTAACGTCAATGTACGCTTTTTTAAACGTGTTGTTACATGTCTCTGTGACCGTGGCATTGCAGTATACTACTTGGTGTTCATTTACAAATTCCGGTAAATCAGGATTTAGCTTGACACATTTGTAATGGAGCTAATCTAAGATAACTGTCGAGTGACTTGCATATTTCTGGTAATTTCTGAAAATAAATATTGGGCCCACAGTGTGGTTATACTGTCATGTAATTGTCCACACTCATCCACCTGAAAATGCTTTGTGTCTTCTTTATTCAAATGTTTAAAAAGTATTCCAAATTTATTTAATGTTTTTTTATTTACAGTTGCATAACCTCACAATGTAACAGGAACTTCTGCACCCACAAACACAAAGACTTATGGGTTGTAGGAAAGTTGTGGATACTCTATGGCTCTAGTTACAGGGAGACATGCAGCTATATTCCTTTGTAACACCATGCTCTAATTAATTAACAACATCTCAATTAATCGCATGTCAATATTTGACCGGAGAAGCAGTTTTGGTCATTTTAAACCGTTTGGTTGGTAGTCTGTGAGTGAGTTTTTCCCATCATCCACTGGGGCACACAAGGACGTCTGACATGGGGACTGCCCGTAGATCCAAAGTTCCATTAGTCTGAACATGCGCTGAAAATCCTCCATCAGCATAATGGTTGGCTGCCTTATTTTAATCCAAGTATCCACACTGCGTCATGTTATGGTTAGGGTTAGGGTAATTTAGGGTTAGTAATTTCGGACTAATGAAACTCGTCAAGTTAAATATACTTGACGAGTATATACAGTATGTGCAATTAAAATTAGTTATTGTCTCTGTAACGAATTAATTAATAATCTCACTTAATCACCTAGTCCCAATGTACACACACTTGTGCTAACGAATGCATGGAATTCATTCCAAGCATTTGCTTTGCACAAAAAACGCTCCTTGCACTAAGAACAGCCATTGCCGTCATGACAAATAAGATGACTTCAGAACATGGGTAAGTAGCTACTGTATATAGCCGTTTTTAGCCCCAGATTATTACTTTGTTTTTATATACAGTAGGATGTGTTTCCATGTTCTACAGGGTCCATAGAACAGAAACAACAACAACAACATGGTTTACAAGAACTTCACTTAAATAAACAATGGCATACACTAAAGTGGTTAAGAAACTGTTGGTGGACCAAAACCACTGTAGCTGCGTGATCGGTTCCCCCGTTGCGGTAAAGTGAGGACATTGTGACCTATGGACATGATTTTGACAAAAGCAACAGCTGTATCTATCTAAAATAGCCTTAATGCACAAGGCCCTGCAAGCTGTGGGTTTAACTCCACTAAGTTCCATTGTTAATCCGGGCCAGTTTATGATCCCTCAATGATTTGCTCAAAAGCATTACAGTATGTGCATGACTAATCTGTCCATAGCTGGACATTTGACACCAAACAAACATTATGATGACCTAGAAATCATAGATGATGATTTTTTTTTTTTTGTTTTGCATTTCTTTATTTAGGAAATGTTTACATCATACCGTAAAACTATTTCTCATCGACATATTTCACAAAACAACTTCGGCAGTGGATGTATTTCAATCAAAGGTGTGATCATGATGTCCCAGTCCCACAATATGTGCCGGAAGTGATTCTGTTGAGTTTTGAGTTAAATGTTTGTATTGAACCAACAGCTGAAAACACCACTGACATTTCTGCGGATGACTTTAAAATTCCTTCTACTAATAAGGGTCCCTCGATCGCTCCCTGCAGTGGTGAGACATGAACACCCCTTATTTTGGCTCCCAAGTTGGTTCCCAAGTTTTAATAAAAATGTGTTGTTAACAAAGAAAAATGTAGAAGAAATAGATTCAGTCCCATGTTGTAAACAAGTGTAATTCATCCACAAAGTAAAGTAACAGGTTTTGTATTGACTATGTGGCTTCATGGTAGCCTGGCCATTCTGCATACTGTGTGAAATACAAATCAATCAATCAATCAATCAATCAATCAATCAATCAATCAATCAATCAATCAATCAATCAATCAATCAATCAATCAATCAATAATATGAATTTAAATGTATTTAAAGTTATGATTATAGGTAAAATAATGTAGTCAGTAGTCTCTTGTGTTTTACATAACCGGCAAAGGTAAAAGAAAAAATAGAAATAGCCTAAAATAAACTCGGTTGGTGGTGGTGGTGGATGTTATTAAATTATGGCGCGCACTGTCTGTGAACTTGTAGATCGGCTATTTTCGGGCTCTGGCCCCGCCCCCCTACAACTCGGCGGCTTGATTTTCCATTGGCACGATGACGTAGAATGTGAAGCCATATGATTATGAATCCCACCCGAGTTCTAGGAAAGCTACGCTGTGATTGGCTAGTACTCCCTGGGACTGGCAGATTCTCACTCTATGCCAGCCACCCGCTTCTACCACCGTTATCAAGCGATAATAAGCAGTAGGTTGCTTATCGAGATTTTCGGTAGAGCCTAAACCCTGTATAGGCCTACACCAGTGGCTCCCAAACCTTTTCATGTGAAGGACCCCCAAATTGACAATAGTAGCCTACAATTGCCACCCCCATGTAAACCTATGTTAATTCAGAGAAGATTTTTGTAGGCCTACTGTAGCTTTAGTGGTCATTCTCAACCTGTTTAAAGATGTATTCCACTTTCAAAAAAACTTTTGGTAATTTTATGGTCTACTCAGTCTCATGTGAACACACCAGACAGTTTATAAGTTACTCCTTTCACTATTTAGATATTTGATGTTCATTTTAGCACCTCCAGCTCCTTCCCATATAAACCCATTATAACTTAAAACTCCATTTTAACCATGACAGATTATTTGAAAACAACCATTTTTTTCCCTGGTGACTGATATTGTCCTCGGAATACGTGAGAGGACTGTGGAATTTCATTTACAGTTTTTATTTATTTTTAAAATATTGTTTTATTCATTTGGGTAGGCCCACCCAAACATGGAGGCGGCTACATTTTCCAAAACAATATTTTAAAAATAAATAAAAACTGTAAATGAAATTCCACGGTCCTCTCGCGTATTCCGAGGACAATATCAGTCACCAGAAAAAAGATTGGTTGTTTTCGAATAATCTGTCATGGTTAAAATTGAGTTTTAAGTTATAATGGGTTTCTATGGGAAGGAGCAGGAGGCGCTAAAATGAACATCAAATATCTAAATACTGAAAGGAGTAACTTATAAACTGTCTGGTGTGTTCACATGAGACTGAGTAGACCATAAAATGACCAAAGGTTTTTTTGAAAGGGGAATACCCCTTTAATTTCAAGAACCCCCTGTTTGACATGTCTACCTAACCCTATTTAATAGCATTTCTGTCCTTGGGGACCCCCAATTTATATTGTAAAAGCAATGCTACTTTAGCTCAGAGCCTACAGACAGTACCGAATGGATCAATTTTGCTAGGCCTACACTCTCAAAGTTCGGGTTCCAAATTATCATTTAGCTAGGAACCCCCTAGCCTCGACACCCAGGCTTTCATTTTCGTCCACCTTGCGCGAAAACGGAAAGCCTGGACTAACCCGTTACACGAAGTGGCCTTGAGGGGGGTGTCAACCTTCCGGGGTGGGCGTCACTCTAAATGATGTGACGTAGAACAGCAGTGGACGGGCGCGGGAGGGGCCGGGGATGACGACACGTTAGTGAGATCAAATCAGATCAGCTCGATCTGCCGTGTGGATCCCACGGCACCCCGCCCCCCCAAGGCCAAAATCATTGAGGGCTAGACCAGGCCAAGGAGGATTGATCCAGGAGATGACGCGAAGGCACCTACGGGGGAGTCCACATTGGTTCATGGGAGGAAACAGACATGCGCAGTACATTTCAGGAAGTTTGACGCTTGCAAACCATGCATGCCATTGGTCTCTTGGATGGTTTGACTTCCTGATCTGTGGACTCCCCCGTGGGTGCCTTCGCGTCATCTCCTAGGTCAATCCTCCTTGGACCAGGCTAGGAACCCCCTGGAACTTCCTCAAGCACCTCTGCGGGTTCTCCGGACCCAGTGCCCTACTATAAGGCTCTGCCCAGGGACTCTGCTTGCAAACCACTGGGCCTATATGTACACCTGCCTAAACCTAAAGGGACATTTCACTTTCAAAAAAACTTTTGGTCATTTTATCGTCTACTCAGTCTCTTGTGAACACACCAGACAGTTATGGTTACTCCATTCAGTATTTAGATATTCATGTTCATTTTAGGGTATCTGCCTCATTCTTATACAAACCCATATTGTAACTCAAAACTCCATTTTAACCACGACAGATTACTCAAAAACAACCCATGTTTTTTTCCGGTGACTAATACTGTTTTCTTAATGCGTGAGACGGCCGTGGATTTTCATTGACTGTTTTCATTTATTTTTAAAATATTGTAGGATATACTATGTCATTTTTTCCCTTCGGTTTCATCGAGGCTGCTACATTTTGCAAAACAATATTTTAAAAATAAATGAAAACATTAAAGGGGTGCTACACTTTCAAAAAAACTTTTGGTCATTTTATGGTCTACTCAGCCTCATGTAAACACACCAGACAGTTTATAAGTTACTCCTTTCAGTATTTAGATATTTGATGTTCATTAGTCTGCCGGAACGTCCTTCCCATAGAAACCCATTATAACTTAAAACTCCATTTTAACCATGACAGATTATTCGAAAACAACCAATCTTTTTTCTGGTGACTGATATTGTCCTCCTAATACGTGAGAGGGCCGTGGAATTCCATTTACAGTTTTATTTATTTTTAAAATATTGTTTTATTCATTTGGGTAGGCCTTCCCAAATATGGAGGCGGCTACATTTTCCAAAACAATATTTTAAAAATAAATGAAAACTGTAGATGCAATTCCACGGCCCTCTCACGTATTAGGAGGACAATATCAGTCACCAGAAAAAAGATTGGTTGTTTTCGAATAATCTGTCATGGTTAAAATGGAGTTTTAAGTTATAATGGGTTTCTATGGGAAGGACGTTCCGGCAGACTAATGAACATCAAATATCTAAATACTGAAAGGAGTAACTTATAAACTGTCTGGTGTGTTCACATGAGGCTGAGTAGACCATAAAATGACCAAAAGTTTTTTTGAAAGTGGAGTACCCCTTTAAATTAAATTAGTATTAGGAGGGCAATATCGGTCACCAGAAAAAAGATGGGTTGTTTTTCGATTAATGTATTATGGTTAAAAAAAGGACTCAGAGTTTTGAGTTATTATGGGTAGGAGGCGGTTATGCTAAAATGAACATCAAATATCTAAATACTGAATGGAGTAGGCTAGGTCTAAGGTGTTCACATGAGTCTGAGTAGAACATAAAATGACCAAATGTTTTTGAAAGTGAAATACCCCTTTAACCTAACCTCGGCAAGAAGGAGAAAAAAAAGCCTAAACCAGACACAGCCAATCAGACACATTCATGGCAACGAGGCGGGTCTATCCCCGAACCGCGGTGGGATCCATAACCACGCGGTGAATGAAGCCTCTCCTATTTATCCTGCTCTCTCCAAACAAACCACTGAGGACTAGTCCACAACCAAGACGACTGGTGGTCCGTCCGCAAGAAGGCTACACCGCTCTGGGTGCTCTGTGTGGTCGGCGTGCTGCTCTGCCTGGGCTCTGAGTGACTGCTATCTGCCGGAGAGAGAGACTCAGAGACGGGGAGAGAAGAAGACTCAAACCGCAGACACACACTCCTCTCAGTCGCTGAAAATGAGCCAGAAAACCCCACTATAGTAGCAGCAGCAGCACTGGATTCACACACAAACGGAAACTTTTACGATGGCCCTGGACGTGAAGAAGAAGTACTACTAGCTCACACGTCTTTCTTTTGCATCTGCGGCCGGCGGACCACCACCACCTTCTTTCTTTTCTTTTTCAAGAAAAGAATCATAGTAGATGCACCCGTAGTATAGTAATACAAGCAGCAGCAGGCGGACCCACCGGCGCAGCAAAAAGCTGCTGCTAATATAATGCGAGACGACTGCGGGCTGCAGTCACACTGTAGTGTCGGTTCTATCGTTATTTTAGCCCGCGTTCTGATGCACAACAACCGGGACTTGTTTTGTTTGCTTTGAGTTCTTTTTTTTAAACACCCCAAATCCTCCAGTGAAGACAGCGAGAGAGAGAGAGAGAGAGACTATGGCTGGGAAGCTGACAGCACAAGCTCCAGGCACGGGAATGCTGCTGGTGACTGCCAACGTTGGATCTCTGTTTGAAGATGTGAGTGTTGCTGCTGTGTCTGATGATGATCTCTGTGTCTGTCTGATTGATTGAACCGCTACAGTGTGGTGTCTGATCTGATTGACTCGTATTGACGGGGCGATGAATGATGATGTGCGAGTGTTGCATGCCGAGCCGTGCTGGTGCTGGTGGTTTTACACACTGACACTGTTGCTGTTTTATTTTCCACGTCCTGTTCACTGCTGCTGCTGATCATCACGACTCGTGTTGTTGCTGTATGGTTGGTTTGTACTGTAGCATGCATGCAGTAGCAGCACCACCAGCAGCCATACAGACAGCCTTTAGGCCAGTGGTTTTCAACCCTTTTTCATCCCAGGGCCCACTATTTATTCAGCATTCGAGCCACGGACTAAGATTTGATGACATTTTAGCTCCACAGACCCTAAGACTAAAGATTTATTTTGCCTTTGTCCACAATTCCAGGCTGGATTTTAGAAACAAAACAGTCAAACACACAGATAAGAATGACCATTAATCTTGTACGTTCTCTAGTTGGGTAGACGTAAGTTGGAGCTAATTCACATGATGAATATTTTAACTCTTGAGAGTGTAAACATGTTTACGCTCTCAAAGAGTTACATCTGGTTAACCATATTTCCATCATTTAGCCTGGGGACCACCTGGAATCCTTTCAGGGACCACTGGTTGAAAACCATTGCTTTAGGCTAGTAGTAAAAACACCACTACTGGGTGCATAATAAACCCATATAGCTATGCCCCCCTCTCTCTTGACATAAGTCATAAGCATATCCATTTGTAGGTATAGGTAATAATATTACACCACATTGCCCTGGGATTATGTGTGTAAAGAGCTGGTGAATACGCATGCAAGCAACTATATTGATTGATCATCATCTAGCCTTCTGCTGTAGTGCTGTTGCCAATAATAATGGCCCATATTCAGCTAGGCAACTGTTTCTTTATACCCATCAGTGAGTTCCACTTGTAGGGAATAATCTACAGCTATCACTGGGCTCGAGTCAGTCAGTCCGCCTCTTTGGAAAGTTTGTTTTGCACCATGTGTAGCCTACATGCAGGAGCTGTTTGAGGTGCCAGTTGGATATTGTTTTGTTTAGTCACATTAGGAATTGGGATTTGGGATGTGCCTGGTACAACAACATCGCCCTGGAATGATAAAGACTATTTGACTATAACGTGAATTAATATAGGCCTGCTGTAAGTATAGAGCCCCAAACAAGCTTATAGAAATGCTAGCTGTCATCATGAAGCTGATCATCATGATGACAGCTAGCATTTCTATAAGTTTGTTTTTGCTCACCATGACCTCTCTAAGGAAACCACATATTGGCCAAACTGTAGAAAGTGAAACCATGTTGTAGTATTCACTATAGTTTAATTACAGGGTATATAAGCTCATCAAGACAGACAAACTCTCTTACTGGATGCTTTGATTTGTGATTGTGAATACAGTATGACATAAAAACGCATATTTTAAATACAGCTTCTCTGTGTCTCCTACCTTTAGTATCATCACAGGGGTCGACATTATAATTGGCCCGATGGCCCGAAACAGGTTTGAAAACACGTGCGGACCACCAGATGGCGCCCTATACTGGCCCGATGGGGCCAGTGGTAAAATGCCCTCGTTGGTGCGCCCACACCTTTGTTGTACAAAGTGTTGGTGTTTATTAGCACAAAAAATATTTTAGGCATTCTGCATTGTATAAGGGTCAGCTTGCTGAACGGTCTACTGGTTTTGATCCCCATGAAAAGAGTGCTGTTAACTTGAATGCATTTAATGCATTAATAAATGGTGGTCTTTTTTGCAGACTATGGGGATCGATTACCTGGGCCAGTGGTTACAGTTGTGGGGCCAGTGATCCTTAAAAGCCACTGGCCCGAAGGGCCAGTGGCAAATTTCCCTTAATGTCCTACCCCTGGTATCATCATTCATTGCACCTTTTTGTAATGGCAGTAGGCCTAAACGATGATGGTGGTATAGGCTAATAAGTGCGATCATTGTTTGTGATTTAAACTCTCCAAGTTCAAACATGGTGTGACACTTTCAGTGTTGTGTCAATAGGCTCAAAGTAAGCCTGTCCCTCCTACTCCCTCTCTCTCTCCCTCGCTCCCCCATACCCGTGTGAACTGCTAGTCCCAAACATGAGAGTAAAGCATTTCTCTCTCTCGCTGGAGTAAGCCTATAAATAGCTGAGCTAGTCACGGCCCAGTCGTCGTCGCTGAGCTTTGGCTGTCTTATGGATTTATTTTGTCCACCAGCCTTTTTAACATGCATGGAGAAATGTCGAATTTGATCCAATTTCCCCTTAGAAATGAGCATGCAGTGGTGGCCGGGTGTTTGACATGCAACTGCAAACGGCTAAAGAAAAGGAAAAATGTTGCTGTAATGGGATCAATTGCAGGACTGACGGCATGCCCAAAGTGTTCCGTTACCACATTGTAGTGTCCCAAACATTGGACAATATCTGATATCAATATTTCATATCAGATGTTCCATCGATTCTGTAGCCAAACGGGCAAACGATATAAAAACCTGTCATGGCATTATAAGGCACAACAAAGCATGTGGCCGCCTATAGTGCTGTCCCGTTCATTTTTAGAATGACGAAATCAATGACCAAATCAAAATCGACCACAGTAACCTTTTCGAATAAAGAGGATCTAAACAGGTGTTCACTGGAGATTGCAAAAGTTGATGATGAATAATAAGGTGCTTAGACAGATCAAAAACGGGTACAATCCATCGATTAAAATAGACAAGCGGTCTTCACAGTTTTGCCCTGATGAAGATGGCTTGCTGGTTCTCATTTTTTAACTTTTACTGTATATACTATACTGTACATGTTATGCTTTATTTCAGAGGGTTGGTGTAGTAGAGACACAGGACAAAGTGGCATAGAGAGAGGGAGAGGCCATGTGAGACAAGACACTCACAAGGAGCCTAGGTTGTGTTCAGTGGTTCCAGGCAGGCGTTTGTGAATTTAATATTGACGGCAAACATTTTCTTTTCCCGCAGTCAACCAAATGGAAAGGTCATTTTAACCGCTATTTGTTTGCACTTGGGAACTTGTTCCACACACACACACACACACACACACACACACACACACACACACACACACACACACACACGCTTGTTAGGACCTGGCTAATGTTGGTAACCCCTCGACTTTTTCCTGCTAGTGGTGCAGTTGCCATATTAATGAGGTACACTATTTGTACGCAACCAAGAGCCTTAGATTATAGACACTTGCGCAAACCCTGTTCACTTCAAGGGGGCAGTCCAATGGCGGCTCTTCTACTGTACATAAGGGCTTTTCTCCCCCCATGGGGAGTACCCGCGTTTCGGTCCCATTTTCAATGGGAACGACATTTTGTGCTTAACTCTTTGACAGATCAGCAGAAAAGCTAGGCTCGCTCCCATTAGGCTCAATATTAACACAATAATTTATAGAAAATCCTCTGTTGTGAATTTGTACAAATGAATGATATCCAAAGACAGTTTAAGGTGTCTACTTTAAGGGAAAAAATAAAATGAGTTGATCAAGTGTTTCGGCTTTTTTTAATACATTTGGCAAAACAGGCTGTATTTTCACATTTCACTGTTTCGAGGGCTCATTCAGAGATAAATGCATTTAAAGTTATATAATTTATCATTTATCAATGATAGTTGTAAAGTGTGTGAGGTGTTTTCTGGGTTTTGTAGTGTAATCACTACTCAAAGGACTTCATCAGGTGGTGTGCAGTGAGTTAATGAGCTTGTTAATAAAACAAAACCCAAAACGACTTTTGGAGTGATAAACAGACAACAGAATAACCAATCACTCCAAAAGTCGTGGTAAAACGGTTAAGGAGTTAAAAACATCCACAATAAAGCAAGTGGGTGACGAGGGGTGCAATCGCACAGCATCCATTGATTTTTTTTTTTTCTTTTTTCCTTTTTTTGTGCACATGCTCGTTTCGTGCACACAACCATGGTTTATTTTAGACCTAAATTCTGGTGAGGTTTTTATTCGCCCAATCATCAGGTGAGGGGTGCAATGGAATCTCTGCGATAATGCAGGCATTTATCACTCCAGTCTGTAGTGCCCTATAGACTCATTCAGCATGGAGACAACAAATAGTCCTCGACCTGAAGTTGGCAAAAATGCTCAGGCAACAACGCATCTTTAATAATCTTAAATCCCCATTTTAGATCGTTTTGTAGTAATCGTACAACATGAACATTACAGACTTTAGACTTTTAGAGGTTACTGTGCAATACTTTAAAACGCGCTGATTCGCACCACCCTCTTTGAAAACATTATGTGTTCATAAAGTCGTACATAATAATAACATTATTATGTACAACTCCGCTCTGTCCCTATTCAGGCTGCATCAACAGCAGCTCGATCTCTCAGTTTCTGATCCCTCAATGTTGCACCTCTGACAACTCCAGTTCAACCCAACCAGTTTAGACAAAAGGCAGAGGGCATATCATCTACTCGGGTACGGCATCATAGATTTGTACATAGCTCCGATTTGAACACAAATTATCTACGCTATAGCTCCGATATATAGAGTGTATAATATATTGAGATTCCATAGGGAGCTCATTTGTATCCAGCTGAGCTAAGGTATAGTCACATGGAAATGAGCATATATGAGCAGTGATAACATGGCACATTGATTTCACATTGGTACTTGATTTGACCTACTCATACGTACAGTATATAGTTCTCATGCTGTTTCCTAGGCTGTTATATCCAGGCTGTTATATCCAGGAGCCCATTAAGTTAACAGACAGGCAGTGACCGAAAGAACGTATCATTATCTGGCTTATCTGGTAGAGATTTCCTAGTAAAATGTTCATGCCTGTACTACTAGCCTTACCATAGTGAGAATGAGCGCTACATGTTTTGTCGCAAAACGAGTAGCAAAAGTTCCCAGGTCCATGCTGTGATTACGTACTCACTGTATGCCGCATTGTGAGAATGTCGATCTGCTATTCTGGAACAGTGTACTGCCCAGGAACAAATGCAAGCTGAAAATGCAAGCCTACTCGGGTTATGTTCATACCCAATCACCAATGAGCCCTTCACTAAGACCCTCCCCAATCCGTCCTTGACCAATAGGCATGTTGGCAGAGAAAAGCTTGACCAGGAAAGCATCTTGTTTCCATGGTGATGCTCCTCTACAGCGTACCTCTCGTCCTGAGCTGCGTTTTGTTGCCGTTGGCCGTGAGGCTCCGACTGCTGTGAGGCTCATATCGACTACCGAATCATTTGCAGGTGGTGTCATACGTCCCAAGTCAGAGCTATTTTAAACTGGCTATTATCAGAGTTGATCCCTAATGCTGCCTCTTTCTAAGATTTGTTTTTGGCTCTTTATGCCTTTATTGGTAGTGAACAGTAGCCAGACAGGGGAGGTGGAGAGAGATGGGGAGTAGGCATGCTACGGTATACTGTACTGTACTACGGTATTATTGCAGTATTAAGAGATTTTCGAGCTTACATTATTTTTGTGCTACATATGCTGTGCATATGTAGCACAAACACACAGCTGCAGTAGATCTTCCTACCTTTTGAGTTAATGTGTTGCTGAGAGACACCCATTCAAAAATCTCATACCGTGGCATCCCTAATGGGGAGTGACACGCGGCAAAGGCCGTCGCACTCCAGAGTCGAACCCACGGAAGGATGTCTGGACGGCTTGGCAGCCTGTTGTGCAGACGGTTGAGCTAACCCTGGACAATCTTTCAAACCAACTATACCCTGTGGGCGCTCAAACCGTCGGACTGATTGCCTGAGTCCCTGCTCCCAGCTCAGTTTCTTGTTCTGTGGTCCTGGCCAGCGGGCACTGCCTTGAGTTTGACACGCATGTATTTGGCATTGTGGTGGTCAAGCCCGGATGTAACATTTCCCAATGGGGATGCAGACGAAAATAGCAAGAGGGGTGGCTTCATTGCCCGTGTCACTTTGAAGCCGCCCCCATACCGTTTTCATTCAAATTCTTTCGTTTTTTGACCCACAAGATTGATATCTTGTACAGGACTTGTATTAGGCAAGTAAACATCAATAATAACATCAGTAGTAGTGTTTTTAATTATTTTAAATAGAAGCACTTAAATTTGAAATATCTTTGACATTTGGAAGGCATCATGTTTGGTGGGGCAGTCAGGGCATTTAGGGGGGCATTGCCCCCCCCCCATGCCCATGCTTAGAACCGGCCCTGGTGGTGGTACTTGGCATTGTGACATTGTGTGAGCGCCTGCCCTGCGCGGTCTGTGGGACTGTGGAGGTCCCTCAGAGAGCAGCGCCTCGGAGCAGGGACGTCCGTTGTCGTACTACAACAGGGGTGGGCAATTATTTTTCCCAAGGGGCCGAATGAGATGCATAAAATATTGTGGAGGGCCGAGACTAAAGGCTGGACTAAAGTCTGCGTAATATTAATTGAATTTCAAGATAAAACTAAGCGTAAGCCCAACCATTTTGACACCCGGGCCCACTATTTATTCAGTATTTGAGCCACGGAGGACCACCATTTGATGACATTTTAGCTCCACAGATCCCAAAAATTCTTCAAGATTTCTTTTTTTTTTCAGGCTGGATTTGGGGAAACAAAACAGGATAACAAAAATGACCATTCTCTTACATTCTCTGAATGTGTAGACTTTGGGCTAATTCGGATGATGAATATTTTAACTCTTGAGAGTGTAAAAATGAAATTTGGTTTCATTTATACGCTCTCAAAGAGTTACATCTGGTTAACCAACTTTCCATATTTAACTTGGAACTCTCTCAAGGACCACTGGTGGTCCCCGGGCCGGTCAGAGTCAGCCAAAGGGCCGCATTTGGCCCCCGGGCCGCATAATGCCCCGGTATGTACTACAAGGTTATTTACATCCTCCTCCAGTGTAAGCACGTCGCAGTAAACAGCGGCCGTTTGGCCGGCTGGGGGCCTTTCATTTTGATTACATGAGTGCATGTCGTTTTGATTACAAAACACCTCTTGTTGGCCCGGCCGACGAGGCCATGTAGTGATGTAATGGAATACTATTCCAGTCCTCATTGTGTTGCTACCCAGCACTAAAGGACGGCAACTCGCCGTCCATTCTCCACCTTTCAGGGGCCTTTCTAGGTCTTTTTCCTTTTCTATATGTCAGTGGTTTTCGCCCTTTTTCATACCACTATGCCTATTTATTCAGCATTTGAGCCACAGACCACCATTTATGACATTTTGGTCCCACAGACCCCAAACTAAAGATTTCTTTTGCTTTTTTTATATCCACAATTCCAGGCTGGATTTGGGAAACAAAACAGTCAAACAAAATGACTATTAATCTTCTACATTCTCTTGAGAGTGTAAACATGAAAATGAAAGTGTAAACATGAAAATGAAACCAAATGGACCCTTGCGGGTCCATTTTGTTTCATTTTTCTCTCAAAGAGTTACATCTTATTAGTTACATCTTATTAGCCAACTGCCCATCATTTAGCCTGGGGACCACCTGGAACTCTCTCAAGGACCACTTGTGGTCCCCGCACCACTGGTTGAAAATCACTGCTGTATGTCACCTCTTCTGTCTCTCTGTCTTTTCCACTGTCTCATGAGTCTCTCTCTCTCTCTCTCTCTCTCTCTCTCTGCATCTGTCTTTCTGTCTCTCGCTCTCTCTCTCGTCCCCTGGCAGCTCATTAGCTCAGGCCATCACAGAATGTCTCATTACAAATGGATCCAGAGACCCCAGCGAGCCGGCATATTTACACTGCTAAAGATAGAACCAAGCAAAGGGGAGGAAAAGAAATAATAAATAACCCCTTGAACGGTGTGTCTTCAAGCCTGGCCCCTGTGCAGAGACACCACCACCACCACTACTACTACTCTCTATAATATCTACTGTATATCCTCTATGTCCTGAGTGGCTTTATTTATTACACCGCAGCATGTGTGAAAATTTGCAGAAGGCTTCCCGTTTTCGTTTTTTCGGGATGCTATACCAGGCTTGGCCCAGCCACTGTGTCCCACTGTCCCAGTGTTGCCAACTTAGTTCATTATATGCGCCATATTTAGCTTTTCTCCAGACCCCCATAGCGCCAGAATTAATGAAAAAACTCTGGCGGAAAATCTTTTTGCTTGGTGAGTTTTGGCGAAATTGGTTGACGGGCGCCAGAAATAAAACGCTTGTTTTTCATCATTTTTTTCCTCCTATGTTAGGGTCCTCCTTCCTTCCTAGAAAGGACCAATGGTAACCAAATTATATTGAATCTGAATTACCAAATTTTCTAGAAAAAACGTAGAAGAATTGCGAACTCAACATCAAATGGTGGTCCTCGGTGGCTAAAATGCAGAATAAACGGTGGGCCCTGCTATGAAAATGGTTGAAAACCACTGCTCTAGCCCATTCTAGTGCATTTTGTAAGTGCCACTGGATTGGAATTTGGCAGTTGGCAACACTGCTGTGTCCTTCTCAAGTGGGCTGTGGGTGAGCGTGTGGCGCACAAACAAACGAACCAGAAACTGACTGCACACACCCTATTATTAAGGACATGGTCACATGGCTGATGACAGGCCCCGTAAAGTGAATAACGGAGTAATTGAGTGGCCGGCGGTGGCTATTTTTAGTGCCAGGGCGATGGCGGCAGCGGGGCCATGGGGGTTATTGCTTTATGGTGTCCGACACGGGCTCTAATCAAATCTGGATTTGTCGAAAGCTCAAGTGCGTGATTACAGAGGTGAGACTTGAGAGCCTAGTGTTGAGAGGCAGCCTCTCCAAGCTCTCTGTTCTGTCCTGTTTCGCCGCCCCTCCTCGCACTATTTATTCTCTTATCAAAGCCGTTCTCCTCGCCAGAGGAGAGAGAGAGAGAAGCTCCTCTCCAGTTCTTTTTTGAAAAGTACGAGACGCCACCTGACAGTCCCTGTCTCTCGCTTCCGAGCCTCTCTCTGCCAAAACGACGTGTACCCATAATTCCAGTTCCAGTTCCAGCACGTCTGTTGCTGCAGCAGAAATGGAAACGTTTATGAAAAGAAGGATCAGTCGATACTATTTTGGTGTTCTTCTCTGCGCTCCGCCGCCCCGCCCCCTCCTGAAAATCTCATGACATTTCGAAGTAGGGAAATAATGTCAAGGAGGCCTCTATTAAAATAATCCAGCTTGTTGATGTGTTATTGCCACGTACTGTACTTATGAGTACAGCACTTTCCCCACAATAATGTATTTGTAAGTTGTGTTGCCAGCCACAGGCATAACATTACAATGTTATGTTTTAAGACAATGAGATCTGTTGAAATGCCGTACCACTATACTAAATAATATTCTTGATGTCAGATTGCCTCGAATCGCGCCACAAATCCACTATGCAAAAACTGATCTGAAAATCGGTACAAACCGGAATCCTGTAGACTTAAGAAAATATAACTATACGTATATTAAGGCTGTTGATAATGAGGAGTTAATGGCATTAAATTAATTTTGTTTGATTAAACTGATTACATTTTAATGCAGTTAACACATGTCCACACTGACTCAACCCACTGAGCATGTTCTCATTGAAAAAAAAAGGTAGAGCACAGTTTTATGGAGATGTATAGCTGTGTTTCTCCCTGTAACCAGAGCCATAGAGTAAAGCTCGGGATACAATATTTAAAAAATAAACAGATATTTTTTCTCATTCTTTTTTAAATGTTCAAATCCTGTACATGTACAATACATCCTGTACATAGTTTTTTTACATACCGTAGTTCAAATGGTGATTAATCATGAATAATTTCACTTTGAAGGTGTGATTAATCTGATTAAAATGTTTAATCATTCAACAGCCTTCTTCATGCAGATTACTACTATTCAACATGTTGTTCAAAATAGGAAAAAATAGGTAAAGAAGTTGGCGATAAGGGCTTTAGCGTGTGACGAGAATGGAGCCCAGAATCTCCAATACCACAGATCTATTTCCATGTACAGAGATCAGTCGATGCAGCTAGTAGCGCAGGGATGATTCATTGACCGTCTTTGCAGGAGGTGTGAACACCTCTATATAGGACCAGAGGAGGGCCGCGCTTTCCTGTTCCCTTTTGTTGCTATTTATCAGTAAGTATTGTGAGAGATTTACCATCAACAAGCTCATGTATTGTGAGAGATTTACCATCAACAAGCTCATGCTTAGTCAGACACGGATGAAATAATAGTAACATGATTCAGTGATTCACTCGCAAGCATATTACAGCCTTTCCCTTGTATTCACACATAGGGTTGGGACTCGGACCCGGGTCCATTTCAGACCCGGGTCTGACATCGCGGGTCCCGACCCGGTTCCATCATTTTTTAATGAACGGGTCCCTTAACGAGTCCCATCAATCAAAATTTCGCTCCGCTGTGTAATGAAGCGCATGCACGGCACGCTGTTGTTGAGTGCAGCGCAGCAGCAGCAGCAGCAACAGCAACGGACCACGATATAGCCTAAGAGCAGACGGACATTATTTTCAAACTCCGCTACCGTTTTTCCAACGGGACACGGAGAAGGTGTGTGTGTGTGTGTGTGTGTGTGTGTGTGTGTGTGTGTGTGTGTGTGTGTGTGTGTGTGTGTGTGTGTGTGTGTGTGTGTGGCCGTGCGGCCGCGCGCGCACACACGCTGTAGTAGCGCGTTAATGTTCTTCTACACTTGCTACAGCATCACCTGCTTTAATCTCTTCCACCCAACTGTAAAAGTGTTCTTACTAGAAAGTTGTCTGTAGTCTCTGATGCCCTCCATGCGTTTGTCACGTTGTCACGTAAAAAAGTGTGGTCCAGTATAAATCCTCAATTCCCCAACAAGAGTTACAGTATTCCATGGTAGCAGGTCCAAAACACGTGCGATAAAGGATAACATTTAAATAACTTTAGAGAGGCTAAATACACGACGGCATGAACAACAGTTCTCACTTCTCAGGAATAGCCATCTAATATCAGAAATGCGACATTGAGGGGTCAGAAACTGGGTGCCTGGGCACTGTTCATGCAGCGTGAATGGGGACAAAGTGCCCCCGTGCTCAATAGGAGTCTATGTAGAGCAGCCGCCATTAGACCTTTCCATGGAAGTGAACGGAGATGTCGTAACTCTGTTTATACTCTACTGGTCCGGGTATGGGGTATTTTTTTGCCTTGACAACGCAAGGCATAGGCTACATTATGCATGGCTCTGCTTACCCACTGACCCATGAATAATATCTTGCTGTGCCTGACACAAACTGCATCAAGACTTATTACTAGTACACTAGTTAAGATTATTAATATTTGAAAATAATGTGTCTGTGAGACATAAACAAAAGAGGGGAAAAATACTGTACCTTAACTATACCAATGCCTAGTATTGCCTACTAGTGCAGTAGTGCCTGCATGCCTACTTTAACTATAAAGTACATTTTTTTCTGCCAATTAAGTGGCTTTTGTTATTGTTTTTTCTTTCTTTTTGTATTTACATAATAGTATGAAGTAGTGTAAAGTATGTCACAAAAAAGGAATATATATATATATATATATATATATATATATATATATATATATATATATATATATATATATATATATATATATATATATATATATATATATATTAGGACCCGTTAAGGGACCCGTCTGGACCCGGAATCGATAAGGGGGACTCGGTAAGGACCCGGACTCGATAAAATCCTAACGAGTCCCAACCCTATTCACACATCAGTCACCACTTCCCCCAAATGGATGTATGTTGCATCTGCTGTTGTCTCTCCAACGTACTCACTGCAGCTCCATTCTCTCCCAGGAGCCATCGCTCATATTACTGTACATACAGTAGAGTTGCTATGCTGGTTGTAGTTCTAGTGGTCTCTAGCGTGTTGCCTTGTCTGTTCTTTTTTCAGCGGAACTAAATCGGGCTGAACTATTAAATAATTGGGGTCGTCCTATTCACTATTAAATGAGTATTCCACACCAAACACTTTGGGCATCAATCTACATCCCTGTGCTGTCATACGTATTGCCCTTGATTTTTGTCATAGATGCTCCTTCTCTGCATTTACCCCTGAGATGAGGATGAGGATCTCCTGCACCACTGCAGTTTGCATTGGTGCAGGCTGTATTTATTCTAATGTGGGGATTTTAGTAGCTCCAAACCTTTTTTTTTTGTTACACATGCACATCACATCAAACTACACACGCTACAGGATAATCGGGCCCGATTATTTCATCCACACAGTACATGACTTTAAAAAACCTGGGCAGCACCGCCACCACGTCATGGTGGAGATGCTGTGGGCGAGGAGGTTTGACCTGAGTAATTAAAGGGGAACTCCACCCATTTTCAACATTCTAATGTCATTAGTATACCTTAGAGATGTTGTGTGGACATGATAAAAAATTTCCCCCAATTCTGTATTTCCTAAAAATGGAGGTCTGAAAAAACCATTAACATGGTGAAATACATCTGATGACTTCATCAAGATGTATTTCACCATGTTAATGATTTTTCTTTCAGACCCCTTTTTCCTGAGAGGGTACAAATGGAACCAAATGGACCCGCTAGGGTCCATTTGGTTCACATTTGTATCGTATCAGGATTTTTTTGAAAATGGGTGGAATTCCCCTTTAAAGAGGAGAGTGGTAGAGGGGAGGTGAGGAGGAGGAATAGATTACCTCTGGGATTACAGTTAAAGACTGCACCATCAGTAAACTATTAAAATATGATGTGTGGAGAACAAAAAAAAAAGAATAAGCTGACAACCTACGGCAATGCAAACTGTGGGAGGGGAGGTGGTTCTCAGGGGTGAAATGTAGAAAAATGTATGACAAAAAATAAGTACAGTATATATGATGTCACTGGGATCAAGGTAGATTGATGTCCAAAGTGTTTTGGTGTGGGATTCTCTTTTAATGATGATGCCCACCATGTCCCAGAAACGGAGCACAGGCCAGTAGTATTATGCTTTGCCCAGCTATGCAGAGTAGGCCCGGATGTAACATTTCCCAATTGGGAGGCCAGCCGAAAATGGTATGGGGCAAGTAGTAGATACCTGATGAAGGTCATGTAGACCGAAACGTTGTCATCCTTAATAAAAGTATTTATAAGTGAAGACAGTGTGCGGGACCCCCTCTTCTTCTATGGGGCAAGTAGTAGCAAGTAAGTATCAATAATAACATCAGTGCTTGTTGAAGTTGCAACAGGCACGCACAAAGCTAAAAGATCTGACTTAATTGGAGAGTTTTCTGTTTTGAATGATGAAACGGTGTTGGTTTAGTGGTGACACAATTGTAGTTAGTTAGTAGCAGTAGTAGTAGTAGTAGTGTTTCAAATCATTTTAATTATAAGCACTTTAATTTGAAATATCTTTGAAATTTGGGTTGTTTTGCATGCCATCATGTTTGATGGTGGCAGTCAGGGCATTTAGGGGGGGCATTGCCCCCCATGCCTAGATCTGGCCCCGAAGCAGAGCCTGAAGGAGGTATACTGTACTACTGCAGGCCTTCCTGTGAGCCAAGCAGGAGATGCTGTTACTGCTGGCCTGCCTGTGGACACATGTATTCATGATTACTGTGGATAGAATCAGCTGAGCCCCTCCAGCTGGCCAGATTGCTTGATGCTTTGCAGCCCAAACAAGCAGACAGTCACTGGGTTGGACGGTGTGAGTTTATAGTGGGCTGTCCCAAGGGCCGCCATGCATGCACAACCATTGGATATGGATCTGTAGGGAGGGTTGTCACTTGCGTGTGCATGCATGCGCGCGCGCGCGCGCACACACACACACACACACACACACACACACACACACACACACACGTGTTACGGGACCAACTATTCAATGCGTACAGTGGGGGTCTACCAACATGTTCACACACACGCCCACAAACACTCACATATGCACGCGCACACACATACAAACATACAGGTTACGGGACCAACCATTTAATGTATGAATCTACGGAGGGGGGTTGGTGTCACTTGCACACTTCGTGCACACACACGCGCAAACATACACACACACACACACACACGTTGCGGGACCAACCATTCAATATATGGATCTACAGTGTGGGGTCTACCAACATGCTCACTGCATGTGTGTTTGCGCACACACCAATCATTATATGGATCTATGGTGTGTGCACACACTTCACCAGGCGCATATCGTTATTGGACAGACCAAGTGGAAGGCATCCACATGATACAAATGAGACCCATGAATTGGTTCAACTGTCATCAGACCGGCGACCCTAACCGCCGACACGGGAGCAGCACAACGGCCGACCGCATACTGTTTACGCATCTCAGTCCGTCCGTTGGCGTGTGCCTAACCTGTGTGTGTGAATCCCCACGCGTCTGGTGCACAAGCACGTCGCCCAATGTTTTCCATAGTTCAATGACCCTTCATGAATGCTCAGGAGGAGTTGATATAGTGTTTGTGTGTGAGCACAAAGAGACAATGAATCCTACCCCCCCACCCCCCACTCCGGATCCTGTACTGATAAGGAACTTGGATAAGGGCTGGGAGTGTCTGATCGGAGCAGCAGAGGGGAAGCTTGGGTCCACTCCAACAGCCATAATTATCCTGGATGGGTAAGCCAGGGAGACAGACAGACAGACACACACACACAGACAGACCCATAGACATACACACGTACACATTGCTGGGGCCAAGGACCCATTCAAGACCCTCATCCCCCGAAGGGACGAGAGTGGGCGCCTCAATCCCAGGGGCGGTTTTTGCCATTAGGCAGATTAGGCAGTTGCCTGGGGCACCATGAGAGGGACCACCAGACATGGTTTTAAAGGATCCCAGGCTAATAAGCCTCATGGATAAACACATTATACTTGTCCACTATAACTACAATTGAATATTTAAAATACATATAATATGTTCTTTAGTTTAAAAACAGTTCATATTTTTCTCCCTTGGGGGGATATATTTTGTCCACCTAGTAAGTTCACTCGTTCGTTTTATAGTTCTTTAACCAGTTTCATTACGAACAGAGCAGTGTATATACATTGAGGTTTTACGTTAAAATGCTGGGTATCATGGAACCAATGAAATTCACTGAACCCCCCTTACCAATGAAATTAATTGAAACCATTACGGGTTCATTTGGCTTCAGGGGAAAATCTTGCCTGGGGCTCCAAATTGCTTAGAAACGCCACTGCTCGATCCCTGTGATCCTCTCGCGCAGCACAATAGTATCGAGGCGATGGAAAGATCTGTCAGCGTTACTGGGAAGGCAAACTATTGTTTTTGTGTTTGTGTTGGCTGTGTCACCACCACTGCAAGGTGCTGGGTGGACATCCTGGTGCTGCTGCTGCTGTTAACACCCGGATGAACATTTTAGCCAGGTCACGTCCACTTCGTTTTTGCAGCGACGTTCTTTTAACACAGGTTTTTGATACCAGGGCCCACTATTTTTTCAGCATATGAGCCACGGACCACCACTTGAGGACATGTTGGCCCCAAAGACCCAAAACGGACCGCTAAAGGTTTATTTTTGCTTTTGTCCTTAATAATAGGCTGGATTTTGGAAACAAAACAGGCACACATAGATAAAAACATAATGACCATTTCTTTACATGCTCTAGCTGTGTAGACTTTGGGCTAATTCAGATGATGAATATACTCTTGAGAGTATAAAAATGATGAATCATTTGTACGCGCTCAAAGAGTTGACACTTGGTTAACCAACTTTCCATCATTTAGTCTGGGGGCCACCTGGAACCCTCTCAAGGACCACTGGTGGTCCCCGGACCACCGATTGAAAAACCACTGTTTTAACAGCATGCACCGCTCCAACGGTCCACTTTGAGCTTTTCCATTAAAACGGACGAAAGGCGTGCTAGTGGTTTCTTTTTTTAATGAGTGCATTTACAGTAGACTATACAGGGATCTTATCGATCTGTAGTTGTGAGTGCACTACAAATGGACCGTCACGGCTTCCATTTTTGAATGGAATTACCATCCTTATTTTTGCTTCATACATCCTGCACATCCTGTACAAATGAAACAGCGTTAATTGCAAGTGTTATATAATTACACAAGACTACAAGATCGACCTGCCTGATGCATCTCACGTCTTCTTTCTTTCTTTTTCGTTCTTTTTTTTAACCCTTTGTGTACTGAACGCGTTTTGGTGTTCAACGCATTATGTTACACTTAAGCTATTGAAAAATATCAGATCTACAACCTCACAGTGCACCACCGAGTGGTGTGCTGTGAGCTTGTAGCTCTGATGTTGATTGAAAAATTGTGAAAATGTGATGCAAATCTTTGAATGTATTATTTCGGAAGAAAATATTTTGAACTAAAATCATTGCTTCTAGGGGATCCCTGGAACAAAATGTTTTCAGATGGGGGTCCGCAGCCAAATATAGATAATTCTGGGGGGTCCTTAGCATGAAATATGTTGAGCATCACTGACACAGGAACATAGAATTTTCATAAAAACTAGAATCTGTAATAAACAGAAACTAGAAACTAGTCAGAAACTGGAACCTAGTGTCAGAAACTATAATCAGGTGTCAAATAGAATATAATCTTAGATTTGTGCATAATTTTCACAATTTAAAAAAACAACAACAATATCAGATCTACAAGCTCCTATCGCGCCACCGAGTGGCGCGATAGGAGCTTGTAGATCTGATATTTTTCAAAAGCTAAAGTGTAACATATTGCGTTACGTTATTACATATTGCAGTACGTCAACTCCGTTGACGTGTGGAGAGGATTTCCCTTGAGGATGTCCCTGTTTGTGTGTGTCTGTCGCCTAAAGGACACACTGTGTGTTTCACAACTAAGTCACTCTTCCATGTCCCGACAAGCCTGACTGAGTGTCAGGGATCCACTGTTTGCATTAGGGCATGAGCTGATGTGTAAATGCCACATAGTTGTACCTGTCTGTCTGTGTGTGTGTGTAATGTGTATATACTGCATGTGTGTGTTTAGATAGGTCTGTCACGTTTATGACATTTCACATAACATTTAATTGTCTACAAAATCAATTGCGATTAACGATTTAAGTATGTATTTTTTCTCATTGAACACTGGAACATATGGATGACATTTGTATTAGCGGATTTATAGTACAATTCAAGTACAACTGATACCTGTGAGTGGAGACCACTAGTTAAGAACTTGTTTACAATTGTGGCCACCATGTAAATCTCATCGTAAATTTCATCATCATTTATAGAGATACAAATAATCACTTCTGTATAGCCAGTAGCAGCAAATCACAGTGGAGGTAAAAGGGACAAGAAAAATGTACAAAGAGGGGAAGAGGGTGGGTGGTGAATCACCTATATTTATATATTTTACACAGGCCAGTTTTGAATTGCAGCCCTTTTGCGAGTGGGTTTTGAAGGATTCATGTTAATGACTGTTGGTAGTACCCTGGAATCCAGCCTCTGTTTCCATGTTGAAGTTCATATTCAACTTCGCAACTCTGTCTGGCAAGGAGCCTATCTGTGCGAGTTGGTGTGGCTTAATCAGGCACTACCCATCACTGGCCAGACTCGGTTGCGAGTGGCAGTGACATTCAGAAGTTAAATGCTGCAAAGGAGGCTGTATCACAGGCTATGTTGTGGTACATGGGAATTTTGGTAGTGTGTAGCAGCGTTTTTCAACCAGTGGTCCAGGCACCACCAGTGGTGGCTAAGTTGGTTAACCAGATGTAACTCCCGAGAGCATAAAAATGAAACCAAAGTTTCATGTTAACACTCAAGAGCTAAAATATTAATCATCTGAATTAGCCCAAGTCTACACAATTAGAGAATGTAGAAGATGTTGTCAACCCTAATGCCAACCCCGTCTGTCAAAGTGGGCAGGGGTGAAATAAAAAATAAACTATTTTTATTTCACCTGCTCATTGCTCTTTATATGTACAGTAGGTTGTTGAGTTTGCATAAGACACAGACCATAGACGTGTGTCTGCTGCGTTTGGACTTGCAGGTCCATGCCTCTGGGGTTTTTCAGTTTCTCTTCATCATATAACGTAAACAGGCAAGTGTGAAAAGTAGTGTGAATGACATAATCTGTCTTTCTGTTTTATGCCAGTCTGGGTCTACAGTATACAGTACAGTTTACAACCAGTGGTCCGGGGACTTCCAGAGTTAGAATATTCATCCGCTAATTTAGCCCCAAGTCTACACAACTAGAGAATGTGGAAAATGAATGGCCATTTTTGATCTGCATGACTGTTTTGTTTCCCAAATCCAGCCTGGAATTGTGGACAAAAGCAAAAGTAATCTTTAGTTTTGTGGTCTGTGAGGCTAAAATGTCAAATTGTGGTCCGTGGCTCAAAATTCTGGGCTCTGGTATGAAAACCACTGTTCTATATGGTGGCATTGGAATGGAACCCTTTGCTGTTCTGTTTCACTCCTGTGAAGTCTGTGTTTACCCTCCAGTGCGCTGGAATCATCTGACGAAGGGGAGCTATCGCTCCTTACCTGTCATGCAGGCGTGTGTTCATGTCAGGAGGAGACGAACGCCACAACAAAGTCACAAGCCAGGTCCAAACATTGCATGGCAGAAGATCCACAACGGACAGTGCTCTAAAATTCAGATTTTTGTGGAGGTTGGCAGATACTCTGTTCAACGGCTCCAAACGGAGGTGGCGTGTTATGTCCCATACCTGAAAGTGACATCCCTTCCAGGTATGGGATGATGTTAAGAGCTGTATAGGTAGCCAAAAAAGGGTCTGCATTGAGGGCCGTAATGATGCGTACCTGGGTTACTAGGTTCGCTAGCGCCCCCTAGTGGAAGGACCGTAAATGGCCCGTAAATCATTAACATGGTGAAACACATGGTGAAAAACATAATGATTGTATCAAGTTGCGTGTCACCATATTAAAGATTTCTTTCAGACCTCCATTTATAGTAAACCGGAGGGCTTTTTTAAATCATGTCCACACAATATATATTAATGACATGGTAAAATGTTGAAAATGGGTGGAATTCCCCTTTGATACTAATAAACTATGGTTAAAAAAGTTGTTTGCTATTTGGAACTAGCGGTCCGAATATCTCAGCTACAAGCGTTAGAGCTTGTGAAACAGGGAGATGATTATGACAAAATTATTGCGATTATGCAATGATGTAATAATGATTGTGACAGGCCTATGCATGAACGTTGTCCCCTTGCTTGCGTAACACGCTGCTGCTGCTGCGTACGTTCAGAGCCTTCCTGCTCCTCCTGCTTCCAGCACGTTGCTGTACTGCCGCCGCTGTCATCATGACGTTATGAGGCCAGGCGAGCCCACACTGGCCCTGATCGCAGGAATGTAAACACACAGCAGGACCCATTATTAACCATTAAAAAAAGCTTCACTTCCTCCTCCTATGAGCTTGCCGAAGCGGGATGGCTGGCTGGCTGGCTGGCTGGCTGGCTGGCTGGCTGGCTGGCTGGCTGGCTGGCTGGCTGGCTGGCTGGCTGGCTGGCTGTGTGGGGTGTGTCGCGGTGGGTGGAATGGGTGTGCTATATTTGTGTGCTGTAACTTTTCCTCCAGGAACTGTGGGGGTGGAGTCAGTGTGTAGTCTGTGTGTGTTTGCCTTCTTCTTCTTGAGATAGAAAGGTGCTGTTAGCTAGTCGGTCTATGCAGGAGCAACTGGCATCCCAAGGGACCACTTAATGCAGCCTGCAACATTTATTATTATTGATTTCAACTAATAGCTGGAGACTTTTTTTTTTTTTTTTTTACCAATATCCTGGTATTGTCCAACTCTTAATTTCCAATATGAACCCAAGCAGTACACTACTCGATCATAATTGGTACCCCAAATACCTTTTACCTGATTGTGTCGCTCTATACTTATCTGTAAAAGGCATTTAACCGATTTTTTTTTAAAAAAAAGAAAAAATAGGCATTTTCCCGATAACGTTTTTCTAACGTTTTATCAGCTGATAATAATATGCATGGGTGATAATCTGCCCACCCCTACTAATTACTATCATTAAAATATACAGTATGTATTTGTATTTTGTTCATAACTATGACTAAAGTCATTGGAGGGAAAAAAAATAGCAAAAGATTATTCAGGATTTAAATTCAAATATAGGAATATGTGGTCCTCTGGAGTGAGTGTGGGACTATAGCAGTCCTCTGGAGTGAGTGTGGGACTATAGCGGTCCTCTGGAGTGAGTGTGGGACTATAGCGGTCCTCTGGAGTGAGTGTGGGACTATAGCGGTCCTCTGGAGTGAGTGTGGGACTATAGCGGTCCTCTGGAGTGAGTGTGGGACTATAGCGGTCCTCTGGAGTGAGTGTGGGACTATAGCGGTCCTCTGGAGTGAGTGTGGGACTATAGCGGTCCTCTGGAGTGAGTGTGGGACTATAGCGGTCCTCTGGATTGCGACTGGAAAGCTAGTGGCCCTCTCCATCGTCAAAGTTTGCCCACCCCTGATCCGATAGCGCATGTTTGACTTTGCAGAGAGGCCAGTGTGTGTTGTATGATTGTGTGGTGATTCTGACAGCATTGAGTTGGAGGTGTGTGTGTACGTGTGCATATTCGTGTGCATGCCTGTTCTCAACAGTGTGACTGCATGATCAGGTTCTGTATTTATAACTGGAATTCAGCAGCACAGTTTATGCTCCGTTCACTCGTGTCAATTGTGTTTACAAAAAGGAATTTGGCACACATTTCTCTTGTAAACCCAATGTGTGTGTGTGTGTGTGTGTGTGTGTGTGTGTGTGTGTGTGTGTGTGTGTGTTTTCTGAAGCGCTAGCTTAGTAAGCTTACTGCCAGTAACTGTGTCTAGTGTGTTCTTGCTTTCCAAGTCAACAGCCACAAAATTGCGCCATGCATGCACGCACGCATGCAATCAGGCATGCACACTCGTATGCAAACGAACAGCTGTATTCCTAGCTTCTGTCCCTATCAGCAGCTCTAGAGAGAGTACGCTGAGAAAAGCTCAAGTAACACTATCCTCCTCCAGCACTTGTGTGTGATGGTGCTGCCTGGTACCAGCTTACAGTGTTGATTTTAAAGGCCAGTCAATTCAGTATAGGCTATTGTTTATTAGGATCCCCATTCGCTTTTGCCATGACAAAAGCGACTCTTCCTGGGGTCCAACAAATAAAAGCATGCAATGGCAATACTTAGAATTGTTTACAAAACATCAACTCAAAATAGAAGATAGTAATAACAATAAAACCGAAAGAAATGAAATTATAAGTAAAGTCACTTTAAACAAGCTATGCAATGAAATATTTTTCCCAGGCGTCTCTACATGGCTGTTTGCATAAGGTGTTACTTAAGCTTGATTTTAAAGATCATTTTCAGGTATTTTTGTTTATGCACTTGGGCGTAGCGTTCCAACCTTTCACAGCTCTATAGATAAAATAGAACATTTCAGAATATTTGTTCTTGGTTTATAGGCTATAAAAGAGAATGGATAAAGTGGGTGTGTCACATTTCATCGAGCAATACATACAACTGCAAAGTGTCATCTACAAGATCATACAAACATGATGCAGCACGCTTTGAGATTGTAAATCTGCAAGATTTTTTTTTTCATCCGAAATACTGTAGGGATTCCAGGGTTAATATAACTAGTCGAATTATGGCTTAAACAAGGTACATCTGTTTGGGCTGTAACTCTCCACTAATCGACTTTATTTTTGTATTACTGTTGCACAACATCATCATGCAAGTAGCTGAGCAACTACGGTTGCTATGTTTATTTTGAAATATATTGGGGGCTTGTTGACTTGTGACCTATTGACTGTAGGTTAATGGCAAATGGGGAGAGAGAGGGGGAGGGGAGGACTCGAACCTGAGACAAGCTGTCAGGCTGGATTACAGGCCCGGTTTGGTGCTAGAGATGTCCGATATAGACTTTTTTATTATTTATTTATTCTTTACCACTGATACTGCCGACCGATACTGACATATGCAGGCTTTTGTGGCACACAATAAATAAAAGAAATAAGTAAATTTAAAGCTTGATCATAATTTGAGGTCCCCCTCTGTGTATAACATTGTTTTACTGATTTAAAAACAAAAATGGTCATATTTTTTCATATTTTTTCCAATATTACTTTTTAAAGCATTTATCGGCCGATAATATCGGGAGGACCGATATATCTGCCTGTACCCAGGTCTATTGTACTCTCAACTCTTAGATTGATAGACTAAAGATTGGTGCTAAGGCCTATGTTAATGCATATACAGTATCTCTGAACTTTAGAATTGGTTAAGCTGAAATTGAGCCGGCCTCTTAGCATGATCTGAGAGGGTTGAAGAGATTGATCTCTATTCTCTAGGGTTTGGCTTTCAGCTGATCGGCACAGGGAGCGAGGAGGAGCACTCTGTCTGAAGTCATGCATTAGCTTTGGCCTCTTCCTTTTCATCTTTTCTACTGCTGGCCAGATCTGAGCACATGTACCAGTTGCTGTTGTTGTTGTTGTGTGGCGCTTGTTTGTTTCACACTCCTTTTCTCCCCTCTCCCCCCACCACCCGCCTTTTTCTTCCTCCGACTGTCTCGATCTCTCTCCACTCGCCGCTCTTCATCCGTTTCCCATATACGCTCGGCTCGGACACACATTCCCGGCAGGACGGGTGTTTATTTAACCCTAAGCCTTTTTGATGGAGGGTGGTTATTGTCTCTGCACCATCTACAGTCATTCGGTGTGTGAATGTGAATATTTACTATGTCATTCATATACTTAATATATACTTAATATATACATAAAAAATATACATAAATATACAAAAAATATACATAAAAAATCATTAACATGGTGAAACACAACTTGATGAAGTTGTGTTTCACCACGTTAATGATTTTTCTTTTCGGATCAAATGGAACCAAATGATCATTTGGTTCCATTTGTACATTTTTTTTAAGGCTATTGTGTAGCATATGTTGTAGCACTCCATACTGTGCAGTGTACAGTATACTCATCGTTTCATTGTAGAGATATTAAGCACTTTGAAGCTGCCACATTTTCAGAACGGCTCCCCTTACCGGAAGTACGGCTGGTACAACGCAGTCGCCATAGTTGTCAAAATTGTTAAGCAAACAGTCATCCGCGACGGGTTACCATGGTAACACGTCTATGCAGCGTGTGCCAAACAGGCGTTGTGGACACTACGCTGAATGTATGACTTAATAGGAACGGCTGCTACGGCAAGCAGGTTTATCTATGGAATTACTGTTGCTGTAGTGGAGACGTCCCAGTCGCACTGCTTAAAGTCCCTATTAGATGGATGTTCACTTATGATCCATTCTATGTATTTTGATTGCATTATACCATGTGTTGTTCTTGCTTACTGCAAGTCACTCTGGATTAAATGGAGCGCTTGCTAAATGCCTAAATTGTTATTTTCTGTACTCCTTTCTTTTTTACAATGTGAAGATTGTGAAGCCAGCCTGAGGGGTGGAAAAGGAGAAGAATGATCTGTTCTGTGCGAGTAATTAAGCAGTACCATGGTACCATGAGCATGCTTTTCCTCTAGTCCCCCTTTCCTCTTTAATTCCTGTTCTGAAGTCATGCTGTTTGGTCAGAACACCTGGATGCTATTATTACTGCAGTGGTTTTTCCATCCTTTTCATGTCCAGGGCCATTAATTTATTCAGCATTTTAGCCACAGACCACCATTTGGTCCAGGAGATTTAATGCCTCAGAATCAATACTAATACAAATATTGTGTTGGTCCTTCATGAATGGCCTTCATCCAAGGCGCTTTACATAAATTGTGGACCCCATTCACCCATTCACACACCGATGGCAGCAGAAACCATGCAAGGTACTGACCAGCACATCGGGAGAAATTAGGGGTTAAGTGTCTTCATGCTCAGGGACACATCGACACTGACTCTGGGGGAGCCCGGGTTCGAACCGGCAACCGTATGGTTTACTGTGTGGTTACTGTATCCCTGAGCCACTGCTGCCCCCCAGGTGAGATAATGTAAACAGTTCGTGAGATAAAAAAAACAGTTATTTTATGTTTTCTTAATTGTGAAGACTTCTATAGTGAAGTGAAAGTAATTGAGACGTCAAAGAGTAATTTAAAGGTATAGTAAGTGATTCCACTTCACGATTCAAATAGTGTTATTTTTTTTCTTCTTCGTTATCTAACCCTCCCCACTATAGAGTGTGTTGACCATATAAGTAGTTTCAGTATGGGCTTCGAGAGAAAAGCTTTTCGTCCAATCAGGATGAGAGGGACCTTCCTGCCATCAGGATAAAGTAGGGAGGGTCCTGCTCCTGTTGTGTGTGCATGTGCACATCTTGTTACTGTAAGGGACTACATTGTATTTGGCTAATTCGTTTTGGTGACCAACTGCATCTTTTGGAACCCCCTCGAGGACCACTGGTCATCCCTGGACCACTGGTTGAAAACCAATGTCTCTCTCCCTCCAAAATGGCAAAAGCAGAAACTAGGCCTTTTTCAAACATGAAGTCTAATCTTGCAACGGCACAAAAAACGAACAACTATATATTAACATTAACTTAATTTAAATAAAATCTCTAAACTATATGATAACTTTGCTGCTGAAAGTTCTATTGGCTTGAGGCCTACAGTACGATGTGTCCATCCATATATATTCGTGCTACCTGGTCTGGCTTCCTTCATCAGCTAGCAATGGAAAACTACTCAGTCAGCAGCAGCACAGGTTCCCATTTATGGCAAGATGCTGAGTGCAACACACACACACACACACACACACACACACACACACACACACACACACACACACACACACACACACACACACACACACACACACACACACACACACACACACACACACACACACACACACACACACACACACACACACTGCTGCGCACTACTGGCATCCCTTAACAAGAAACATAAGTTGATGGCTGCAGTTTTCTGCCACATGCTTCTTCATATGTTCTGCTTTGAAAAGAGCTGTGTTTATCGACCACATGTGTACATCAAGATGGTTATTTATTGGTTAAGCCATTGCTTAAGAGAAGAGAGAAGTAGATTACTTCACAGATACAGCTACTGTGATGGTGCTCTGGCCTGGTGCCTGTTTTTAAATAGTGCCCCATTAGTCCTCCCACTGTCTCATCACTGCCTCTGTGAAGATGGCATTTATTTCTCTCTCTCTCTCTCTCTCTCTCTCTCTCTCTCTCTCTCTCTCTCTCTCTCTCTCTCTCTCTCTCTCTCTCTCTCTCTCTCTCTCTCTCTCTCTCTCTCTCTCTCTCTCTCTCTCTCTCTCTCTCTCTCTCTCTCTCTCTCTCTCTCTCTCTCTCTCTCTCTCTCTCTCTCTCTCTCTCTCTCTCTCACACCATAACATTACTGGATTTTGATTACGTAGAAGAGAATCAATACTGGGCTCAGACAGAGCATCCCTGCAAATGTGATCAGGGTTAGACTAGAATTCAGTATCTTACTATCTGTCCGCCCACTTCTCTGTAGCTGCCTGTCTGTCTGTCTGACGGTTTTGACATCTTTTCAGCCTCCACGTGGAAACAGAAACGGGCCAGGCATTCTCACCATCTGGGAACTGACTTGTGTGATTGGCTTTGAGGTGATTTAATGGAAATAGCATCGCAGCGTAAACTCGGAGCCCTTTGTATCCAATGCCAACAGTCGTTTTTTGGAGCTGATGTGTGAATTACATTAACCCTAGAACACTAAACATGGGTAAATTTTACCCAAACGATTGTATTTTTGAAATATTCATACTGTTGCTGATATCTGAGGTGGGTGGGTCTTTCAGTAGCTTTATGATGCTCAGTGACATTATAGAATGTGGGTTTGTTTTCTTTTTTTCTTTTTTTTCTTTACTGGACCAATCTCACGGATCTTAGGAATGTCTGGGCCAAAGGAGAGGTTCCCAACTTAATTCCTCTTTTTTAAGGATTTAAAAAAATATATTATGCACATTTTTCTCCGATTTTGCTTTTTTATGAAGTCATGATGAAATATGAAAGTAGAGTACCCCAAGTTGCAATGTATTGCTTTACTTCCATGTATTCTGATGAGAAGTATTTTTTATGAAAGTGTGTGTGTGTGTGTGTGTGTGTGTGTGTGTGTGTGTGTGTGTGTGTGTGTGTGTGTGTGTGTGTGTGCGTGTGCGTGTGTGCGCGCTCTCCTGTCTTATCAGCCCTAGTTTGCTGACCTTAAGAGTGGGTTATCACTACCCTCCCCACCGCCACACGGTTCACTTCAGCCCCATGGTAGCGTCGACGTGCCAAAGTTTCCACTGCGAAACGGCTGAAACAATACATTCTGAAGGGACCCCCTCCTCCCCCCCAGACTCAACTTTTCCAGGACTCCGCCATGCAATCTCCTCTGGGAGCTATATATAGAGCTCCTTTCCACAAGTGTATCTTTGTCTAAAGGCATCCGTTCATTTCATTACGGTGTCGGATGAGGAGGAGGAGGGAAGGGTCTCGTGGCCTCGGCTTGGGAGGGGGAAAGAAAAAGTGTGACAATGAAGAATTAGGCCCTCAGCCTAATTTCCACTTTTTTTTCCTTAAGTGATGCACAAAAAAAGATGGTGAGAGAAGCTGGGAGGGAGGGTGATGAGCACAGAGAGAGAGGGTGTGAGCGCATTGGGAGCGATTCAGCTTGAGAAACAAGCTGACTCCCTCCGGCATGTGACGTCTTTTTGACTGGTCATCAACGGGACTTCAAAGCTTGTGTGCTGCTTGCATTTTGTACTAGGGCCCAGCTTGCAGGAAGACACTTGTCCCAGCGCGAAAAGCAAGCCGGGCACAAGCGTGAAGTCCCGTTGACGACCAGTCAAAAAGACGTCACGTGACGAAGCATGTCGGCTCGTTTTTCAAGCTGACTCGCTCCCAATGTGCTCACAGAGAGAGACAGAGAGACATACTGCGGTAACGGAACGGATACAGTGATGTTTGGGGTGTACTCTACTTGGCAGCCTATAGAACCCCATTGAGAACCTGGACACGTTGAGTGCGCCGAGGTTTTACATTAGAAATGTTGAGTAGGGGTCCCCAGCATGTAGAAACTGCCAGAAACGTGCATATAAATGTCACAACAGAACAGTGGCCTTGTGGTTAGAGTGACCGCCCTTGAACTTGGAGGCCGCGGTTCCCGGTCGGGTCATACCAAAGACTCTAAAAATGGGACCCAATGCCTCCCTGCTTGGCACTCAGTATCAAAGGGATGGATTGGGGGTCAAAATCAGCTAATGATTCCTGAGCAAGCCGCAGCTCACCGCTCCTTGGAGCTCACCGCTCCAAGTGATGGGTCAAAAGCGGAGAACCAATTTTGCTGCGGTAACGTATCATGCGACTTTGACTTTTGCTTCAGGGGGAATTTTAGCAGTTTAGCACTTTTTAGGGAGTTTAACACTTATTTGGTCGAACAAGGCCATATCACTCAAATTTGCTGACTAAGCACATTTGTGATGTCGGGTATGGCTGTTTTTAGCCAAAGGGATGTTTTCTGAGCAAAAGTAATGCTTGGAATGGAATGGATTCAGCATCATGAAAACCACCTTAGACCTATCACATGCTACATCATCAAGCATTGTGACATTTGTGCTTAACTCACTTACTGATGCATTAAAAATAATTAAATGATTCATGGCCTTATTGCCCTTGACACATTTATTTGATCCCCAATGATTGTGACATTAATTTTAGTTGATTATCACATTTTTAGCTCGATCGGCTAATGCCAGATCCCACTCGCCTAGAAATGACCAAAATTGTCCATTGTCTGCATGTCCATTGTTGATCATAATCCAACAATCGGCGTGTCATTGCGGCTTGATTTGTTATCAAGCTGATCCTACCATTCAAGCTCTGCATGTTGATGAAAACCACACAGTGTTTTGCTGGCAGCAGTGACTCGATGAACCTCTGTACTCTGGAGATCGTCTGCATTACTGCCACCTATCTATACTGTATATCATTTTGAAGATCTTAATGGACAGAATAATAACCCATGCCATATTTAGAATTATTTTATTTGTTTGAGATTCAGGAGATAAATAAAAATCATGAAAATGGTTAATACTTAAGAATAATGGGGTGGACAATTAGTGGGTTAATGGCATGGTCACACTCAACATTTCTAACATAAAACCTCGGTGTACTCAACATGCCTGGGTTCACATTCTGGCAAATAGACTAACATGTGTTGGTGTTGGGTTAAGCAGGCTGTGATTTGACTTGGGTCTTAATATAAACAACATTTCCTTGTTTTACTAGCCTCGTGGGATAGTCTCAACTTACTGTATGAACATGTCTTTATCCTTCCGCATAGCTTCATTCTTCACGCACACGCACGCAAACACACGCACTCACACATACACTCACACAGTCATCTTCCTTATTTTTGGACCGCAGAGATGGATAAGAGATCTCCATTGACGCGCTAAGGCCGGCGTAAGACCGTAGCGCCCGCGGGACAGTTCATCTTCTCACAATAGGCCTCTGTTTTTGGACAGACCAGACGAAAGCCAAGCAGTGATTTTTAGCGGTCAGCCAGATCATGGATAATGGGGCTTTTTACACCCTGCACACACACACACACACACACACACACACACACACACACACACACACACACACACACACACACACACACACACACACACACACACACACACACACACACACACACACACACAGGCACACACACACAGGCACACAACTGGCGCTACCCCTGGCCATGTGCACACGATGTGTCAGCAGAGATGTGCACACATAGGCATCAAAGGGGGCTTGACCCCTTGCCCTTTTACCTGCTGTGAGTCTCCAGACCATGAATGGAACATTTACTAGTGAGGTAAAAGAAATGCAAAATGCCACTTCTTCCCATGCTGGCATTCAGGAGAATTGCTTCTTTCCCCCAAAAATCTGCACCGCATCTCCACTAGCTTAAAGGACTTCACCACTTTTCAGTCTATCTTCATATAATAGGTCTTCACTACTGTTCACTACTCCACTACTGCCACTTTTCCCTTTCTACTCAGTGTCTCACAGGAGCGCTGTGGGCAGTACAGAAACCTGTCTTCCAGTGACTTCATTGATGGGGCACCCAAGCTAATAGAAATGGCAGGCTTTCTATTCCTGAAAAGCTGCAATGCGGAATAGGAAGCAATCATCTCCTGAAAAAAATATTTAAAAAAATCTTGAATGAACCTAATATGCTGTATGAATATATGTTAACGTGGTCGTTTAGGGGTTCTGGTTTATGCCCTGGAAATAGCTGTTCAAGCTCACAGTGTGTCGCAGTAGATGTAGATCAGCTGTTTTGGCTATTTTGGCCCAAAAGTGCCCTCTTGCGGGATTTCAGCCCCTGCCCCTCTAACACTCTCTGCACGTGCCTGCTTGCCCGAGGCCTTTAGAGTGTCCAGACGTCTGTGAGGCTGCATGGTAGCCTGGGCCTGAACAGACTAGAGATACCATCCTCCAGCCAGGCCAGTGAGGCCACATACCGGGGCAGCTGGGCAGATGGCTACGCTCTCTCTCTCTCTCCCTTTATCTACCTGTCGCAGCTTCACTGCTTGTTTATTTGCCATTTTTGACCGAGGGGAGAGAATGTCTGCGATGGGAAGAGTGTTGAGTGTTGCAGTGAACAGTAGTGTGGCGACCCATCTGCTAAGGGTCATTACTCAATGCTTTTATTTCTGTTTTTTTTTAGTTTCCCTGGGAACAAAGGAATCCACAGCAGGGGCTGATGGTGGGAGGGAAGATTCCTTGCCCGGTGTAGCAATAGTACAACATATTTCATTGATTATTTAGCTAATGTATATATTTCTTTTCCTGAACATTCTCATGAACATTTTGATTGATGTGCATTGTCATATAATCTGTCAATGCCATTGGTTGCGATATTTGCATATAAATGACCCCCACTGAGGCTGATATTACGCAATTAAAAAAATCTCTTGACTCAATTTTTAATGTTTTTCAACCTTTGACCTTTAACCTTTAGCCCTTTAACTTTTAAGTGTGTGTGTGTGTGTGTGTGTGTGTGTGTGTGTGTGTGTGTGTGTGTGTGTGTGGTGTGTGTGTGTGTGTGTGTGTGTGTGTACGTACATTGGTTGAAAGTACATTTTAGTTTAAAAAATGAATGTTTTGTCATGCTGTTATGGAATGCAGTTATTGGAAGGGAAAAGGGTTACAATCTGGCATTGCGCTTTTGTGAGATTAAATTTGGTTGTTCAAAAAAAGATCCCAGACTTATTGTGCAATTAAAATGAGCTGTAAAGATGAGATAAGAAAGAACAGACATTTACAACCTTACAAGCTTTGGTCCTTATTGCTTATGTTAATGGCGTCTGTTTTATTGCTCTCAGCTCTTTAACTGGGCAACGTGGCTCGACACTTTTCAATTGCTTTCTCTTTATTTGGAAAAATATAAACTGGTTTAACTTGAGTCAGTCTAGATTGATATCTTGGCCACAAACACAAACATACACACGACAAAACAATATCAAAATGCCATGGCTGTCAGGTGGGGGGGGGGGGTGGCCAGACTGCTACTTTCAGATTGACCAGATCGTCAAAATCTACTCACAAAAAATATTTATCCCGTTGCTGAAAATCGTGGCACTTTTTTGTTGCATGCCTACTACTGTAATACTACAGATGTTTAACATTCAACATTTTGAAAACAAAGCTGCTTTTTGGCTGGTGAGTTGGGGTGAAATTGATTGACAGGTGCCAGAGATAAAACCCTCATTTTTCACCATTTCTCCTCCTATGACCAGATGTAACTCTTTGAGAGCGTAAAAATGAAACCAAATGGACCCTTGCGGGTCCATTTGGTTTCATTTTTACGCTCTCAAGAGTTAAAATATTCATCATGTGAATTAGCCCAAGTCTACACAACTAGAGAATGTAGAAGATTAATGGTCATTTAATGATCATATTCCCTTCCAGGCAAGCATCTAGCGCATTCTAGTGCATTTTGGAAGTGCCACTAGTGCATTTTGGATTTTGGCAGTTGGCAACACTGCAAGTGTGTGTGTGTCTGCATGCATGTGGGTGTAGAACTGCTTTTTAAAGCCACCCTTGAGAATACGGGTGGTTCCACTTTTGCCATTGCCAATCCTGACATCCTCTCCTAACCCCTGTGGTCACAAAGAAACACCAAGCAGCAGCTGTTTTATTCTCCACGTTTAGAAGGAAAAAAAGAGAGAACATTTCCATAAGGAATAGCGCCCCAGACAGGGGCGGATCTAGGCATGGGTATGGGGGGGCAATGCGCCCCTAAATGCTCAGACTGCCCCACCAAACATGATGGCATGCAAAATAACCCAAGATATTTCAAATGAAAGTGCTTATATTTAAAATGATTTGAAACACTACTACTGCTACTAAGTACATATTGTGTCACCTCTAAACCAACAGCATTTCATCATTGAAAACCAGAAAACTCTTTGAGTCAGACCTTTAGCTTTATGCATGCTGCGTGTCTGTTGCAACTTCAACAACAACTGATATTATTATTGATGCTTAATCGCCTAATAAGTCCTGTAACCAAAAATGGTACTGTATGGAGGGCGGCTTTATCGGAAGCCGCCCCTCCATACCATTTTCTCCTGCCCCCTCAATTGGGAAATGTTACATCCGTCCCTGGCCCCAGAGACCAACCATGGGACGTTAATGTTAGGAATGTACACTGGCAGGCGCTGCAGGAAGCAGTTGGCACTGTGTAAAATGCTTCGGAACAATCCGGAAAACAATGGCCAAAGCTGTATCTTCAGATCTATTGTTAAATGGGCTGCGTCTTGTGCATGTGCATGTGTGTGTTATGATTGCTAGACTACTATCGCCATCACTGAAGCGTTTCCTGTCACTGGTTGCAAGTACAATTAAGTACATTTAATTAAGTCCGGTACAATTTTGAGTTACTCCGTTTTTTTCCAATTTCCAGTACTTCTACTCTACAAGATTGCTCTGTAGACAGCGAGCTTTGCCTTCTGGCTCAACTCTCTCTCTGTTGCATTCATTTGAAAACATACCACTTACTTAGTGGATTTTGATTGATTATTTCAAAACATACACTATTGTTCAAAAGTTTGGGGGCGCTTAGAAATGTCTGCATGTAGAAGAGATCTCCTACGTCTGTTGCCCCCCCCAGAAGGCAGCTTGGACTCCTCATGCATTAAAGGAAGCATGAAGTCCAGTCAGTCTGCTGCCTTCCACAGGCAGTCAGTGGGGGTGTACTCCAGGATCGCCTTAGATTATTTAACTGATGTATGACACACAGAGAGAAAAATGGGTTGCAGATATCTTGGGATGAAATTTTGAAGCAATGATATTTGGCTTTGAGATGTCGCAGAGTAAAAGTAACACACTGAAAATTCTTTAGCAAAGTAAAGGTTATTGTACTTGAGTGCAGTACTTGAGTAAACATAATGAGTTACTGCTGGCAGGCTGAGTCGTGGTATGGAAAAATAACTCTTGATTACAGATCGAGATTAGGTTCTTTCGGAATTCCCTCACACGCACACACCCACCCTGATTGTACACGTGTGCGCACGCAGACACACGCACACACACGCACACACACGCACACACACACACACACACACACACACACACACACACACACACACACACACACACACACACACACACACACACACACACCCTGACTACACACAAGCGGTTGCATCATGTCCTGATAGAAAGACCCGGAGTTCCACCACTTGTACTGTTTGTTTATCCATGAATGACGTGGGAGAGACGAGCCACTGCTGCGCTCGTGTGCGTGTGCGTGTGTGTGTGTGTGTGTGTGTGCGCGCGCCATGAGCATGTGAAATTTCCAGTAAAGGATATACTAGGCTGATGAGCACCGACTTCTTCAGTATTAATGAACACTTAAACCTACCACTTAAACCCCTGAGGTGTGTGTGTGTGTGAGATGTACATATATATATATATATATATATATATATATATATATATATATATATATATATATATATATATATATATATATATATATATATATATATATATATATATATATATATATATATATATATATATATATATATATATATATATACAGGGGTCGACATTATAATTGGCCCGATGGCCCGAAACAGGTTTGAAAACACGTGCGGGCCACCACATGGTGCCCTATACTGGCCCGATGGGGCCAGTGGTGAAATGCCACCGTTGGCACCCACATTTGTTGTACAAACCGTTGGTGCACCCCTGATATACATATTGTATTAGATACCAAACATCGGATAGTCATCCGATTTTAGCCTAAAGTACTCGTACTCGGGATCGGGGAAAGGGTCCGATCATTAATCCGATGTACAAATAAACAAAACGAAACGAGACGCTATTGCAGCACACACACACGTGATGGAACACCAGCGCACACACCCATGTATAACAGCAGCAGAGAGAGAGAGAGAGAGAGAGAGAGAGAGAGAGAGAGAGAGAGAGAGAGACAGAGAGACAGAGACAGAGAGACAGAGACAGAGACAGAGAGAGAGAGAGAGACAGAGACAGAGACAGAGACAGAGACAGAGACAGAGAGAGACAGAGAGAGACAGAGAGAGACAGAGAGAGAGAGAGAGAGAGAGAGAGAGAGACAGAGAGAGAGGGGCACAGCGAGAGAGAGACAGAGAGAGAGAGAGCTAGCAAGCGCAAAGTTAGCCTAAAGTTAGCCTACCTTAGTGTCATTATATCCACTTGTTGCTTGCTACTGCAAAAGGCTATGTATAATGTATAATCCACAAGTGGGTCCGTAATCCTTTGCATTTAGAAGGCCTATATTGCCAGCTTGCACGTTGCATTGTACTGGCAGACAGTTAAAAGCAGTCTGCTGCTGCACTCAAAACAACACACGTCGCGTCCCGCGGTTATATGAGGAGCCGTGACCCGTTAAAAACTGTTACCACTATCCTTTTGTGGTGCTAAGGTGCAGGTTTCTATAGGTCACCTTTATGATGTGACATACAACACGACAAGTTGTCTTGTCTGATTAGGAACTTAGTTCCTACTTTTGTGTGTCTAGAACATATTATAGCTACTTATGCATTGAATTAACTGAGCCTATAGCATTGAGTTTATAGCATATAAGCCCAATACAAATGCAATCAATAATAATAATAATAATAATAATAATTAATAATAACTAATAACTAATTAATAATAATGCCACCCCATGGCAGGGGTGATTGTTTTTATTGCCTAGGCCTACTTTGCTTTGATTATAAGAATTCAATAATGCAAATGCATGTCATTCGATTGTATTATTCTCCACTACAATAATATAGTAAAAATATAGCTGCAAGCAGCAATAAAATGTGACCAAGCAAGCAGCAATAAGGAGTCAGAACAATACGCAGAAGAAGGAACATAAAATCTCAGAAGCAGATTATTATTTTTTTTGGGGGGGGGGGGGCAGAAAAAAAAGTTAAAGAAGCTGTTTGTTTCTGTGTCTACAATAAACACTACAGTACTACTTGACAATGATTCACAAGTCTTGACTCCTGTTATTGTAAATAATCATTGCATTATCTTTACAAGTAGTAGTTATGACATTGTAATCAAGTTGGAGGAAAATGGAGTAAAATAAGTGGTTACTAAAAAAAAATCTTGGTATCGGTAATAGGTATCGGGAATCGGATGACTACTGAAAGAAAGGTATCGGTATCGGTTTTGATCCCCATTACCTGGGCCAGTGGTTACAGTTGTGGGGCCAGTGATTCTTAAAAGCCACTGGCCCGAAGGGCCAGTGGCAAATTTCCCTTAATGTCTACCCCTGCTATATATATATATATATATATAATGTAAAAAAAAGTTGCCAGACATGACCAAAGCATTTTCAGAGTCTCCAGCCCCCAAAACATTCAGAACTCCTGAATTGATTTGAAATAGAAATCCATTTTTTCCCTCCCAAATTCATTAGAACATTTTGCACATTGACTCTCTCCACAATTAGGATCGGTATCAGAACCAATAATCTGGCATCAGATACTATTAACGTTAGTATTATGGAGTTATTAATTATAATGTTATCATGTGGACAAAATGAAAATGACAAAAAGTGTGTTCATACTTCCTCCATCTAGCAGCTCCCTTTGCTGCAGGGTGCCCATAACGTCAGGGGGGCGAGGTGTGTGTGTGATATATACCACATTCAGGGCTTGACACTAACACTTGCCCGGCAAGTGAAGGCTGCTACCTGGTTGCCCGATCGGGCAAGACCTCTGTGTCTTTCCCTGCTTTCTAGATATCCACAATTCCAGGCTGGATTTGGGAAACAAAACAGGCAAATTAACATACACATCAAAATGACCTAATCATCTACATTCTCTAGTTGTGTAGACCTGGGCTAATTAAGATGATGAATTTTAACTCTTGAGAGTGTAAAAATGAAACCAAATGGACCCGCAAGGGTCCATTTGGTTTCATTTTTACGTTAACCCCTGCATTTTTACGTTAACACACGCAGGGGTGTCAACCCCTGCGTGTGTGTGTCCGTGCTTGTGTTTTCCCCGTTCCATTCTTGGTATTGTTCTCTCTCACATCTCTGCTCTGTTTGGGGCAGTGATAAAGTTACCATGCAGGTAGATGTGGTTTGATCAGATCTGAATGGCAACAGAAGAGTTAGCCAGATGGAACAATCCGAGGACCCATTGTAGAGCCGCAGTCTCTGGAAAGACGGAAGAGAGATCAGATATCTGTTAGTTCTCATGCCAGTTTGACAACATGTCATTATTATTCTACAGAATTAACTAATTAACTATTCTTTGCCGTCGAAGCACGCCACTTTCGATAGGTGCCACATTGTCTGCTCTTAATCTGAGCTAAGAATCAACATGAATTCAATGCCTGTATCGACCATCTAGTTGAATCAAATTATTCCTTAAGATCTTTGTAGCTCGCTAATACAACATTTACCTGCTCAGTGGCATTGTGACCGTCTCAGTGGCCTTGTGCATAGAGTGTCTGCCCTGAGACTGGGAGGTCAGGGTTCGATTCCCGGCCGGATCATACCAAAGACTCTAAAAATTAGACCCAAGGGCTCCCTGCTTGGCCCTCAGCATTAAGGCTTGGATTGGGGGTGAGTCCCTGCGACATACTAGCGTCATGTCCAGAGGCTGCCTCACGCTACAGAAACGGGATATAAGCTCCTGACCTACTGTATATGGCCCTCAATACTAGCCCTCAATGCAAAGGCTACTTAATACAAAATGCCATCGAACGGCATCCCTTTTTGGACTGTGTTTTTGATCTGTTACCTGTGTGTTCCAATTTATTCTTTTTAGAAGGCGCTCCTAAAGAGACATTTCACTGTTTTTGTGAAAACATACATTTAGAAGATTTAGAACCCTTCCCTCGGCGTCTTTATGCCTGCCTGCAATATGTGGTTATAGACATTTTAGATTTTAGAAGTGAGCCAGGTGTCGTCGACATCATCTATATGTACTTCCTGGACTACAATTCCCAAAGTGATTTGGTTCCCTGCACCTCCTTGTGGATATAATGGGGGTGTCTTACTGAGACAACATGTAGTCCAGAAAATGTCGATGACATCAAAGAAAAATGGGAGATTCCAGTCACTCACGGAGGAGGGAAATGCGCTCCTTCTTCCTTTTCCCATTGTTCTGCTGACAGTGTGTCTAGTGACCTACATGGGTTACTAGGCTTTTAGACATGTGTCTATTTTTGGGAGCGAGTTGTTCGCTATTAAAAAGGGCGACACACTTGGAAGTGTCCTAGTGAAGTGGAGGGTGGTCTACTCTACTCACCACAGCACTTTCTCAACTTCTGGAAAGTTGTGAAACTGAGGTTTTCTTTATAAATTATAGTGTATCAAAGCATGTTTCACAAGAAGATCCATGACTAATCATTTATCTTGCCGTCTTATTATGGTGGATGACGTTTTCCCTCCCAATATGACCTGGTGGCCTCTTGGGTCACACTTCCACATAGGACATCCGACAGAACAGCAACCCGAGACGGGGTTGACTCCTAGACTCGAGTCTCGTCTCCACGGGGCCACCTCCTTTAGTTTCTGGAACTGTTATCATTATGTTCAGGGGGGGATCTGAAAATAGCAACAGGGAGGGGATGCTGAGGGAATGAATGTGCAGGCAGGGATGGGCATTGGGATGAAGAGAGTCTAATAACAGAGGGGTCCGGGGTCATGGGAAACGGCTGTCTCACGTGGGTGCAGAGATCTGCGTCCCACCCTTTGTAAGCTACTAACGGCTAGCTCTAGTCCATTGCATCAATGTTTCTGCATAGCAGTAGTGCTATGGGTAAATCAATGATTTCTCTCTGATGAAGCTCTGACCAGCCTCTCTTCTTCAGTGGAAATATGAAGAACGGTTTACCTACTCAACAATACAAACACAGCCTGTGTGATTAGAAAGCCAGTTTCCTCAGTGGATGCGCTCTGAGCCCCTCAACACAAGCATAAAAGAGAAAAAATATTCTCTATGAAGTAAGCTTCTACAAGGCAGAATCTCCTTGCAGTAGTGCTGCGGACAAGAGCTAACTAACAGCTATTGTACTTCAGACCCCACATTTGAGAATCTCTCCTCCGTTACCATTACATACTGTTTAAATGCTGGTATCTAAGGTGGAGATACTGCACCATTCATTTTCTGGTTTGTGTATGGCAGTGGTTTTCAACCTTTTTGATACCAGAGCCCGCTATTTACTCAGAATTTGACCCACGGACCACCAGCTGATGACATTTTAGCCCCATGGACTCAAAACTAAAGATTTATTTTGCTTTTGTCCACAAATCCGGGCTGGACTTGAGAAACAAAACAGTCAAACATACAAATCGAAATGACCATTAATCTTCTACATTCTCAAGTTGTTTCAGTACTTTCAGTGGATCCATTGTAGCTCTATAGCCATTTTATTAGAATTGGCTTCAGTTCTAAATGGCCTAACTGGGGGAAATGATAAGGTTTTATCGATTAACTATGAATACCATATTGTCCCGAATATAAGACGACTCGGTTATAAGACGACCCCCATTTTTCAAGAACCATTTACAGAAAAAAGAACATTGAATGTCAAATAATATAGCCCCTGAATATAAGACGACTCCATTTTTGGGATATTTCCATTGGGGAAAAAATTGTAGTCTTATATTCAGGCCAATAGGGTACTATCCTACTACCAGCACAGCTTCACATTGAAACTAATGTCTTGCTACATAAGGCCTCACCATGTCCTCTTCCATTGTTGACACAGATGCACTGCCTTTGCTATGAATGCGATTGTCTGTGTGTAAAATAGGTTTTCGATCTAATGAGTCCCGGGATGCAGGGAGGGTCTTTTAGATGAGTCCCAGAGACGGAGATGGGTCCCATTTAGGAATGTTAGGAGTCATATTTTGTAGTGTTTTGTTTCAAGTTCAATATGCTATTTGGAAGTATTTTTTTTTTATTTGTCTATCGCACAACCACAGCGACTGCATGTAAGGAGTCTTCACTCAGGGCTGTGTTGATCTTTGTTCATCCCAAATATTTAATGTGATTACATTCACAGCTGCAGTGATCTGCATGCTGCTCATTGTGTGAATGAATGAACCTGGTGTGAATTCACATTTCACACCAGGGCGCTTTACTGTGATGAATCGTGTGCGTCATTGTCTCAAAAATAAAAATAAATCTCACAACAGATTTCTCTTCTTTTTTTTTTTTGAAGATGGCAAATGGCACATTATAGCTCAGGAGTAGTGCATATTGGATGTACTACTTGTACATTAATTAGTATAACCAGTTAAGAAATCAAACCTGGCATAGCCTATATTGAAACGTTGTAAACGTAGTCATACACCTGCCATGTTGAAGACCAACAGGTGTTTTGATTTTGCCAGAACAATCTGGTTGGCATGGAACTATGCATTTGTTTGTCCGGACTATAGGCCACTACTTTTTTCACATGCTTTGGACCCTTGGGCATATACAACAGTGCGGCCAATCTATGGACTTTTACAGGTAACGGCCACCAATGGTGCTCTAACATGAAGCTTATTGTCAGGTGCAGCTTATAGTCCGGTGCTGCTTATATAAGGAAAAATAAGTATTTTTCCGCAAATTTAGCTGGTGCGGCTTATATTCAGGTGCGGCTTATAGTCCAGAAATTACGGTATATTTGTAACAATAACAAAAACATATTAGACAGATACTGAGTTCTGAGTAGTCAGAGTTCTGTTATCGACGGCTGGAAAAGAAGCCAGCTTAGGAAGTTTGGGCATGTGGTTAGGATGCTTCTCAAGCCTCTCCCCTGTAAGGATGTCCTGGATGCATGTCCCACTGGGATGAGAACCCCCGGGGCAGACCCAAGGATGAGATGTGAGGGATTTACATCGACTCGCTGGTGTGGTAGCACCTTGGGATCCACCAGGAGGAAGTCACTAATGGAAAGGGAAACCCGGAGCTCTCTGGTGGAGCTGTTTTTCTTTCCATCTGTTACTGGATGAACTACTGTTTTTTTTGCTGAATAGAGTTATGTCACTATCCACTAACAAGAGTTTCAGTTTGTTGATGGATGAGGCTCATTGAAATGCATGGGCGCGGGGAGACACACAAGTAGTTTCCTGCATTAGAAAATCCCGGCCGACCCTTAGCTTCTGTCTACATCAGAGGTTTTCAACCAGTGGTCCGGGGACCACCAGTAGGCCCTGAGAGGATTCCCAGCTAAATGATGGACAGTTGGTAACCAAATAGATCCCTGTAGATCTGTAAGTAACTGTTAAATAATATTTAAAGATCTGGATTACTTTTTCAAGAATGTACACAATTAGAAAGTGTAGAATAATTCTTATTTTGACCGATGTTTTGCCAGTTATCTCTCCTAAATTGTAGACAAAAACTTGAAAATCCTTAGTTTTGGATCCGAGAATCAACTCAACATCAATGGTGGTCCGGGGCTAAAATGCTGAATAAATAGTGGGCCACAGGGCCCTGGTGTCAGAATGTTGAAAACCCATGGTCTACATCATAACCTAGCGTGCATGACGGTGCAGTAGCGGCTCCGTGCCCGACGTCTTGGGTCCGGCCCAGGTCCTTTAGCTTCACCACTAAAAGGGATGTTCTGGTGGTTTGGGAAGCATAAATCTCTCCACGCTTTGTGTGGCTGCGGGGGTCAGGAGTCTGGGCGCTGTGTTGTGGAAACCCAGAGCGGCGAGCGCTCCCTCTCCCCCCTCTCTCTCGCTCTCTCTCGACTCTGTTTATTTTGGGAGTCCAGTTCTCTGGCACACCACGAAGGTCAGTGCCTCAGGGAAGGGAGACCGTTATGAGAGAGGGCTACTTGGCAGGTTTAGTCTCGATTCGAAACATATTTTCGACATAGATAGCCTGATTTTCTTGAGGGTGGTGTGTGTGTTTGAGTTGGGATGGGGTGGAGGAGTGCAGGGGTTTTTATTTTGGGTTTGTCCCATTTTGGGATTGTTAGATGAACTGTGATGAATTTAACTTTTTTTCCTTTTTTAATCTCGGTCCTCATTTTGATCCTTCTGCTCCTCATATAGAGGAGAGGTTGGGCTCATATAAGACCATGTTAATGGTGGTCCTGGTGGAAATGCAAGCTGACCCTTTTGCGGCTGCTGCCACTGACTCACTTTCTTTTTTCTCCTCCTCCTGTCCTCCCACTTTCCGTCTCTCTCTCTCTCACCCTCACCCTCACCCACCAACAACTCCCTGTGCAGGAAGAGCCCAATTATAGAGATATCAGGCCCATGCAGAAAATGTGATAGCCTGTGAAATGTCTTGGGCGTCACACAGAGACAGTGTTTGTCCTGCACCAGTGCAAACAGGATGCCGTGTGCAGGAGAGCGGCGCGAGATAAGAGACCGGACCGCAAAGGGGAGGAAAGACGCGAAACAAAAAAAAGGGAACCAAGAGGGCAAAGGACATGGGACAACTATCGGAGAGGGAGAGAAAGCAATGGGGAGCAACACGGGTTAACATTGTACAATTTTATAGATTAAGCCAGGTAGTGGCTAGTGGTTATTTAAGGACATTAGTGTGATGATGTATGATGGAACCCAAGGTACAGTTAAGCCCTACATCTGTGGTTGAAGACATTTTTAGCCCCACAGACGGACCCCAAAACTAAAGATTTGTTTTGCTTTTGCCCACAATTCCAGGCTGGATTTGGAAGACAAACCAGTGAAACATACAGATCAAATCTTCTACATTCTCTAGTTGGGTACACTTGGGCCAATTCAGATGATGGCTATTTTAACTCTTGAGAGTGTAAACATGAAACCATCATGTTTACATGAAACCATAATTTAGCCTGGGGACCACCTGGAACACTCTCGAGGACCACTGGTGGTTCCCGGACCACTGGTTGAAAACCACTGCCCTACATAGGCCTACATACAATACAGAGATAAGTTGTTTGTAATAATAGTATGTACACAACCTCTCTCAATGCTAGGCTGTAATCATTTGTCTTTGTAAATCTTAGGCATTCTAAACCTCGTGCTAATGCCCCGCCAGCCTGTCTTGTTAACGTGACACAACAATGCCCCCAAATAACCTGTTATGGTAATAGACCTTTCCTGCTGCTCCTGGGGCCAGGGCTGGATTTCCGAAAGGGGCTCTGCTAGCTGGACCCAGTGGCCAGGGAGCTCTGGTCTGGTGCTCTGGGGCTTTAACTTGTTTGACATGAGTGATTAAAAGGAGAATTCAACACCAAATGTGAAAACACTCCTTAATGGCTTAAGGGGTGTTGCTCAAGTTCACCTATATACATATATATACATCACTCCAAAATGCATTTTTTTGCTAGATATTGTCTCCACCATCTCAGTAGTGTGTTGACACTCACACTTTCACTTTCGTTTAAGCAGTGGTTCAGCCATAAACCATGTGCCACACCCCCACCTTTTGAGAGAACTGAATCACTGCTGAACCAAAAGTGAAGGTGTGAGTTTGATGTATATAGGTGAACTTGAACAACACCCCTTAACCCCATTCTAAGCTTATTTTGGGGTAGGGGAAACGGCCATTAATGAGTGTTTTCACAAAATTACAACTGGACCAAAATAACTGCAAATAAAGGGGAAAAAAACGTTGGTGTGGAATTCTCCTTTAAGCCCTCAATGATGAAAGTAGTAATGGTCTTGCAGAGAAAGCATTCACATCAAGCTTCTAACAAAAGAAACCATCATGATGCCTACTGAAATGAGTGTAATTCGTTTGCACCAAAACATTTTGACAGTGGTGGAAAGGGGAATGTTGTCGTCATCACAGAGGGATTTAAATGCCCTTGCCCAAGAGCTCCTTGTCTCTGCATAATCTGAGCGTCACTTTCAACCTTACCATCAAACATCACTTGCTCACCCTTACTGTCACCCAACTTTTTTTTAGTGTATTGAAGTAAACTTACAAACAAAGTAAACGTGAGTGTATTGAGAAAACTCTGAACATTTCTTCAGCTAAAGGCTTTCAAATGTAAAGCAGATGGGCATTGTTGTACTCCCTGCATAAATCAGAAGCTCTGACGAGGCCCTGAAAAATGCGTAGAATTGTGCAATAATCTACACACAGGGGTTGGCACTAAGGTCTCCGAGGCACTTGCCCATCGGGCAAGTGCAAGTCAGATTCTACTTGCCCTCAGGTCATGGTCACTTGCCCCCCAGGTTCCAGGTGGTCCCCAGTTAAGTTGGTTAACCAGATGTAACTCTTGAGAACGTAAAAATGAAACCAAATGGACCCTTGCGGGTCCATTTGGTTTCATTTTTACACTCTCAAGAGTTAAAATTCATCATCTTAATTAGCCCAGGTCTACACTGTAGAAGAGTAATGGTCATTTTGACACAAGATACAGAGGCAGAGTGCAATGACTGCCTTTAAGACAAATTTATCTTGTGTTGTGTTATAGTGCACTATGTTGCACACTTGCCCGATCGGGCAACCAGGTAACAGTCTTCACTTGCCCCACCATTTTTTTTTTTACTTGCCCCGGGCAAGCGGGCAAGTGTTAGTGTCAAGCCCTGCATAGAATTGTGCAATAATATACACATTCCTAAGTATACTGTAATTACAACCTCATGGCTATTCTACTTTGCTTGGTAACAATTACAACGGATTTATGTTTGTGTACATACAATATTTCATGAGGAGTGTCCCGGGAGGCAGATCAGTTGACCAATTACGGTGAAATGTTATTCTTTCAATATGAAAAGTATCAACAGGACGCTCATGTACAGGTAAATCATCCAACAACAAATTAGTCAAATAATACCTGTTATCAACATTACATTAATTAACACTACATTGATTATTAGTCCTACTTATTTTTGCTTATTTTGCTACTATTCCGACCGGCACAGTGTCACAGTGACATATGTTGTTTTTATTTGCCAACCGTGATGGAAATGCACTTCATACTAACAGCCGTTGTAGGTCTCTCTTCTTCCTCCTCAGCGTATCCTGTCGTTTCCTTGCGTGTCACTCGTGCAATTTGAAAAGTGTCTACACACCCGGAAACCGAGTTGATTTATGAGATGCTTCTGTCTGTCGCCTCATCCTCCCCTTCCTTCTCGTCCGTTGTTGTTGCTCCTTTTGTCTTGCTTGTTTGCGATTCATATTTAATGGGAACAGGATTTACAAAGTTGAAACCTTGCCACAATGAGTCATCTTGTGTACAGGAATATATAATTATACTAGGGGTGGGACTCGATTAAAAATTTTGATCTAATTAATTAGAGGCTCAATAATTAATTAATCTCAATTAATCTCATTTTAATCGCATATTATTATTTACCTGAGAAAAGTGAGAAAGCACATTTTTGAACTGAATTTATTATTATTATTATTATTATTATTATTATTATTATTATTATTATTATTATTATTATGAGTGAAGCAATGAACTGAATGAGTGAAGCAATGAACTGAATACTAGGCCTGTGAATCTGTGGGTGTCCCACGATACAATTCAGTATCAATTTTCTGGGTCACGATTCGATCCAAAAACTAGATTTCTAGATTTTTTTTTTAATTCTCGATTCAAAAAGATTCCCCAATTCCAAAGCTTTCCTCTTTTCTTTTTTTCTTCTTCTTATTTACCAAATTCAAGTACAAACGTTAGCATTTCTCAGTCAGTCCAGTACAATAATTGACTCTGGGGCAAAATAAATAAAATACTGGTACTTGGAAGACTAGCTGGTAAGAAAGGCAGTGCCACACACACACAGCGCTGATTGTTCTGGAGCATACATTTGCGTACATTTAGCAGTCATTATTATCATGCAATTTAGCGTCAGATAAACACAGTGAAGTGAACTACTCTGAACTAGGCCACACACACACACACACACACACACACACACACACACACACACACACACACACACACACACACACACACACACACACACACACACACACACACACACACACACACACACACACACACACACACACACGGCTACAGCCAATATGAACTCGACTCCAGCTGCACTGATGAGCGCCGGTCGCCAACTCCAGTTTGTCCCTATTCAAGCCATTGAATGTCGGACACCTCAACGTCGCTCTGGTACTAGCCAGAATGCAGAAAGACTTACCCAAGCTCCCTTCTCTTCACGGGGTTAGTCCAATGGTGGCTCTTCTACATAGATTTCTACGAAACGGGGACAGTAAATACACTAGCTCCAACATGTTGGATGTGATTTGAGGCTCGAACTGCTGCGATGGTATGCACATTCTTTGTTGCATAAACTGCCTTTTTGTCCACGCTTCCATCCGTTCTTTGCTTAAATCTAAATTTGCCATCAACGGGGCCGAGTAATGCTTGCTCATCTGGTTTGTCGTTCATGTTGTGAGTTGTTTTGTTTTGTTTTTGCTGCGGGGGAAGAGGACGAGGAGGCGGAGGCGGACGGAGCTTTAGAGTATAGACTGAGTTACGTTTTCTCCATAGAGCTAGTAGACCAATGGCGATTCTTCTACGTTGACTTCAACTGCAGTTTGTCCCTATTCAGGCCATTTGAACAGCGCTCAAGCGCTCAGTTTCTGACTCCTCAATGTCGTGACTCCGGGTGGACTGCCGCTTCCGTGTGCGTTAGCATATTGGGTAGGTGTGAAACGGTGATACAGTGAGAAACGTTCCACTTCAATGGTGTGAATGGGCCATCAGTGACAAACGTTCCGTTCCAATGGTGGATAAAGAAAAGGTGCGAATAAATGCGTTATTTTTTATAACGCGCTATATTTTCTGTAATTAATTAGTCTCAATTAACGCGCTAAAGTCCCGGCCTTAAATTATACATAAGCTATTCAAAAACAGGGCCGGATCTAGGCATGGGTATGGAGGGGGAGGGGGGGGGGGGGGGGGGGGGGGGGGGCAATGCCTGCCCTGAATGCCCGCCCTGAATGCCCCACCAAACATGATGGCATGCAAAACAACCCACTTTTCAAATTAAAGTGCTTATATTTAAAATGATTTGAAACACTACTACTGCTGCTAACTAATTACAGTTGTGGAACCACTAAACCAACACTATTTCATCATTCAAAACAGAAAACTCTCTGAGCCAGACCTTTAGCTTTATACTTTCGTACCTGTTGCAACTTCAACAACAACTAATGGTATTATTGAGGCTTAATTGCCTAATATAAGTCCCGTACAAGATGCAAGCGGTAACGAAATGGATCAAAATATATCTGTAAATCTTGGAATAATAAATACAATGTTGCAGTTACACACTCTCAATGCATGCCCTATATGTGACAGACTGAGCAGGGGTTGACACTAAGGTCTCGGAGGCACTTGCCCATCGGGCAAGTGCAACTCAGGTTCTACTTGCCCTCAACTCATGGTCACTTGCCCCCCAAAAATATATCGCAAATTTTGTAGATGTAACTCTTGAGAACGTAAAAATGAAACCAAATGGACCCTTGCGGGTCCATTTGGTTTCATTTTTACACTCTCAAGAGTTAAAATTCATCATCTTAATTAGCCCAGGTCTACACAACTAGAGAATGTAGAAGATTAATGGTCATTTTGATCTGTATGTTAATTTGCCTGTTTTGTTTCCCAAATCCAGCCTGGAATTGTGGACAGCTAGAAAGCAGGGAAAGACACAGAGTCAGAGTGCAATGACTGCTTTCAAGACAAATATATCTTGTGTTGTGTTATAGTGCACTAAGTCGCACACTTGCCCGATCGGGCAACCAGGTAGCAGTCTTCACTTGCCCGACCATTTTTTTTTTACTTGCCCGGGCAAGCGGGCAAGTGTTAGTGTCAAGCCCTGCTGAGCTTGTACTGTAATGATATTTTCCCCCTACTATTGGTCAAATGACAAAGTTGCTTAACTGAGAACTCATTCTACAAATGTTGACCTGAGAGGTTTATGGAAAAAACCTCATGTTTCTGTCAGTGGTCCTTTCAATAGTTCATGTCAAAGACCCTCAAAATCATCTGTATATGGCCGTCGGTTCCCATCTGAAAATCTGTAGTTCCAGGGATTCCCCAGAATGCAACATAGCATAAGAAAAACGGCAGACCTACGAGCTCATAGCGCACCACTCAGTGGCGTGCTGTGAGCTTACAAGATCTACTATTTTTCAATAGCTAAAGTAGCTAAACACAAAACACAAAAATGGCAAATCTACAAGCCAAAACTGCCATGTTGCATTGTGACCTACTGACTTTGTTATATCTTTGGCAAAGAGACTCACTGTGAGAGGGAAAAAATGAGGGGAGCAAATATAGTACACATTATACACCAACTGTTATTTAATATGATTTCATCCTGCTCTTTCCGATTGACTCTGTTCTCAAGACCCCAGCAGACCTAAAACTAAAGAATGTCTACATTTCCCTCCTTCCATGCAACAGGCAATTGTTCAAAATAACAATTCTTATACATCCTCTAATAGTGTAAACTTAGTGTAAATTAACTTAAGTAAATGCAGATGTTTAAATCGTTCCATGTGGTCCCCAGTTAAATGATGGAGAATTAACCAAGTGGATTGGTCTTTTAACTCTCAAGACTTGAATTATTGTTAAAGGATGGACCACTCGTATAAAGCATTGCATACAATACTGACTAATATATGGTTCAAGGACAGTGGGACCTCAGCCCCTAACACAGAATTATACCTCCTCTTCTTCATGGAACGTGGCTGTGATGATGGAGGCCTCTGGAGACACAGCACATCCATGTGACTGCTGCTCAGAGCTTAGAAAGTGGAACAGGGGCTTCATGTGGCAGCTGTTGGAGGCCTAATTTTCTCTTATTTCTTCCCATCTTCCTGAATGCATTATTTTATTTTCTCCCAACGGATTGAAAAAAACAAAACAAAAACATTGTATGTCCAAAACTGTTGAAATTCAGGGCCTCAGTGAAATGGATGTTTAAAAAAAAACATGAATAAATCTCATAGAGATTCACCAGGTGAAAGAAGTGCTGTCCTCCGTTGTTTTGATTAGTGGCTTGCCACCCATGTACAAGGCACCTTTGATGTGTGTGTTTCCAGGGTAGAAAGTAGTACTACTGTATCTGTTGTGTTCTGGGGTCTGCCAATAGAAGGGAGACCCCGCCGATACAATTTTATTATTGTTATTTTATTTTATTATCCCTGCTCCAACTCATGGGATTCTCTGTACTATGCTGTAGTGTAGATGGCTTGGGTTCTCCGTCTGTGTTGTGTACATGAGGGTTTTTTTTTGTAAAGCTTGCCCTCTGTGAACTCATATGGTAATAAGGACCCTGTTTAGTTCACCTGTGTGTGTGTGCGCGTGCGTGTGTGTGTGTGTGTGTGTGTGTGTGTGTGTGTGTGTGTGTGTGTGTGTGTGTGTGTGTGTGTGTGTGTGTGTGTGTGTGTGTGTGTGTGTGTGTGTGTGTGTGTGTGTGTGTGTGTGTGTGTGTGTGTGTGTGTGTGTGTGTGTGTGTGTGTGTGTGTGTGTGTGTGTGTGTGTGTGTGTGTGTGTGTGTGTGTGCGTGCGTGTGTGCGTGCGTGCGTGGAGACTGAGTGAAATTTCATCAATCATTCCAATATGCTTTGGGAAGTCTGAATAGTTAGACCCAGATAACCAAATGCAATGGGAGCGATGGTAATTACAGGGTAGATTGCTTGTATGAAACTTGCTGAGCATATTCTTCCCAGAAGATAAACGAACCCCTCACTTGGACAACAATGCCAATGTTTATATTCTAGAATGAATTGTGCTACCCTGTGGCCTTTCATTTCACCTCAAAATGTTCCACCTGTTGTAATGCCACATTGTTACTATTTAATGATGGGACTTGAGTTCTCTTAGGGTCAAACCGTATGGTTCCAGTTTGGTGTAAGGAACAATGCGGCCTCTACATACGCACAGGCTGCAGTGATGTACAGTGGTACGTACTTGTAGATCACCCTGTACAGTGGTACTTGTACATCACCCTGAGAGAGCACCCATTCCTGCAACTTATTATACATATTTGTCTCAAAATAAGAAACTTGGAACAATACGCCAATAACCTCTGTTGGCATTCATGGCACTTCTACCATGCTTTGCTATTCATGGGGCACTTGATGAATCCTTTGCCATTTTGGCCTAGAGGTCAAATTATACTCCCTAAAATGTTAGAACAAGTTTCAGTTTCTCCTTTTAAATTCCACACTTTCAATCATTTGGAATAATACTTGTAACCTAATCTTGTAGAATCCTGTGGAGGGAGTTCTGCTCTGATTTTGGTGAATATTAAGTAGTTCATTTTGTGGGGGTCACTGGGGCCACACAGTAAAAGCAAAATAATGAAGCCACAAAACTAATTATTTATAACTAATTATTTCTAAAATATTAACACATCCTTCCGTTTGTTTTCAACCCATCTATCACATGGAACTACTTTTTGGGCATAGTGATACGGAAACAATAAAAACATCCTCCCTCTTGGCACCATGTGTTCGTCTCTATTATAAACTGCCTGTCACTGTCACTTTCATAGTGCAGTGGGTCATTAATTATTAGAGGTCTCTCAACCTTTCTGGGCCCTGCCTAGAAAGGTTGTGGGGTGGGGGGGGCAAGAAAAGAAACACATCATCCGGTTTGCATTGCAGTAAATCATTCAGTGCAGATCAGATCACACCGCGGAGGACTCGGATATATGCGCTGTTGTCAGCTCATTTCTATCTGTACTGTGTGTGCCTGCTGCTGCTACTGATGCTGGGACCGTTCCAATGGGAGCAAATGTAAACAAACAGAAAAAAAGATGAGTTGTACGCGTCCCCTTTTTGTACTCTGTTCTTCATCGAGAGGCACTTGGAAGGCTACGGCACACAGCGAGGGGGGAAGGCACAGGAGAAATACAGCTCTGACAGGATTTGATCCCATGCCAGGAAAGTAGGGGTAGCCTCTCTCATCTCCGGGTGCCGCACAGTGAGCAACACACATTTTAATCTAACGCTTCCTAAGCCTCCGCGGCACAAGCCAAAGTTGGATTGGAAAAAAAAATCTCATAGGGTCATGAACTAAGAATTGCTTGAATATGGGAGTGTTTTGTCTCATCTGTTATGGTCGTTGTGACTAAAAATGTTGAGCTCCAAGCAAAATCACCGTAGAATTGAGGTTGTAAATCCGGTATGTTGTTCAACGTTCACCCTCTGCAATACAATCTTGTATGTGTGCTTCCCACTTGAACTTTGAACAGCAGATTGTACCTGTACAACTACGTCTTGGAGTTTGTTTTGATTTGCTTTTATATTTATCTCTCTTTAAAACTCTGTAACTCTGGCAAGTTAGAATTTTCTTACACACGCAGGAGTCCTGTGTGTTTTGTCTGAAGCTATAGCTTTGAAAGTTTTTGTTTAGTTGAATAAGTTGTTTGACTCGCGCTGAGGATAACCAGGCCTGTTTTGTGCAACGTTTTTAGTAGGTCTTTGAATTACTGATGGCATGAAAAGCATTACTTTCTCCCTTGTTCAGGACTTCTTCTGGAGCATATACTGTAACAACTGTAACCCGTTTGGCCCATTTTTTTACTTTATAAATTGTTGTCGATGCTTTTTTTTTTTTTTTTTTTTTTTCCAGGAAGCAAGTCGTATCTTGTTTTATGGATTGATGGATGAAGCCATACAGTTACTGTATGGCTTCATTAAATGTACAAATCCATTCACGGATTCAACCTCCTCCCAACCTAAGGAGAATAATGGATTGACCTCATGCTTCCCTCTATGAATGAGTAGCACCTGGAAGGAACACATTATTCCAGCCAGTTCCTTTCCCCTCCATCAGGCACCCCTTCTGGCCAGGGGGAGGCAGTCTAGAGACCAGGATTACCGCATGTTCTTTTTGAGGGTACCAGTGATGTAAATAGGCGTTTTTATCGAATGATTCCCAGGATGCAGGGAGGGTCTTTCAGATGAGTCCCAGGAACATTTGATGATTCCCACTTCAGTGGCGTTAGGAGTCTTATTTTGTCAGATTTACGAATTGTTGCATTTAACTCCCATTTCATAACAAACTGTTTTTCAAAGACTTTCTTTTTCTTGATCAACAACATGTAGAACTGGGTTCACTGCTGCACGCACACAGAAACACACGCACGCACACACTCACACCATGGAAACCTTCCATGACTGCCCCAAGAATGAGTGGAATCCAGGAAGAGAATACTCTTAGTCAGAAATTTCCTTCAGTGACGTCATTGGATGAAACTGTCTGGAAGTCGTGCGACCCAACAATGACACGCAATAGACACCGACACGTGACCCGCATACACACTAATAATAACTCTGATGGGTAGGTTGAGTTGAGATCTTAATGCCTAATGGCTCCATTTACTTTACATATGAAACATTTTAAAACTTTAGATTCTGCTTTGTTTTTAACTGCTGTGTTTAAAGGTGGTAAAGCAGATATGGATGTCATTGTCTAACACAGAGGTTTTCAACAGGTGGTTCCCAGCTAAGCTGGTTAACCAGATGAAAAGTTGGTTAACCAGCTGTAACTCTTGAGAGCGAAAAAATGAAACTAAATGGACCCTTGCAGGTCCATTTGGTTTCATTTTTTACACTCTCAAGAGTTAAAATATTCATTTGAATTAACCCAAGTCTGTACACCTAGAAGATCAATGCTTTGTATGTTTGCTTGTTTTGCTTCTCAAATCCAGCCTGGAATTGTGGACAAAAGAAATCTTTTCTAAAGAAATGGTGGGCCCTGGGATCAAAAAGGTTGAAAACCACTGGTCTAGCAGTATAGCTACTTCATGGCTTTCTGTGATAAGTGTGTGTGTGTGTGTGTGTGTGTGTGTGTGTGTGTGGGCGCTCTGTGGGCTTGGCAGCTGTGGCTATTCCAAGGACTGTGATTTTCTGCATTGTGATTATACAGTATGTACGTATCTATCTACTCCACCCCTGCTGAGAGCAGTTGATCTCTGTAGTTGTGGACCTTCAGCTGTGCCTCGACAGCATTTGGGCTTTTACTTAATACTCTGTATGTTGCGCGTTTTAACCCATTTAAAGAATCTGGGTCGTTGTAGATTTCACTCTGTTAAAAAGTGTCGTGCAAGGTTCATCAGCTATTTTTGGATGTTTTTCTAGAAAAATTGTTTACCCTGCACATTGCATATTTAATAATGTGTGTGTAAATTATATTTGTTATATGTATTTACTTACTTTTATCAGGGTTAAAGGTCAAAGGTTAAACATCATTAAATACTGCCAATAAGTTCAGAGATTTTATACTTGCGTAATTTTCAGTATATTCAAATATCATGACAAATGGCATTGAAAGGCTATGACAGTGAACATTACTCAATGATTACGTGAAAATAATGAAAATGAAAGAGTGGGTGAAAATGTATATAAATCAGATATATTAATAAAATATATTGTACTGCTGCACTGAGCCTTGCAGGGTCAAAAGTGTGAGAACTGCTGATTTTTAGAAGGCATGTTATTTGTGCAGCAGCGGGTCGGCTGGCTGTCATCTGTGGGAGTTGACATTTTTTGGCCTATCTCACTTTTATAGTGGAAAGTGCAAAAAATAACCGTGGCAGCAGGTTTTTTATTGCTCTCTTCTCACCCTGCAGTGACACGTCAGGCCAAACAACACCTCAGACCTCTACTGTTTTACCTCAACGTCTTGCATAGAGTAGAGAGAAAAATAAGTAGAACATTTGAGGAGTCCAACCCTCCCTTCGTTGTCCTTTCTTATACAAACGGAGCTCACCCTTCTTTGTAATGGAGCACGTCGTTGGCCGTTCATTGTGCCCCATGCGTCTGTGTGCATAGTAAAGTGTAAATGTAACTCCGGTCGTAAAGGGATAGTTCACATTAGTTGTCTGAAATATCTGCCATTAAATATTGGTTGCAACTGTATTCATTGACTGTCCAAGTCCCGTGGTGGGAGCTCTGCTCTGGTTTTGGTGAAATATCAGGCGGGTACGTCACGGAATACGGCACCACGGGTGGCTAATGTTATTTTTCAACTTCTGTGCCATCATTTTGGCTTTATTGAGGTCAGGGTTAGGTTTATCGCGGCTGTTTTGGCCAACAAGATAAAATGGCCACAATGGTTCTGGTGAAGACAAATTTATGAAGGTTGCAACCATTTTACCACCTGTCGCAACATACAGTATGTCACGGTTGCAATTAAAGTTGGAACTACTTACATTGGTCCAAACTTACATTAGTCCAAACACGCACAGAAATCCACTATCATCTCTGCCAGTTTGCCTCCTCTACGATGTGCTTGCGGTTATGTTGAGGGTGAGGCTTGGAGATGGGGTTAGTATTTTCGGATCAGTGGACTTTTGGGACAATGGCATGGGACCGTCAACACTATGGTAGCTAATTAAAATGTTCTGTCAATTGAGTTTTATTTCGAGTTGCCCAAACTGCAAGTGCACATAGGAGTGGGGAGACTGCTGTAAACGCAACACAATATCACACCAGTATTCAGCTAACACTGAAATTGTGGAAAACTAACACAGTCGCAGACATTGACTTTGTATCACATCGTTTTGCAATGCAAATACCGGTACTCACTATTGAATTGTTTTGCAATGCAAATAAACAATTGTGCGATGAATACGAAACACTTCTGTGTTATATTAAGCATTTTAAGAAGAATGAAGAAAAAGAGGGGTTTAGTTGCTTTTTCATTCAGTATCTCTATAATTGGTCTATTGATAAATAAATGTAAATATTCTATATTCATGTCAAGGTAGCGTTTTGTCTATAGTGTTCTTGTGTCTACCATTATCCTTGCCTGCTTTGTTTTTGTCATCTTTCTTAACAAAATGTGTCAACTTGACACACTTTGCCATGAAAGATGAAAGAAACGACAACAACAACAGGCGGTAGAACTCAGGAGAACATCACAGATGGGCTGACGTCAACATAAACACTGAAGACAAGGAAGGGGAAGAGAAAACAAACCAGAGTAGTTGTGCTGCAGGGAGGAAAAGAAAGTCAGAGGAGTGTAGAGAGAGAACGTGTGTTTCCTCACAGACCACCGCAGGGGTCTTTAAAAGGACACATCTCGCTGTCATTTCCACCACAACCTGCTCTAGAGAGATGCCTCTGTGAGGTGAAGTGAGTCTGCAGAGGGTGAAATAATCAATGAAATAATCACTTGTGTGTGTTTCAACAGCTACTATCTAACTGCAAATGGAAGACGATTATAGAAATGCATTCACTGCTCACTTTACTTTTCCCTCTGCCCAAAACAAATGCGCTGAATTGCCAGTGAAATGGTTAATGTGGGCATTTTATTTTTATCTAACCTATACACAACTAAATACATATTTGCATGATGATTAAGTCTAAACCGAGTAATGCACTGTCTGGATGCCATTGAAGGGGGTTTAAAAACAGTCAAATTGTTCTGTGAGTCAAAGCCAGCTGTGTTTGGTAGTCAATCCAGTGATGGGACTCAAATGGTGAGCTTATTTTCTACTTGCCTTTATTACTGTGATGGTGGATACGTCATCATGTAGCACGTTTTGGTTCTTGGGAAGTGATTAAAATTAGATTTTATGGACTTTTGATTGTTCTGTTTTGTTATCTAGTGCTATTCATCCGCAATGCTTTCTTACCAGAGGTTCAGTTGCTGCTACGCTAATTTCAACGACTAGTCAAATTACTCTGTACGACTGTGTGCCTATTCCCTGGTCTCTGGTCTAACAGTGCCACTTTAGGTCACCCTGCAGTATTGCAGCTGTCCACACATAGGGACATGGACAAACGCTACTCCAAAACATACTGTACCTAGGGACACACTTGGCCATTCACTGGACCGGCGTGCACCGCTCAAAAATCCATTTGGTTCCCAGGCTATGACTTTGACTGCACAAACATGCTAGTGTGCATCCTATTTTGTACATTTGCAATGTGTCCTGATTTATTAATGATGTTTACCCCCACAATCTGAACACAGCTTAGCGGATCTAACATGCAAAGGAGGCTTTTGCTGGATTATCTTTGACATTTTAAACACAAATGTTCCACGTTCGTCACGTGTCGTGACCGTTGCTCATCCGTGTGTTCATGTTGTGACTGAATGCGAGAATCCAAGTCATTCTAGTGTTACAGGGAGTAGGTCAATTGCCGTACTGGTATGGACCACAGTCATATCCAGAGTGGTAATTTGACTCTGAGACCCATACGGGTTTCAGAGTTACATCACCACCCTGTCCTTCTCGTTTCCCACTCTCCTCTAAATCAGAAATGTGAGTTGAGCAGTTAGACAGCGAGGATTGGACATAATTAAAGGTCCAAGGTGTTGAAACGTGTCTTAATAGCCTGCCAAGGATGGCACGCCTCCCAAACTCTTCTTCTCCTTTTCTGGCTTCAAAACTGTGGAATGCACTTCCCATTGAAAACAGAACTGCAGATTCACTCCAATTCTTTCGCCGCAGTCTGAGAACGCACCTCTCCAGACTCCACCTCAGCACACAGCTCTTACAGTAGTACTTGCCCTAGCCTTGACCTCCTACAGGCATATGCAAACGCTCAACTTATGTATCTTAGATAGCTATTCATGTAGACTTAGATAGCAGACAGAATTTCATGCATTTTATGTAAACGGCACCATATAGTGCAGGGTTAGGCAAACTTAGGCACGGCTGCAAACACTGGCACTTCAGAGGGTGATCACTTGCACAAGGGCGAGAGATGATTTCTCTTTTAAATCTAAATGTATAAAAAAGGTGTGCAGTTAAATTGGCTCCACTCACATATGCATGTAAATTACAGCCTGGACGTAATACTACATTTATTCAAATTTGCATTGAGTGAACTCTGAATCGCCGTAGAATGGCTTGGCCTCGCTCACTACAACCTGGGCACACCCTGAGCAAAACAAATTCTTATCAACACTCTGTTGACATGGCAATAAAGTTCTCTAAAGATCTTGAATGGGGACACAGTGGTAACAATAATAAATCCTCAAAGAAAATACTTTTAAAGAGAAAACCTGGTTGGTTGTTGGTTGGAAATATATATTTTTTATGTGGTTTCATAGTTAACAATGTCGTGCCGACTATTAAGTCAGCACTTAAGTCAGCATCTGAAAAAGGTTGCCTAACCTTGATATAGTGATATACTGTACGTATAAAGTATATGTAGCTTATGTATAACTCATGATGACTTAGGTAGCCTACAATATGTCGCCTACAGTATATGATGTATTGGCATGCTTTTTTTTTGCTCATGCTTATTTTAGGTTCTGGATACATCTTGTCGGGGTTAGCATAAGCGGCTAACTGGTTAGCAGTGACTTTCTTGCCGCTATCACCTGTCTGAATCTCTGTGTATCTCGGTGTAGTAGTTTTTGTCCCCTTGTTGTTTTGCTTCGTCTCTTGGCACAGTTTTAATTTGGTTTATGCTTATTAAACATTTTAGTGAGGAAATGGGCGACGCCACACATTCACTGGTACCCTTTGTCCTGATCAGTGCCCATTTTTTTTTACTAGACCCTTTAAAGGCCCCACCTCTTTATGACTTTTTATGGTTTTAAGCAGATTTACACTCGAGAATAAACACAGCCACAGTCGGTGTCTTAATTGCCCACACGTTGCCGTCCGAAAAGTAGGCCACTAACGGCGAAAAAAAAAGAAACGAGCACGGAAAAAGAGAGGGAAAGCAAGCTAGAGCCAGGGTTTATTTTTACCTCTGCGAGCGAGCCCCCATTCTCTAATTAACTGCACATTAACTTTGTATGAGCTGTGGGAGGTGTTGGAGGTGGAGAGGCTACGGATACAGCTCCTCGCAGAGGAGGAAAGTCGGCCACCCTGGTGCGTGCTGTGCCCTCTCTCTCTCTCTCTCTTCTATTAGCCCACTTTCTCTCCAGGGCCGCGCTGCCCAGCAGGGATGCCAACGGAGGGGAGGGGGCACGGGAGTCTTCTTCTTCCTGTGGCACGTCAGCCTGTGCTCCCCAGGACCACCACCACCACCCCCCGCCCAGTGTTGCCAACTGACAAAATACAAAATGCTCTAGTGCACTTCCAAAATGTGCATGCACTACAGCCGTGGTTTTCAACCGTTTTCATACCAGGGCCCACTATTTATTCTGCATTTTAGCCACAGAAGGACCACCATTGATGTTGAGTTTAGTCTCTCCTGTGTAGATTCTTGAAAATTAGGTAATTCAGATGTTTAAATCTAATTTAACTCTTTGAGAGCGTAAAATGAAACCAGATGGACCCGCAAGGGTCCATTTGGTTTCATGTTACACTCTCATGAGTTACAGATCTAAAAAGATCCATTTCCTTCTACGAAGGAAGGATGACTATCATAGGAGGAAAAAGGGTGAAAAACGAGGGTTTTTATCTCTGGTGCCTGTCAACCATTTTCACCCCAACTCGCCAGCAAAAAAGCATTAGATTTTCCACCAGGAGTTTTTCAGTAGTTTTGGTGCTGGGGTTTGGAAAAAAGCTAAATATAGCGGCAAATGCACCAAGTGCGGCCCTACAGTATATCTCAGCAGGGCAGCAGCAGCAGCAGTACCCAGACAGAGTTGTTTCTCAGCCTAATTAGCCCCTCACTAAGTCCCTCCCTGATCCGTCCTCGTCCAATAGGCACGTTAGCAGAGTGGGGGCGGGGGCAAGACGGGAAAGCTTGACCTGCATAGCAGCAGTCGCTAAACTATTTGGATCGGCATTGGGCCGTAAGTAGCCTCGACACCCAGGCTTTCATTTTCGTCCGCGTTGCGTGAAAACGGAAAGCCTGGACTAATTTGTTGCCCGCAATGGCCTAGAGTGGGGAGTCAACCTTTCAGGGTGGGCGTGGCTCCAAATGATGGGACGTAGCACAGCAGTGGAGGGGCCGGGGATGACGACACGTTGGTGAGATCATATCAGCTCATCTGCCGTGGAAATCTCACGGCACCCTGCCCCCCCTAGGCTAAAATCATTCCAGGTTAGGCCAGGCTAGGCAGTGAGTGGCGCACACACACACACACACACACACACACACACACACACACACACACACACACACACACACACACACACACACACACACACACACACACACACACACATATCCCTTGACTCTTTCAAGGCCTCTCTTAAAGGTCAGCTACAACTGGCTGCAATTAGAAACTTACAGTACCTCAATTGTTTTTGCATTGTATATTGTGTATTTTGTAGAAACTGCATGGGATCCAAATGGAAATACCACAAGGTCTTTCCTAGGTACTCCTTTTAGCCAGAGCTACGAATAACTGGACCTTGTACTGTTTTTGCATTGTTTGTTTTTGTCTTGTAGATATAATTATCTATCAATCAATAAGTACGCACACACGCACACACGCACATACGCACATACGCACACACAGTTGTGTGTCTGTCTCTTGAGTGACACCGAGATCGAAAAGTGGTATATGGTATGCCGCTAGTGCCTCAGCGGCATATGCCGGTGGCCCAGCGGCATATGCCGGTGGCTCAGCGGCATATGCCGGTGGCATATGCCGGTGGCCCAGCGGCATATGCCGGTGGCATATGCCGGTGGCCCAGCGGCATATGCCGGTGGCCCAGCGGCATATGCCGGTGGCATATGCCGGTGGCCCAGCGGCATATGCCGGTGGCATATGCCGGTGGCCCAGCGGCATATGCCGGTGGCCCAGCGGCATATGCCGGTGGCCCAGCGGCATATGCCGGTGGCCCAGCGGCATATGCCGCTAGGCCAGCGGCATATGCCGGTGGCCCAGCGGCATATGCCGGTGGCATATGCCGGTGGCCCAGCGGCATATGCCGGTGGCATATGCCGGTGGCTCAGCGGCATATGCCGGTGGCCTAGCGGCATATGCCTAACCCTAACCTAACCCTAACCTAAACCTAACCCTAACCCTAACCCTAACCCTAACCTAACCCTAACCCTAAAACGAGCGGCATTTGCCGTTGGGAAATGGTATGTACCGGTGGAACACGAGCGGCATACCACTCTAGAACCGGCATATGCCGCTGAGCCACCGGCATATGCCGCTGAGCCACCGGCATATGCCGCTGAGGCACTAGCGGCATACCATATACCACTTTTCGATCTCGGTGCTATCTCTTAGGAGGTAATTGTGGGGAGTCTGCACTGACCTTTTTTAAATATTCATGTTCCGTTCATATTCATTTAGTCATTTTAAGTCGTGCTGTAGAAACCTTGCCAAATGTTTTGGGTGGTAATTATTATAGATATCCACACTGGAGCGAGACGTTTCTGTGTCACTGTCATGTTATTGTCCTAGTTTTATGTTCTCCCTGCCGATCTGGTCTTATATTTAGGACTTTATTTCTCAGCTGATTGTTAACATACCGTACTGTGTTCACAATATGCACTGGGTGTGCTGTGGATGTCAGATCATATAGTATAGTATAGAGATGCGCAGTGACGTCACCGCCCCGGTTCCGGAAGTCTTTTCCCCCATTCATTTTTCTCATAGACTTTTCGAAAATAATTTATATCAAGACGATTACGCCGCGGCCAAAGCCAACTCAGGTCGTGACAAATCATGACAACAAACACAATATCATCATATAATATATAATTAGGAAGAAGTAGAAAACGGCATGATACAAGACTTTTTGTTTCGTTTTTCATCTTAGAAATTATTTTATTGTCCCAAAAGTTTGTGTGTGTCATCATGATTCGTCACGACTCGAGTTGGCTTTGTCCGCGGCGTAATCGTCCTGATATAAATTATTTTCGAAAAGTCTATGAGAAAAATGAATTGGGAAAAGACTTCCGGAACCGGGGCAGTGACGTCACTGCGCATCTCTATACTGTGTTCAGATAGTGTTTATCAAAGTGTCAAGTCATATATTTTTGTTGTGTTTGACCCTCTGTTAAGCTACTGTATTTTACATGCATACACACACACACACACGCACACACACACACACACTATGGAATCGCAGTTCAGTTATTTAACAGTGGAAAAAAAAAACCCTGTTCTATTTTTAATGACCTACACACTGCTATCTGTTGTCTCCCGTCTCTCCATGGGAGACAATTCTTCCACAATCTCTGAATGTTACACTCTGTGTACCTGCGCTAAATCTGAAGTACAAACTGTTTGGGCGAAAACATTGAGAATTGTCTGAGGTACTTTGTCTCGACTCAGGGTGTGTGTGTGCGTGTGTGGGTGTGTGTGGCTGTTCTATCACTATGCTTTTGAAACCGTGCTGAGATGGGATGAGATTGGTCCCAATGGGACAATAACAATGGATGGAAAGAAATATAAATATCTCTGCGGTTTGGTTGTGTCATGGTGCAGTGCTGTTCCATAATTCAGTTATTCAGTCGTCTGTCCGTCTGTGTGTGTCAGTCTGTCTGTGGACAGCTAATCTCTGGCACCGTTGACTTGATCGCACCCAATCACTACATGCGCAGTCCCTGAATACCACAGCTGAACCTCTGCCCCAGTTTTCACTCCGGCCTGTTAGTGTGCCACCAGGAAGCCGACATATGTGAAACACATTTTCTAATATTACCCCACCTCCCAAAGATCATGAAAATCGTTACACCTGATTGAAACGGAGCTCTCCTGCAAACCTTGGCAGCCAATCGTAACCAAACAATTAATTGAGATTTTCTCTCTCTCTCTCTGTCTCTGTCTCTCCCTATCTCTCTCTTTCTCTCTCTGTCCATCCATGTGACTAATGACAAGGTCCAGTGCTCATATCCTTATATAGACCTATGTCTGTTCTGGCTTACACTAAGGTACTCTCACACTGATGCATTTCTCTCTCTCCCTCTCTCCCTCCCTCTCTCTCTCTCTCTCTCTCTCTCTCTCTCTCTCTCTATCTCTCTCACTCTATCTCTCTCTCACACACACACACTCACACTCACACTCACACTCTGACTATGGGATGCAGATGGAGCTCTAGCTGTCATGTATGCATACACCGTAAAGATGATGGGGCGTCCCAGACATTAGTCAAACATCCTGTTAGTTTGACCATGCATACAGGTTGGGGTTAGTAATATTCTGACTAGCTTCATGGGGCTGTCTAGAGCTTGCCTGGGTGAGACCTCTACCCCTCTGACTGAGGTTTTGCATTGTTTCATGTCCTTCCGGTCTTCCTAGAGAGGCGCCAGGAAGTGATTTCTCTTTGTTGTGGCTTTTTTTTATTAAGACGGCGCGGCTACGCGCTCTGGGGTTTTGCATGGTAAATGTGTGGCTTGGATCAGACTGACATCAATTGTGTTGTCACAGTATCCCACGGGCAATCTCAGCCAAATAAAGGGATCGGTCCAGTCAAATATAAGTATTTGTGTTGTTTCCCGTGCGGCGCCAAGGACAGGGGGTTATACGAGTGCACGGCCTTGATGTCGGGATCTCCCAAATGCAAGTAAACCCAGGAGGGAAGAGTCCACGTTGAGGACGTTGAAAGCCTTTTGGATGGCTTCCAAAGCTCCCATTTCGGTAGTTACTTTGTGTCATCAGTGGGTTCTGTTGTCTTTGTTATTCCCAGATGTTTACCTTGAGCTTACACCACTGCAATATTGCAGTAGTGTGCAGGGCCGGATCTAGAGGGGGGCAGGGGTGGGCAGAGCCCACCAAAATGTGCATCCTGCCCACCCAATGAAAGGTAATATCAGTGGTTTTCATCAGTAGTCCGGGGACCACCGGTGGTTGAGGGAGGTCCAGGTGGTCCCCAGTTGTGGAAAGTGGTGGAAAGTTGGTTAACCAGATCTAGCTCATTGAGAGAGTAAAAATTAAACCAAATGGACCATTTGGTTTCATGTTTACACTCTCAAGAGTTAAAATATTCATCATCTGAATTAGCCCAAGTCTATACAACTAGAGAATGAAAGAAAGATTAATGGTCATTTTGTTCTGTATTTTTGTCTGTTATGTTTCCCAAATCCAGCCTGGAATTGTGGACAAAAGAAATCTTTAGTTTTGGGGTCATCAAATGGTGGTCCGTGGCTCAAATGCCGAATAAATAGTGGGTCCTGGTGTCAAAAAGATTGAAAACCACTGCTTCATATGAAAATCTTTGGAGTTGCCCACCCTCCCATTCTTCCAGCCCACCCTAGTAGGGCTGGCTAAATCCGGCCCTGGTAGTGTGTGGGTTTGTGTGCAATGTAGTGCGATGTAGGCGTCACTTCCACTTAAACGCTTTTTCACAGTCAGATTTAGCCTGGAGAATCCACTCCTCCTGATGGACAACATTTCCCTTCTGCCAAAAGACAAATTCTGGACTCTCTTGGACAGAGACGATGCACATGGTACATGTGGCCGTATGCGCCCGCTAGAGGCCTCCGCAATGCTTCAATATGTAAACAATAAACATACTCCAACTCAAAATGATTACTGAGATAAACAGATTCAGGGGTTAACGGAGGCACTTGCCTCCGTCGGAGGCACTTGCCCATCGGGCAAGTGCAAGTCAGGTTCTACTTGGCCTCAGCTCATGGTCACTTGCCCCCCAAAAATATATTGTAAATTTTGCAGATGTAACTCTTGAACGTAAAAATGAAACCAAATGGACCCTTGCGGGTCCATTTGGTTTCATTTTTACACTCTCAAGAGTTAAAATTCATCATCTTAATTAGCCCAGGTCTACACAACTAGAGAATGTAAAAGATTAGGTCATTTTGATGTGTATGTTAATTTGCCTGTTTTGTTTCCCAAATCCAGCCTGGAATTGTGGATAGCGTGCAATGACTGCCTTCAAGACAAATTTATCTTGTGTTGTGTTATAGTGCACTAAGTTGCACACTTGCCCGATCGGGCAACCAGGTAGCAGTCTTCACTTGCCCGATCTTTTTTTTTTTTTTTTGCCCCGGGCAAGTGGGCAAGTGTTAGTGTATGAGCCCTGAGATTCTTGTCCCGCTTCTTCCGGACCGTCCAGTACATCGTTCCTGCTTGAGGGAGAACTTGTGAACTAAATTTTCACAGTCTGGCAGGGTCTGGAATTGTGGAAATTTAAAACTGCGCAAGACGACTACCAAGCTTGTGGTGTGACAAAGGTCACAGCTTTGATTCTCACAGCAGACCAATAGGGCCCGTGGCGTGGAATAAGACGCTAATACTTGTACGTCATAGTGGCTTTCATGATGAGCCAAGTGCTTAAAGCAATAAGATCAGTGTCTTGGAAATGAAATAACAGGGACTTACTGTTTGATTTTCTATTGAGCTAAGACTATAATTGGCTTTTCTTGGATGGGGGGGTAGTCATGGTGATTAATAGGCATCTTGCATGCTTTGTCTTCCTCTGCTGAAGTCATTGTTGCTCTAATGTCACAATAGAATACTGCACCTTGTTGCTCTAATGTCACAATAGAATACTGCACCTTGTTGCTCTAATGTCACAATAGAATACTGCACCTTGTTGCTCTAATGTCACAATAGAATACTGCACCTTGTTGCTCTAATGTCACGATAGAATACTGCACCTTGTTGCTCTAATGTCACAATAGAATACTGCACCTTGTTCCTCTGTCACAGTAGAATACTGCACCTTGTTCCTCTGTCACGATAGAATACTGCACCTTGTTGCTCTAATGTCACAATAGAATACTGCACCTTGTTCCTCTGTCACGATAGAATACTGCACCTTGTTGCTCTGTCGCGATAGAATACTGCACCTTGTTCCTCTGTCACGATAGCATACTGCACCTTGTTCCTCTGTCACGATAGAATACTGCACCTTTTACCTCTGTCACGATAGAATACTGCACCTTGTTGCTCTGTCGCGATAGAATACTGCACCTTGTTGCTCTGTCGCGATAGAATACTGCACCTTGTTGCTCTGTCGCGATAGAATACTGCACCTTGTTGCTGTAATGTTATGATAGAATACTGCACCTTGTTGCTGTAATGTTATGATAGAATACTGCACCTTGTTGCTGTAATGTTATTATAGAATACTGCACTGCACCTTGTTGCTCTAATGCCACGATGGAATCAGTGCTTGGATAGTTTTGGATCTTTCATTTCATTTAGTTTCAGTTGGTTTTTACATTTTATTTTCAGTTAGTATTAGTTAGTTTTTAGAGCGGGTTTGCTGATGTTTATTTTGGTGAAAATACTTAGTTTTAATTTGGTTTTGATTTTATTTTGTTTTTTCCCCAAATAAGGCTATTTTTTCTTTCCTTTCAGTTAGTTTTGGTTAGTTTCGTGAACGCAATACAGATTCAGTTTAGTTCTCATTTGCTTTATTTGTTTTTATTAGTTTTAGTTGAATGTTAAATGTTTTTTATTACTAGTTTTCTTTTTTTTTAAGTTGGTTTTAGTTAACCATATTAATCCTGGATGGAATACTGCATCTTGCTGTTTTTGTTTTGTTTTACACAGGCCATAACGGATTGTCGTTCTGTAATATAGGCTAGTCCTGTTGGAGGCAACTCCCTAATGCAGATGCATGCACATGGGGGCGGGGGGCGGGGGGGGGGGGGGGGGGGGGGGGGGGGGGTTTGGGGGGGTGCTGCGTGCGCACGCACACGCACACGCACACATACACAGACATTCAGTAGACCAGGTTATCGACATGGGGAGATCTCTCCTTAAATGGTAGACTGCCCGGGGCTCTGTCTCTTTTTCCACCACACCAAAACGAAATGAAGTCCAGGACAGGTCTGTCTGGGAACAGCCTTTTAGAGTGGAGGGGAGAGGAGGGGAGGGAGGGCTGGGGGTGTTGGAGAAAGATCGAGAAAAGAGCAAGAGTGATGGAGACAGTCGGTGAGAGAGGAGCACAAACTGAGATGGACGGAAGGAAAGAGAGACAGAAATGGATAGCGGGTGTGTGTCAGAGAGCGAGACGGATCTAGGCATGGGCATGAGGGGGGGCAATACCCCCCTAAATGCCCTGACTGCCCCACCAAACATTATGGCACGCAAAACCACCACAATTTCAAAGATATTTGAAATTAAAGTGCTTATATTTTAAGTGATTTGAAACACTACTACTGCAACTAACTACAGTTGTGGCGACAGTAAACCAACACCATTTCATCCTTCAAAACAGAAAACTCTCTGAGTCAGACCTTTAGCTTTTGGCAAGCTGCGTGCCTGTTGCAACTTCAACAACAACTGGTGTTATCATTGATGCTTTACTTGCCTAATAAAACCCCTGTAATGGAAAATGATATCGCCTGTGTTGCTTCGCGCAACGGGCGATGAAGCTGCCCCCATACCATTTTCTCTTGCCCCCCCAATTGGGAAATGTTACATCCGGGCCTCGAGAGAGGGAGACAGACTAACAAAACATGGAAAATGGAAATATCGCTATCCTTGAGAGATTAACTGACTCTGTGACGGTAATTGGGGCAGGCAACTCTCGTAGTCACAATGTACACAGCCAGTGGAACACGGAGATACTGCCAACTATTAATGTCTCAAATAAATCAGGCCATAATTTGACCCGTCTCTTTCTTTTTTTGTGGTCTAGTAGTGAAAGTAGTTTCTAAGTGGCTGCGTCCACAGATGGCAATTTATATTTATTTTCATGGCGGGTTCCCAGGACGTTTCTTACACAGTGCATGGAGCAGTTGGTTCAATACCAGACGTGTCATCTCCATTATTGTTACAAATGGACAAACTCATATGCAGCGGATAAAGTATTAGCAAACATGCCATCAACCGATTCTCTTAGACCAGTGGTTTTTAGCATTTTTGATACCAGGGCCCACTATTTATTCAGCCACGGACCACCATTTGATAACATTTTAGCCCCATAGACGAGAGACAGCGCCACAGATCCAAAAACTAAAGATTTATTTTGTTTTTGTCCACAATAGCAGGCTGGATTTTGGAAACAAAACAGTCAAACATACAGTTCACAATGAGCATTAATCTTCTTCATTCTCTAGTTGTGTAGCCTTCGGCTAATTCAGATGATGAATAATTTAACTCTTGAGAGTGTAAACAAATGGACCCTTGCAGGTCCATTTGGTTTCATTTTTATGCTCTCAAATAGTGCATCTGGTAAACCAACCAACTCCATCATTTAGCCTGGGCACCACATGGAACTCCCTCAAGGACCACTGGTTGAAAACCACTCTTAGACTGCTCTAGCTGTCTATCTTTATGAGAGACCGCTGTGTCAGCCTGACTTCTCCAACACTGTGGTTATCAACCCTTTTTTCAGATAAAGGCTCACTATTTATTATGCATTTGAACTATATAAAACTATAGAGGATGTTCTTGTGGATGTGTTTGTGTCCACTGCGCCTGCTAATCTGGTACCATTAAAAGCAATGACAGGCAAAAGATCTAAGAAAGATTCTCAGAAAACAACTCATTGAGCTATTGGTATCGCCAATTGATTTGGAAACCTGATGGTTAAGTTTAAGTCAGAGATCCTGAGACTGGCAAAGATGGCCGGGAAGATTATGGGGATGTCAGCACCTCCCAACACCCCACAGACCATATTTGAGCAAGCCACCCTAAGGCAGGCAAAGAAGACTGTGTCTGATCCTTCTCATGTACCATACCTGGGCATTATGCGGCCCAGGGGGCAAATGCGGCCCTTTGGGTGACTGACCGGCCCGGGGACCACCTGTGGTCTTTGAGAGAGTTCAATATGGAAAGTTGGTTAACCAGATGTAACTCGTTGAGAGCGTAAACATGAAACCAAATGGACCCGCAAGGGTCCATTTGGTTTCATGTTTACGCTCTCAAGAGTTAAAATATTCATCATCTGAAATCTGAATTACCTAAAATCTACACAATGTAAATGTAAGAATGAATGGTCATTTTTGATCTATGTTTGACTGTTTTGTTTCCCAAATCCAGCCTCGTATTGTGAACAAAAACAAAATAAATCTTTATTTTGGTCTAGTCTGTGTAGCTAAAATGTCATCAAATGCTGGTCCTCTGCGGCTCAAATACTGAATTAAGACAGGGCCCCGGTAATAAAAGGTTTGGTCTTACTCTTACTTTCGTCTTGAAATTAAATGAATACTATGCAGACGTTAGTTCAGCCTTTAGTCATGGCCCCCACACTATTTTATGTATCTCATTTGGCCCCTTGGGAAAAATAATTGCCCACCCCTGTCATATACTGTACTCACAGTTTAGGTTACTGCCGTCAGGTAGTACGAGGCTCCAAAATGGAGATATAATAGATTTAAATACTTCTTTGTACCTATGTCCATTTCACTCCTCAATAACTCTCTTGCGGAGGGGGCAAGGGGAGGGAGGAAAAGACTGTGAATGCCCTTATGATGCTGCTGGAACTGTACTAGTTTTGGTACCGCTGTATTTATTCTATTTATATTCTTATTACTACTTAACGAAGCACTACTTATGGGAGGTGGTATGTAAGCCTGATGGGGTGTACGAGTCACTACTATTGTATTGTACAGTATTGTATTGTCTTACTTGTTGCTGCAAGTCTGTATGTCCAAGACAATTTTTCTCTCACGGGACTAAATAAAGTAACCTTGAACCTTGAAAACAGACATAAACATCATATGTGCTTAGTCAGCACATTTGAGCAAGCACAATATCCTTTTTCATCCCAATGAGTGTTTTTTTTTTTTTTTTTTTTTTTACCCCAAAACCCCCTAGTTAGACATGTCACATGGTATATACAGTAAAGTAGTGACTAGTACCCCGACTTTGGCCTGTTTTTATCAGGTTTCCCTCTGGTGAATTTCAACATTTTATTACATGTTATTAGACACCATTAGAAACTCTTTTTGGCAAGGATTTAGTTCCCAGATTTTCATAACTTTCCCTAACTACTTTCTAAGGATTGTTTGTTTTGTATTTGTTACATTTGTAGAACGGACCTCAGATCTTTATGGGTTAACACAATGTCCTGTTATTGGCACCTTTTCCGGACACTATCTCAGTTGTCCGTTCTGATGCAACACAGTCCATACTATCTAGTGCTCCTAAGTTAAAACAAACACTGGCTTATTTGCAAATGGTGTTTGCCTACATTAGGCCAGATATGTGTGATATTGGAGGAGAATAATGGCTGTAATGACATCATTAACAGATTGTCTCTTTTTCTCTCTCTCTTCTCCTTTCAGCCTGAGAATCTACAGAAGACATGGCTAAGGGAGTTCTACCAGGTATGTCCTATAATCCATTTCCACAAGGTTCAGGTACAATGGAAATCCATTCTGCTAACTAGTATCATTATGGCCACCAGAAGACCAAAAGGGTGTGGACCAGTATTGCCAACTGCCAAAAAATCTAAAATGTACAAGTGACACACTCTTGAGAGTAAAAATGAAACCAAATGGACCCATTTTCATTTTAGTTACATATGGTTAACCAACTGTCCATCATTTAGCCTGGGGACCACTTGTTGAAAAATACTGTCAAGGAGGAAAAATGGTGAAAAATGAGGGTTTTATCTCTGGTGCCTGTCAATCAATTTCGCCCCAACTCACCAGCCTAACTAGATTTTCCGCCAGGAGTTTTTCACTAATTTTGGTGCTAGGGGGGGTCTAAAAAAAAGCTAAATATAGTGACAAACGCAGAAAGTTGGCAACACTGTGTGGACCTACATGGGATATAGTTGCAGACAAAAAAAAGAGAAAATCAAACAGAAGAAAAAGCTGCAAGCAGCAATAAAACGGGATCAAGCAAGCAGCAATAAGGAGTAAGAACAATACGCACAAATAAGCCATAGAAACATGGGAGCCTGAACTTCAGAAATACATCAGGTAATTATGTGTGAGACTGACTCACATTGTAATCTGGTGTGACTGAGTGAATGATTGGTGAGCTGTGAGTGAGTGGTGAACTGAGCTATGAACTGTCATTAGTGACAACATGGCCGAATAGTGACAGTCAAACAGCCTTGCCCAGCCATGAGGCCCATAGGGCAGGTGCCTATCTCCTGTTTCTGTAGCATGAGGCAGCTTGATGTACAAGTACACCCTCTGGACATGACGCTAGTATGACACAGGGTCTTACCCCCAATCCAACCCTTGATGCTGAGTGCCAAGCAGGGAGGCATTGGATCCCGTTTTTAGAGCCTTTGGTATGACCCGGCGGGAATCAAACCCGGCCTCCCAGTCTCAGGGCGGACACTCTAACCACAAGGCCACTGATTTGGTGAATGAGTAAATGATTGGTGAGCTGTGAGTGAGTGGTGAACTGAGCTGTGAACTGTCATTAGTGACAACATGGCCGAATAGTGACAAAACACAACATGGCCGAATGGTGACAACCACCATTACATTGAGTTTTACCCTGGGTTACACATAGAACCATGAACTTAGATGTAGAAGACCACATGAGATTGTGCATGATTGACTCATATTACTAGGTGTCCGTGCCGGGATTTGAACCCAGGAACTCTCATTTCCAAGTCATGCGCTCTACCAATGAGGCTACCCAACAGACACAAGACGTACTGGAAACAACACACACATTCAGTGGACTGCTTGGTAAATGGTAAATGGTGCATTTATATAGCGCCTTTATCCAAGGCGCTTTACATAGATTGTGCATCACATTCACCCATTCACACACACATTCATACACTGATGGCAGTGGGACAGGGACACATCGACACTAACTCTGCAGGAGCCCGGGATCGAACCGGCAACCTTGTGGTTACCATCCGGTTACTCTACCTCTGAGCCACTACCGCTCCTTAAATATGCACAAATAAGCCATAGAAACATGGAAGAAATACATCATGTGATTGTGGAAACACAGCAGGGTTTTTGTAGACTCAGACTTTGTATTGTCAGCAGTGGGACTTGAACCCTCAATCTTGTGTTCCGAAGTCAGGCACCCTACCGACTGAGCTATCCCGGCACAATGATTTGCTTAGTTGTTGTCATCAATGAAACAACCCAACAACACGCCACCAAGCAGTAAGCAATATGAACAATATGCACAATTCAGCAGTCCGAGGGTGGAGCTTAGTGGTCAAAGTGACAAATGGAAATAAGTTCCACATGCTTATTCCTCTCACACAATCTGGCACAATGTAATTGCTCCAGTGTTGCCAGAGAGAAACAAGCAGAAGAAGACTCTTCACAAACGAGCAACTTTCATTGGCTTATAAAAACGTCATTTTTTGATGAAAACAAATTTGCTTCTGAAGTTTTGTCCGGATAGGGCCAAAGTTCTCATGTAGCAGGTGTCATGCAAATATATATATTATATATATTTAACTCTTACTGGTAGACTAGAATGTTGGGGTATGACCCAGCTGGGAATTGAACCCGGGCCTCCCAGTCTCAGGGTGGACAGTCTAACCACAAGACCACTGAGTTGGTGCCATTACCATTACATTGAGTTTTAAACAATATGCACAAATAAGCCATAGAAAGATGGAACACTGAACTTATATATGTCATGCAATTGTTGGAGCAGAGCAGGGTTCAAAATGTGTATTCTCATGCTATATACTATCTTTGGTAAACCCACCTGTGAGAGGACCTAAAGGACCCACAATGCAATGCAATCTAGCTAGCCTGAAAAAAACCCCACATATATTTATATATATTAAAGGTGTTGGCGTTAACACGTTAATGCGTTAACGCATTAATGCATTAATCTCGTGTTAACACAGCCGTGCGTTAATGGCGTCAAAAAAATTAACGCGAGATTAACACACTGACGATGGCTGTCCTCGGTGCGGCAGGCCACAGAAGTACTTTACGTCCACACACAAACACAGTGATGGTGTGTATAAAAAAAAATGCAAACCGGTTTGTACAACAAACCACATTTGTTGTGCAAATCAAAAATCCAGCCAGAAAATCAGGCATGAGCATTTTTCAAACTGCTTAAAATGGCAGACACTCTGGGGGTGGAGCTTACCGGTCAATGTTACAGATGTGTTCCACATGAATCAAGGAACATGTAGAAACAAGTCCCATGATTTTTGGCCAAACGAGGCCCGAGTTATGGTTTTTCAAATGTTTCAGTTTCAAAGAATTGTTATAGCGCCCCCATTTGAGCAATTGGAGTAAGACTGGTTTTGCTGCTATTTGGCATCCCCCTCTACAAAACTGTAAAATCTCAGAAGCAGATTACGCTGCATGTGTAGATTAGGGGCATTAGAATCATTTTCACAAACGAGCAATTTTCATTGGCTCGTAAAAACATAGTTTTTTCACTTAAAACAAAATTCACACCCATTTCATGTTTGTATGGCTTCAAAGTTCATGTGTAGGTCATTGTTATGCATTTTGATCAAAGATTGTAGGAGAAGAGACATTTTAACTGTTTTACATATAATTCAAGATGGCGGTTCATCTAAAGGTCAGAGGTCAAAAGTCAGAATACAAAAGTTGTTTGACATAAGCAGACGCATAAGTGAATATAAGTTACATTTCTGAGAGACGAGCAGTTCATGAGTTATGAGTGTTTAAAGTTTGCAATTTCAGTTGAGTGCTATAGCGCCACCATTTGACCAGTGGTCACAGGCTTCGCATCATCACCGTTTGGCATCACCCTCTACCAGATTACCAATTTTCGCGAAAACCGACTGCACGGTTCAGCCAGAACAGCTATTTTTGGCGGAAGGAGGAAAAAAGAGACAAAAACAAGAAGGGATCAAGTCCACTTCGTGGACTGCTTGATCCCTTAAAAAAGCAAAAGTGCATAGTAGAGTAAAGTGACTTTAAGTCCAAGGTCAGCTGTTCAGCAGCAAGACTGCCCTAGGGGGTAAAAAACCTGTTACTGAGACAGGTGGTGTGTTAAGACACTAAATAATGCAACAATAAATATTTACAAGGTTCTGGGTAATTAAGACGCATTTTTGAGACGCCTGCAGAAAGTACAGTCACTGCTGTGCCTTTTTAAGCCTGCAGTTTGTACTGAACGCGTTTTGGTGTTCTAAGCATTATGTTTTAACTATTGAAAAATAGCAGATCTACAAGCTCATGGCGCGCCACCGAGTGGCGCGCCATGAGCTTGTATCTCTGCTATTTTTGAAGAATCGTGAAAACGTGGTGCAAATCTTTGAATATTATGTTATTCAGAAACTAGAAATCTAGACAGGACACATAGGGTTAAGCCTGCAGTTTGTACTCCAAAACAATTGTTTGGTTTAATACTATGTTTCAGCGCAGAGGTCTTCATCACCATCATGACAAAGAAGATCTAGGATAGGGTAATTGAAATGCAATATAATCCTACAGAATGAAATTATCAGGCCATTGATAAACATACTGTAGCAGTCAATTGCATTACTAATTACTGTAATTTCATTGCCTTTTCCAGCAAAAGTAGTGCAATATTACTCTGCCGAAGTGGGAAATATTCTATTCTGCCAAAATACATCTCATTAGAAAAGAGTTTGTTGCACGCGGAAATCAAACGGACAACAAGCTATCAACAGATAACAGCGATGTGCAGTATTTTGTAGATCCTAATCCACCGCACCATTCTGCACACATGACCTACAGCACAAGTTGTCGCTAAAGTTAAGTTAAAGTTAAAGTTCAACTTCAGGTGGGAGGTGGGAACTTGGCAAAGTCATAAAAGTAATATGTAATATATACTATAAATAAGTAATATAATATTACTTTTTTTAAGGAGTCATAAGTACAGTGAAAATATTAATGTAAGTAATAATGCCCAACACCGATAGCAGGTGTTTAAATATTAAAGGTAGGGGAAGTGATTTCACTTTTGTCAGATATCACCCCAAAAAAAAAAAATTCTGTTAAAATGCTCTATTATAAGGTGTGAAAACCATATATGGAGTTTCCCCCTCCCCCACGTTAGCAGAGGAGCTAATAAAAGTTCCCCAGGTGGTGGCTGAATTCTCCTCCAATCAGGATCGAGCAGCAGGCTCACATAGTGTAGCTGCTGTTTGGCGCCCCTAGTGCACCAGGCTGGAACTACAGGATGATTTTCAAATCACTTACCCTACCTTTAACATAAGCGGCATACAATATATCAAAAGTAAAATATATATTATACAGCCCTAGTAGCTACCGATGATGATGTTGATGTACTAATGTGTAAACACTAGATGGGCAATATCCACATACTGTACGGTGGCCTGGGGGTCTACAGTATAATAAGGTCTGTTCACAGACACAAGGATCATGTTCTTCAGTGGACCATTAGATTCAAAGCAAGGAAGACATAACATATTGACCTTATCTATGAGTGAAACAAGATGTTGTCTCTGCCTATAAGACATAATGCCTGAGACTATGTTTTGCACCCTGTCTGTCTGTCTGTCTGTCTGTCCGTCCGAAAATGAGACAAATTTCCCCAGCGTATTTCTGCATCATCGACTCTTGACATGTCAAGATGTCGTTGTCACAGATTGGCTGCAGCGTCAGCAGTTTGCTTTGATGTTCAAATCTGAAGCCGTTTGAATCGGCGACTGGGTGTGTGGAAACCCCACCCACAGTCAACACTCCGTAGTAGCTGTGCTCTCATCTGCGAGAACGATTGACAGATTAATGAACGTGTTTCATTTAAGTGCTTCTGCTGGTTTATGTGTAGTAAATCGAGAAAAAAAAAATAAGCATGGCGTTGAACAATACCTTCTTCATTTTCACCCCTAATATGGCAGTGATTTGTACTTGCGTATTTTGCCGTGTGCAGTTTCTCCCCTCGAGTAAGTGTTTATGGCGGCGCAGAAGCCTTCAGCTCTGTCATGTTTTCGTATCTTACGTTTTCATCTGCATAGGAACTCCTGACAAACCACAACTGTTTCCACTGTGGTGGGGGGCGGGGCCGGGGGGAAGTGAGGACGACTGCAGCAGTCACACCGATTACTGCTACTCAGAGAGAGAGAGAGATGGGGAGAGACGTATATTTTAACTATTGAAAAATAGCAGATCTACAAGCTCATAGCGCGCCACCGAGTGGCGCCCTATGAGCTTGTATCTCTGCTATTTTTGAAAAATCGTGAAAACGTGGTGCAAATCATTGAATATTATTTTAGAGATGGGGAGAGACGTACTAGAATGAATATGAGATGCAGAGGGACGTTGTTAACAAAACAGAATGAGGTGGCAAGCACATGAATAAGGAACCACTTGGGTTGCATAATGCTTACAACACTACAGTTTTGTGTACTGTATGACCCAATATTGGTGGGTAGGAGCGAGCATCTGCGACGCGTGTGCGTCAGTAGTGAGGTGTTGCGGCCATGAACCGTCAGTGCCACTGTCGTGTGTGTGTGTGCGTGTGCATGTGCATGTGCGCATGTGTGTGTGTGTGTGTGTGCGCACAGCAGAGTTCCACAATTATTTTTCCTCAAAGGCCATATTTTGCCGAGGGTAGCAGGTCAGGCATATTAAAATGTTGAAAATGGGTGGAGTTCCTCTTTAATATTTTAGTTGGCCTGTGTCAGTCACTGTGGGTGCAGCTGATCGCTGAGCTCCATGCCATGACTCTCGCTGGCCATGGAGTAGGGTTAGTGATTTATCGTAGAGCTCTGGGGTCTGAACGGCGGAGCGGGGTTGGGAAGGAGCGCTTGTTTTATCCGCCGGCTACTACTAGTAGGGCGGGGCGAAGCATAGTTTTACTGAGGTTATGTTTAGGGTTAGTAACCGCATAAAGCATCGTCTAACTCTAACCCCAACCTAACCCTAAACACAACCCCAATAAAACTAGGCTATGCCTAAACCTAATCCTAACCCTAAACTTAACCTCAGTAAACCTATGCCTAAACCTAACCTAACCCTAACCATAACCTCAGTAAAACTTCCTTCGCCCCGCCCTACTAGTAGTAGCCGGCGGATAAAACAAGCGCTCCTTCCCAACCCCGCTCCGCCGTTCAGACCCCAGAGCTCTACGATAAATCACTAACCATGGAGTAGTAAATGCATCACTCAACACCACTCACTACTGACGGTAACAAAGTGCTGTTTGCACATAGTGAATATGAACACTTTAACCTAGCAGTTATAGATCAATAGATGGAGATCAATAGCTGGACACAAAAAACATACATACAGTAACAATCACCCCCAGGCTTCAATGGTGGATGATCTGAAATCTGAATGGTATGACTGCTACGGTCATGGCAAACAATCTCTACAAGAAGAGCCACAATGACTCTCAGCCTATGATATGATTTGACTGGATTTGTACCTTGATTATGGATTTGACTAATCACTGTAAATTTGACTATGGGGGTGGATTTGGCCTAGACAGCGGGTCAATTATGCTTTACTGGAGATTATAATCACGCTTTACTGCAGACGCGTTCATATTCACTTCAGTTCAGTTTAGAACTAGCATAGAATGCAGGGCTTGACACTAACACTTGCCCGCTTGCCCGGGGCAAGTAAAAAAAAATGGTGGGGCAAGTGAAGACTGCTACCTGGTTGCCCGATCGGGCAAGTGTGCAACTTAGTGCACTATAACACAACACAAGATAAATTTGTCTTTAAGGCGGTCATTGCGACCTGGGCTAATTAAGATGATGAATTTTAACTCTTGAGAGCGTAATGGACCCTTGCGGGTCCATTTGGTTTCATTTTTACGCTCTCAAGAGTTACATCTGGTTAACCAACTTAGCGGGGGACCACCTGGAACCCTCTCAGGGACCACCTGTTGAAAACCCCTGTTTAAAGCACCCAAGTAGGAAGTAAACTTAAATGCAAAATTTACAATATATTTCTGGGGGGCAAGTGACCATGAGCTGAGGGCAAGTAGAACCTGACTTGCATTTGCCCGATGGGCAAGTGTCTCGGAGACCTTAGTGTCAACCCCTGGAATGAACATGGAATTGTTTAAAGATGTAATATTGTTGACATTCAGAATGATCACAAAAGGATATGGTTGGCTCAGCCAACGCGTTACATGACCACAATAAAGGAGTTGTGGTGTAACAGACTTGACAGCTGGACCTAAAGCTGTCTTGTGATTTGTCGCCTGCCGACATCTGGACAGGCTCCACTAAGGGAGTCCTCTCCATAGTACAGTGGTTTTCAACATTTTTCATCCCAGGGCCCACCATTTATTCAGCATTTGAGCCACGGACCACCATTTGATGACATTTTAGCCCCTACAGACCCCCCCCCCCCCCAAACTAAAGATTTCCTTTGCTTCTGTCCATGACCATTAATCTTCTAGTTGTGTAGATTAGGACTGATTCACATGATGAATATTTTAACTCTTGAGAGTGTAAAAATGAAACCAAATGGACCCACCGGGGTCCATTTGGTTTTATTTTTACGTTCTCAAGAGTTACATCTGGTTAAACAACTTAGCTGGGGACCACCTGGAAGCCTCTCAAGGACCCCTGGTGGTCCCTGGACCACCTTTTGTACCCTCTCAGGAAAAAGGGGTCTGAAAGAAAAATCATTAACATGGTGAAATACATCTTGATGTCATCAGATGTATTTCACCTTGTTAATGTTTTTTTTTTTTCAGACCTCCATTTTTAGGAAATACAGAATTGGGGGAACTTTTTTTTTATCATGTCCACACAACATCTCTAAGGTGTATTAATGACATATTGGAATGTTGAAAATGGGGGGAGTTCCCCTATAAGGATGTTTTAGTCTGTCTCTCTGCGGACAGTCTCTTTGCAAAGCTGACAGTATCCTCACGCACAGTGTTTGTCGTTTCATAACAGTATGTCATCACCGCAGTCTTTATTTTTTTTTTATTTCCGAGAAATGCCTCAGCCCCAACCCCCCCCCCCCCCACACACACACACACACACACACACACACAAACCCATGCAGACCCATTGATTCACCTGCTTTGTGCATGAATGGTACCAACCCAATCCAGTAAATGGAAGCATTAGTTGGTTAATTATGGAAAGCGGGGATGCTTACTCAGGCCACCAGGTAAACACATTACAGCTCACACACGCTTGAGCAACACAAACATACAGTACATGTTTGCTGTTCTCAGGAAATGCTGCTGCTACCAGTGATGCGTGACATACTGTACTTACTTGTCCCCGGCTCACCTTCTAATGAACACACGCCCTGGCTTGACCAACATTTCCCTACGCTGCTTATATTCAAGGGTATACAGCAGGGGTTTTCAACCAGTGGTCCGGGGACCACCAGTGGTCCTTGGGAGGCTTCCAGGTGGTCCCCAGCTAAGTTGGTTAACCAGATGTAACTCTTGAGAACGTAAAATTTTTTACACTCTCGAGTTAAAATATTCATCATCTGAATTGGCCATTTTGGAATGCATGTTTTGCTTGTTTTGTTTCCCCAAATCCAGCCTGCAATTGTGGGCAAAAGCAAAATAAATCTTTAGATTTGGGGTCTGTGGGTCTAAAATATCCTCAAATGGTGGTCCGTGGCTCAAATCCTGAATAAATGGTGGTCCCTGGGATGTAAAAGGTTGAAAACCACTGGTATACAGTATATACAAGAATGGGGCAAATACACATTTTGACAAAGACCCTCTATTCACTCTTTAAAGGGGTAGTTCACTTTTTTTTTTTTTTTTTTTTAATTAAGTTGTATGAAATACTTGCCATTAATAGAGTGGTGGGAGTTCTGCTCTGGTTTTGGTGAAGTAGGAAGTGGTTCCGGTCATCTTGTGGGGGTCACTGTGTCCATATCACTATGCCCAAAAAGTTTTGATGTGGTATCAAAATGAAACACAATGTCAATATGACACGCCAACTATCAGGAAAATAAAGACACGGCACTACATTTCGGAAAAAAAAAAAAAAAAAAAAAAAAAAAAGTTGCCTACTGCTGCTATACTCAGTACCTGATGTTTAGAAGAACATGTAATTATTAGGGGAGTGCAGATAATGCATTCCATGCAGTACAATGGTAACCATTGTAGAAGTCCTTTTGCACGCAGAGACCATCATGTGCTGCCGCAAGCACTGTGGATGATTCATCTTTCATTCAACAAAAAACAGAGATATGTTTTGAAGTAAATAGTTCATTTCTTTCAATTGTAGTTCCATGGTTACCAGATTCATAACACGTGCTGTAGATTTAGGGAATTTATACTGAGGGCAAAGGTTTTCCAAACAATTCCGTTGCACAGCTCCCTGCTATTAGATAAAGAACCATCTTTACCAACTTGAGAGGAACTCTTTGGATATGTGTGTAATCCTCCAAAGAGTGTAAAGAACTGAAATGAACCCTTTGGCCTCTTAGTTTCAGTGGCCAATGGCAGTTTGGCTGAACTTTGTGGATGTGCTACCGTTCAAAGGGATGTAAGAAAATGTTAACTAGTTCAGGACTTTGTGGTCAATCATTTCTCGTATTATATTCATAGGAACTGTATGGTATGAGCAAATATCCTGATTGTGTTAAACTGCTGCCCTAAACAAACATTAAAATAAATGTCCATAGACTTGTCTGTCATTTGGTTTAATTTCAAATTTCATTCAGGGGTTGACACTAAGGTCTCGGAGGCACTTGCCCATCGGGCAAGTGCAAGTCAGGTTCTACTTGCCCTCAGCTCATGGTCACTTGCCCCCCAAAAATATATTGTAAATTTTGCAGATGTAACTCTTGAGAACGTAAAAATGAAACCAAATGGACCCTTGCGGGTCCATTTGGTTTCATTTTTACACTCTCAAGAGTTAAAATTCATCATCTTAATTATCCCAGGTCTACACAACCAGAGAATGTAAAATATTAATGGTCATTTTGATCTGTATGTTAATTTGCCTGTTTTGTTTCCCAAATCCAGCCTGGAATTGTGGATATCTAGAAAGCAGGGAAAGACACAGAGGCAGAGTGCAATGACTGCCTTCAAGACAAATATATCTTGTGTTGTGTCATAATGCACTATGTTGCACACTTGCCCGATCGGGCAACCACGTAGCAGTCTTCACTTGCCCCACCATTTTTTTACTTGCCCCGGGCAAGCGGGCAAGTGTTAGTGTCAAGCCCTGTCATTTCAATTCAAATCGCTTTATTGGCATGACAAAACATACGTTTACAAAACCAAAGCAAAAAACACAATACCACAGTACAACAATGCAATCAAGGCAAAAAAATATGTAGGTACATTTGAAATTCAGAATCTTCAACAAATGCAATGTGATCATCCACTGATCACTCAGGGATTAGTCATTTGGGTGGTTGTGTTCCATTTTGTATCCCTCTCTTATCACAGTAATCGTCCTGCTGTGTTTTCACATGGTTGTACTTTGCCCAGTAGATATATACACTCAACAAAAATATAAACGCAACACTTTTGTTTTTGCTCCCATTTTTCAGGGGATGGACTTAAAGCCCTAAAATTCATTCCAGATATACAATATAACCATTTCTCTCAAACACTGTTCACAAATTTGCCTAAATGTGTGATATTGAGCACTTCTGCTTTGTTAAGATAATCCATTCCACCTCACAGGTGTGCCACATTAAGATGCAGGTGTGACATCATGATTAGTGCACAGGTGTACCCCAGACTCTCCACAACAAAAAGACACCCTGAAATGTGCAATTTTCTTTTGCCTTATTGGGTGTATGGGCCTCCGAACCAGTCAGTATCTGGTGTGACTACCATTTGCCTCATGCAGTGCAACACATCTTCTTCGCATAGAGTTTATCAGATTGTCAATTGTGGCCTGTGGAATGTTGCTCCACTCCTCTTCAATGGCTATGTGAAGTTGCTGGATATTAGTGGGAACTGGTATGCGCTGTCGAAATGGTAATAATGTGGTAATATTGTGTTATTACCATTTTTACAGTGTGTAACAGTTCCCACTAATATCCAGCAACTTCACATAGCCATTGAAGATGAGTGGACCAACATTCCACAGGCCACAATTGACAATCTGATAAACTCTATGCGAAGAAGATGTGTTGCACTGCATGAGGCAAATGGTGGTCACACCAGATACTGACTGGTTCGGAGGCCCATACACCCAATAAGGCAAAAGAAAATTGCACATTTCAGGGTGTCTTTTTGTTGTGGAGAGTCTGGGGTACACCTGTGCACTAATCATGATGTCACACCTGCATCTTAATGTGGCACACCTGTGAGGTGGGATGGATTATCTTAACAAAGCAGAAGTGCTCAATATCACACATTTAGGCAGATTTGTGAACAGTGTTTGAGAGAAATGGTTATATTGTATATCTGGAAATAATTTTAGGGCTTTAAGTCCATCCCCTGAAAAATGGGAGCAAAAACAAAAGTGTTGCGTTTATATTTTTGTACTTTGAGTAGATATATATATTTTTTGTCATAAGCCATGTTTTGGAAATCTCTGTGGGTGTTTGTAATATGTTGGAAGTATGTGAGTCAGATAGACAGATGGTTAGAGGTTTAGCTTGGTTTCCACTTCGTTCTGTGTGCAGTGGGTGCATAGTCTTCTCTCAGGACCCAGGTATGCCTATGACGGCCTTTCTCGATCACAAGACCGTGCTCACAGAGTTTGTACCCGGTTAAGCTTTTTCTTTTGTTTTGTGTCGGTCACGGTGCCCATAGCTATTCAGCCACGGCAGTGGATTTCAACCAGTGGTGTGGGGACCACCTGGAATCCTCTCAAGGACCACTGGTGGTACCCAGACCAGCTAAATGATGGATAGTTGATGACCAAATAGACCCTTATAGAGCTGTAACTCTTGAGTGCAAAATGAAATTAATTGAAACCTTTTGACCAATGTTTTGCCAGTTAGCTCTCCAAATTGTGGACACAGATTTGAAAATCCTTTATGTTTGCGTCCGAGAGACTAAACTCAAAATGAGATGGTGGTCCGTGGTGAAAATGCTGAATAAATAGTGGGCCCTGGTATGAAAAAGGTTGAACATAAGTGCTCTTAAAAAAAAACAAAGAAAGCCCAATATACAGTATGTGGCTGCCATATTCAAAAGCCATGCACTGGAGCAGTCTAGCACTCGCAGGAAAGAAATCTGTGTTGTGCGTATGGACGCACATGCATGTCCGCATGTACAGTATGTAGTGAAATGAGACAGACAGGAGGAAGAGAGGGAGAGAGTAAGGTAGAGTTGGTTGTGCTGTGCCCCTGTGTGAACCAGGCAGGCAGGCAGGGCTCCAGGTTCATGCCAGTGCTCTGAGCTGCTACGGCTGCCTGCCTGCCTGCCGCTGCTATGAATGTGACGTCATGGAAACAAGCATCAGACTCTGAACTCGGTGTGGCTGCAGCAGCGGAGCTACAATCACATACACACGCACAGACAGCCAACCAGCCAGCGCTATACAGTAGCTCACTCACCCTGCTGCTCTCTCTGCAATACACACACGATAGTGTCCACCGTGTCATCTCCTTACGACAACCTCAAACTTACTCAACCTTTTTCATACCAGGGTCCACTATTTATTCAGCATTTGAGCCACAGGCCACTGTTTGAGGACGTTTTAGCCCCACAGACCCCAAAACTAAAGATTTCTTTTTGCTTTTGTCCACAATACCAGGCTGGATTTTCAAAAACAAAACGGTGAAACATTACAGATCAAAATGACCATTAATCTTCTGCATTCTCTAGTTGTATAGACTTGGGCTAATTCAGATGATTAATATTTTAACTCTTGAGAGCGTAAACATGAAACCAAATGGACCCGCGAGGGTCCATTTAGTTTCATGTTTACGCTCTCAAAGAGTTACATCTGGTTAACTGACTTTCCATCATTTAGCCTGGGGACCACCTGGAATCCTCTCAGGGACCACCTGTTGAAAACCCCGGCTGTATACTACTCGGCACCTCCGCTGAACATGTAAACTCTACAGGCTATGGTTTTATGACAGTCAGACCTACTTTTGGTTTGTGTGCGAGTTGTGCGAGGTGTGTTTTTCAATACATTAGAGGAAGTTTTATTGTGCTTTGGGAGAAAAGCATTTCGTCCAATCAGGATCAGAGGGGCCTTGCTCCAATCAGAATTGAGAGGGGGTGGTTCTTGGCATATATGCTGTTGGCCTGTTGGACTACGATCTTGTAGACTTGATTTTTTTTTTTTTTTTTTTTATTATTGTGAACATTTTACAGGTACAACAAAACTTTATTCCCCAGTGACAAAACTTTAGTTTCTGGGACAACATTTTAGTTTAGGGACACTATCTCAGTTTCAGGGACAACATTTTATTTTCATAGACTAAATTTTAGTTCCAGACCACAACATTTTCGTTCCAGGAACAGAACTTTAGTTCCAGAACTCGAAAAATGTATTTTTTTTTTGTTCCAGTGGCCAAAATTTGGTTCCAGGGACAAAACCTTAGTACCTGGAACAAAATTTTAGGCCCAGGGGAACTCCATTCGGCCTCAGTCCAAAATAGGGTCTAAATACAGTGTTTCACGTGCGTGTCAATCACTCAGTCAGCGCTAAGCAGACCGTGACTCGACAGTCGACATCCTGGAAAAAAAAAAGGACCAAAGTTGTTTGACTGGCTTTACGGTGGCTCTCCCAACTAGAGAGAGTTGTGCAAGGTTGCCTGCTACTACTTGCTCTCCCTCCCTCCCTCCCTCCCTCCCTCCTGTTCTTTCTACACGTGTATCTGAAGTGCACTTGACTTGAGCTGTCACATTTGATTGTCTTTTCATCCAGTACTGCAGGGTGTAGCCACCAGCCCTGCTGGCTGTACCTTTTTATTGTGGACTGGACATTCCTCCACATGTTATAGACTGCAGAGGTTTTCAACCAGTGGTCCGGGGACCACCAGTGGTCCCTGAGAGGATTCCAGGTGGTCCCCATTAGCTAAATGATGGACAGTTGGTAGCAAAATGGATCCTTACAGATCTGTAACTCTTGAGAGCGTAAAATGAAACCAAATGGACACTTGCGGGACCATTTGGTTTCATTTTACGCTCTCAAGAGTTAAATTATATTAAACATCTGAATGACTTATTTTTCAAGAATGTACACAATTAGACAATTTAGAAGAATTGTTACTTTAACAAACGTTTTGCCAGTTTATCTCCTAATACAGTATGTACTGTATATATAAAGACAAATTTGCCACGGACAAAGCCAACTCGGGTTGTGGCAAATCATGACAATAAACACACATGTCTTTTAAGCCAATCAAATAATTCGTAAGAAGAGAAACTAAACAAAAAGTGTTGCATGCTTTTTTTCTTCTTCTTCCTAAGTCTATGAGAAAAATGAACGGTTGAATATACTAACAGGCGCTCTGGCGTCACTGCGGGACCCTTTATCAGGGTATATATATATTTATTGACACTAAGGTCTCCGAGGCACTTGCCCATTGGGCAAGTGCAATTCAGGTTCTACTTGCCCTCAGGTCATGGTCACTTGCCCCCCAAAAATATATCCTTGAGAGGGTTCCAGGTGGTCCCCAGTTAAGTTAGTTAACCAGATGTAACTCTTGAGAATGTAAAAATGAAACCAAATGGACCCTTGCGGGTCCATTTGGTTTCATTTTTACACTCTCAGGAGTTAAAATTCATCATCTTAATTAGCCCAGGTCTACACAACTAGAGAATGTAGAAGATTAATGGTCATTTTGATCGTTATGTGTTAATTTGCCTGTTTTGTTTCCCAAATCCAGCCTGGAATTGTGGATAACTAGAAAGCAGGGAAAGACACAGAGGCAGAGTGCAATGACTGCCTTCAAGACAAATTGATCTTGTGTTGTGTTATAGCGCACTAAGTTGCACACTTGCCCGACCGGGCAACCAGGTAGCAGTCTTCACTTGCCCCACCATTTTTTTTTACTTGCCCCGGGCAAGCGGGCAAGTGTTAGTGTCAAGCCCTGCTTTATGCAGCCTGATGAAGTGTGTGTAATACTCTGTGTGCAAACAGACGGTAGAGAGTCCGACCTCAAAACCAAACGCCGTCGGGGGCGGCCAGGTGTTCCATCCTGACCTTGTCTGGATAAGATTTCACCCTAAGCAAAGCAGGGGCATGAATTTCCCTGCCGTGTTGTGCGCCAGCCAGATCCCCAGCCAGTGGCATGAGGGATCATTATGAAGTGGCGTGGCAGCATTGTAAACAGTAGTTTTGCATTGCGTCATGCGTTGCTGAGTCGATGAACGATTCCGTCCACCTCATGTCTATTCCCATCACCCATTTGCATAGGAAACCCAGTCCAGGCGGGTCACATCAACACAGATTTGTGTGCAGGATGGTTCTCCACATCCTATACCTCCTGTACCGCATGGTTTGGTTAACTACTGCACTACTGTGTGACGGAGATGCATGATATTCTTGGAGAGGAGGAATGCCAGCGGAGATGATTGGATTGGCCCTGTTTGTAGAAGAGGAGTTGCATTATGGTGCCCCCTGTTGGAGCAGGGCCAGCACACCACCACTGACTGAGTTTGGTGTTTAAACTAGACCAGGCGTTTTCAACCTTTTTGATACCAGGCCCAGGGCCCACTATTTAGTCAGCATTTGAGCCACAGACCACTATTTGAGGATATTTTAGCCCCACAGGCCCCGAAACTAAAGATTTCTTTTGTCCACAATGTGGATTTGGGTTAGGGTTAGGAGGGGGGGTTACCTTTACTGATAGTTAGGGTGATTATTGATAGGAAAGATCGTCATGAATGGGACTCGAACACACAACACGATGTCAGACCAGACTCGAACACACAACACAATGTCAGGCCAAAGCCTACATGTGGCGTGCATCTGGACCACTATGCCAGCGGGCACTCCGGAGCCCAAGTATATTTTCTTTATGATATAGTAAATAATAATAGTAGTTCGAATAATAATAGTTCTGACCTTGTCTCTGCCACCACCTGATCAGGAGGTATATATTCTCTGCCTGCAGGGTGTGGCATGCACTAATGGCTTTCAGGGCTTGACACTAACACTTGCCCGCTTGCCCGGGGCAAGTAAAAACAATGATCGGGCAAGTGAAGACTGTACCTGGTTGCCTGATCGGGCAAGTGTGCTTCTAGTTGTGTAGATTAGGACTAATTAGGACTAATTCACATGATGAATATTTTAACTCTTGAGAGTGTAAAAATGAAACCAAATGGACCCGCCAGGGTCCATTTGGTTTCATTTTTACGTTCTCAAGAGTTACATCTGGTTAAACAACTTAGCTGGGGACCACCTGGAACCCTCTCAGGGACCACTGGTGGTCCACGGACCACCTGTTGAAAACCCCTGTTCTAAACTATCATTTTGCTGGGGTCACGGACCACTGGGTCTGTGACCACTGTGGGAACCACTGATTTACAAGTTGAATATTTACTGTAGCTGATTCTGACTTAAACAAAACCTAGTCTTCGACTGCAATATATTTTGGGGGGGGCAAGTGACCATGCCCATGAGGGCAAGTAGAATCTGACTTGCACTTGCCCATCGGGCAAGTGCCTCGGAGACCTTAGTGTCAACCCCTGGCTTTCTTCTGAGGACACCCTCCATTGTTTGATTATTAAAATGAAGTCTGTCTGAGGATGGGGAGGATTTAAGCGCCACGCAGGGACAGATCCAGGTGCCAGCCACCTCCTACTGTAGATGCGTAAACAACACCATCATAACTTAAAGTCACACCTCCTAATCAAACACATGGATGGCGTGTGACATCCGTGTGAGGGTGAGCTGTAACGTCGTGTGTCGTGCCACGTGGAGATGCGCTCGGTTCCGTTTGCCCTGCTGCTGGCACCCTACCAGAGTAGACTTCATTCTATTTTTAATTAATTTTATCCCCAACGGTTTTGTAGCCCATTTTTATCACCCACTTGTGCCAATTATCTAATGTGTTCTTGGGCTGTTAGTGTGCACATCCTCCAACAACCTTAGGAGAGACGGTGGACTGGCCTCATGCTTCCTTCAATGCATGAGGATTCCAAGCTTCTTTCTTTTTATCTGACAGCGGTAGAGTTTCCCTGGTTGGACATGGTGCGTGGAAGGAACTGGTTATTCCAGCCAGTTCCTGTCTCCTCCATCAGGCTCCTCGGATGGCCAGGAGGAGGAGGTCTAGAGACTTATTACTGCATGTTTTTGTGAGGGTACCTGCCCTAGGGGACACGCAGAGAACCTGCAAACTCCATACAGAAAGGCCCTTTCGCCAAACCCTGCCTCTGGTATGGGCACTGATGACACAGGGGAGAGACAATTTTTCATAAGTTTTCATAAGTACGCCTGAAATTTGTCCAGTGAAAAAGGGTCTGTGGTGTGATTAAAATTAGTTCATTTTTTAATCGCGTTACTGTTTCTCCAATGAATTAATCCCAATCAATGTGTAAAAGTCCCACTCCCAGCCCTACTTATAATTTTTTCTGTGATTGCGGATTGCTGTGTTTTACAGCTCGGAAAGACAAATAGAACCTGCTCCGTTAAAGTGCACGTGTCAACACGCACACACACACACACAAACGGACGCACACACTTTTCTTTTCATCCTGATGTTAGTTAACACTGCCAGCTCCTTCATTCAGTAGTGTGACCTCTCCCATCTGGAGCTGAGAGGTCCACTAATCTTCTCTCTCCCCGGCCGGGTTTTTCGAGATCCGAGCCCCAGCCGGAGGTCTCCATTCCTGGGGTCAGGCGGCTAAGTGACAAGCCATAGGTTGATGGAAAATCCATAGCGCTATCGCCATACATTACATTTATTTGATGTGGCCTATATAAGCGAGCATAATGCACTGTGGGCTGAAGGCAGTATATAGGAGGTGGTGCTGCTGCTGGTGGTGGAGGTAATGGCAGCACAGAGCCAGAACCTTCATGGGACTGTCCCGTTCTGTTAATGCCTCCCGCGGGACACACACATCTCGGCTGACGTTGACATACGACCTCCCCTTTCCATGCGACCCTCCCCTTTCCCCGTGCATGGTCTTGACCCGTTGGGGTGCTTATGGGAGCCCTAGTAACTCAGTATGGCGGTATGGATTTTCCTGTCGCGGTGGGTATACGGCACGCCTTAAAACACTTGGGGACAGGGCACTCACAAACACTTTACTTTAGTTGTTAAGAGGGAATGGAGAGGCCAATCAGGTGCTGTTTTTACGCTTTGACTTGACTGGGACCGCCTCTGTGAGCATTTTACCAAGAATAAATACATAAAATATAATGCGCTTTGATAACGTCGCTCCCCACGAACACATTTGAGCTGTTATTTTGAATTTTATAAAAAGTAGTGGTTTTAAAGCAGTGGTCCGGGGACTACCAGACAGTGGTCCCTGAGAGGATTCCTGGTGGTCCCCAGCTAAATGATGGATAGCTGGTACCCAAATGGACCCTTAAAGATCGGTCTCCTGAGATCGTAAAATGAAACCAAATGGACCATTTTGTTTTCATTTTATGCTCTCAAGAGTTAAATTATATTTAAACATCTGAATTACATAATTTTCAAGAATCTACACAATTAGAAAATGTAGAAGAAATGTTATTTTGACCAACGTTTTGCCAGTTTCTCTTTCCTAAATTGTAGACACAAACTTCCTTAATTTTGGGTCCGAGAGACTCAACATCAAATGGTGGTCCGTGGCTAAAATGCAGAATAAATAGTGGGCCCTGGTATGAAAACGGTTGAAAACCACTGTTGTAAAGCATTACCTGGCTACAATGGCCATCACTGTACATTTATTTACTGTCAATTGGTTGATTACAAAGCTATTTGGTATGGTAATTGTTTTATTACCACAAACCTAGGCTATTTCTTTGTATGTCTGTGTGTGTGTTTGCCCACATTCCAACCAAACAAACACAGCCGTCGATAAATATTCCAGTAGCAAAAAAAACTTGAACAGTGCTGAGTAATCCGTGTTCCCTGCCACACACACACACACACACACACACACACACACACACACACACACACACACACACACACACACACACACACACACACACACACACACACACACACACACACACACACACACACACACACACACTTATATTATGCTCTCGTCAAACAAGCTCACCAATTTAATGTGCAATGTTTTACTGTCCCCCAAACACACATGGCAGAGTAAAGGTCTCTCCCCTGGCCCTCCCCGACCAGCCAGTCAAACAGCCACATACAGTACATGCACTGTCAAATCCTCCATGTTAATTAATTAAAACAAAGACTGACAGGTTTAAGACCACAAGCCAACTGGTGCCAGGCCCGGATCCAGGCATGGGCATGGGGGTGGGCAATGATCCCCTAAATGCCCTGACTGCCCCACCAAACATGATGGCATGCAAAACAACCCAAATGTCAAAGATATTTCAAATGGAAGTGCTTATATTTAAAATGATTTCATACACTACTACACTACTTTAAACACTAAAAACACCATTTTATCATTCAAAACAGAAAACTCCCAGAGGCTGTGTGCCTGTTGCAACTCCGACAACATTACCATTTGTCCCTTTTCCTTCCTCAGACTAACTTGTATTCTCCTTTCCTTCTCATGTTTCCTCACAGACAATACATTCGCACAAGCCCCACTTTGTGGCGGTGCACTGTCAAGAGGTGGGCGGGAAGAACTTTGAGGAGTCCATGACCCACGTGGACGCCTTTATCAAGTAAGTAGACCATAAAGTCACACCTTAAAGGTAATGGAGGCAACTTTTTAGCCAAAAATCAAAATGGATATAAAGATATATGTTGCTTTTACTTTGATGCTGCTGCAGTTTCCCTGCCGACAGACACTTACTTCGTCCTGCAGAAGGTACAGAACTTTGTTGTTGTCAACAAATGATGACAACAAAACATTCGTCGGGGTCAGGGAAGACGTGGCTAATGTGTGAGGGGGAGGGGGGTTGTGTGAGGTGAGGCCAGTAGATATTTAATGAGCCAATAGAGTGGAGGTGAGGTGGAGTTATATTCTGTTTTTAAACAAATCTGTTTACAAACAGTGTTTGTACACACTAAAGTTGCCTCTAGTACCTTTAAATTGACCTGATTTTATGCCAAAAGTCATGATAATGGCAAAACTTAATTTAAATGATCACCATATGAGTCCATAAAATATTTATTTTTCACTTTTTCATGACAGCAAAACATGAGATTACATAGGTTACACCCTGTTTCAGCTATTCTGTGTTACTCTTTCTGCAAATTAGGGACAAAACTGAATATTCCATTTCCTGCTGAATATTTTCTGTAGCCCTAACATTCGGTGCATCACCACTTCATAGGTTCCAGCCTCATTGCACTGTTTTGTCACTCACTACTACGGTCTGGTATTTCATAATGTCAAACAGTTACTGTACATAGCCACGTTGTTGCTGGCATGTCAACAGCCAGTGCCACTCTATCCTGTCAGAGTGTGCTGTCGCCTTGCAGCTAGAAGGTTGTGCGTTCGATTCCCACTCCCTTTAAAAAATGCAATTGTTTTGTCCATTCTGATAAATGTATGTACTAGGTTGTCTGCACTGCAGGCCTTGACAAGTTGACCTTTATATTTAGTATTGTGAGCTTGTAGGTCTATTCAGGGTGTTTCTTTGGAATTGTTTATCTATAAAGACCGACTAAGTAATTGGACCAATTAACATTGACATAAATATAATACGAAATAAGGCTGGTAGTAAGTAGAGAGGAAAACAGAGAGGAAAATAAGCAATGGACATGAGGAGAACAGGAGAGGGCAGAAAGGGGAGGGGGGGGGGGGGGCGAGGTGCTGGTAGTGGACTATGAATAGTGGTGCTCGCGGTGCTCACAATGCTCTGAGTGGTGCTCGCGGTGCTCACCGAAATTCTAAACTCTGAATGAGCCGTAAGGGGGACATTGCAGGACAACAGCAGTAGCTGTGCGGTGAGCATTGACATGTCAAACTTTCCCTTACATGTGCTCACCCACTTGGGCCTTGCAAATAGGAGCCTTTCCAGAGTGAGTATCGAACAAATCGACGGAGTGCAGAGAATCAGGATATTATTGTGATGATCTGATTGACTTCTCTTGGTATTCCTGTTGTAGAGGTGGCAACTGAGACTAATCCCTGACTAGCCTAGCATTGACTGGTGTTAAAACAGTTGAAAATGAGAGGACATCTCCCCCCGCTGGTGGCATCATGCTAGTTGCACTGTAGAGGAGCTGAAAAGTTTCCCATTCTTTATTTATTTATTTATTTTTCAAAAGGCAGCTTGGATCGAGTAATGAACATTTCACTTCCTATTAATTAAATTAAGTATGGTCTGTGTAAGAACTAAGTTGTCTTGGTAGCAGGAGTACATAACTACTCAGTGCTAGAAGTCTCAACAGGCCTGAAAATTAACTCCCAGCCCTGACTGGGCCCTAAATGATCAGGCTTGAGGCCCGGCCCAACTAAATGGAATAGATTTTAGGCCCAACCCGGCCCTAAACTGTCGGGTTTGGGGAGAATTTGAGAATTCTCCCCAGTGTAAAAGTGAAATGCCTTATCCGCACCGTCTTAAAAATAAAAATGATTTTCCTATAATAAAATAATTCAATATATATCATTTTTTTCCTGGAGCCTGAGGCCCGACCCGGCTCTACTGATTAGCATAGTTTTTAGGCCCGACCCGGCCCTAAAATGGTTTGGTCCAGGTCATGTTCGGCCAGAGTTTGAAAACTCTGTTTCAGTGCTTGACTTGTAAGTGCTGCCAACTGTTGTTTAATAAATCTATGTATCTGTCTGTGCGCGTGTGTGTGTTCGTTCTCTCCATCAGAGAGCTTTTGTCCAGTGATGCCATGAAGGAGTACAGCAGAGCCCGCGTCTACCTCGATGAAAACTACAAATCCCAGGAGCATTTCACAGTAAGAGGCAATTCCATCAACTTTTCACAGTCCAAAGGACTGCAAAAAAATTAACAGATATTATGCAATAATGTCCTCTATGGCCAATTACTTATTTTGCAACCCGAAGACCCGAACCCGAAGACCTGTGAACCTGGAGTGCGTGTTCAGAATGTGCAAGAAAATCTTTTGACAGACCGTGAACTGCATTGAAATTACTGACAGACTGACACGGTGTAGTTCCACTGTCCTTCTATACTTGGAAGGGTCCCAAGTTTACCAACTCCTGCCATATGAGCAGACTTCCACAAGGTGGCGGTATAGACTTGGAAATAAGCAGTGGATCACCTTGCTGGCAGCCCCTTTTACTGTTTCTGGATGGGGATTAAGGACCTTAGTCCAATGACTCTCATTGTACACGGGCAATTGGATGAATTATCCCTAAAATAACACATTAATTTATATTACTTGAATCAATACTTTGGCTTGGGCGCCCTCCTAGTTCCATGTTAGTTGCAGTTTGTATGAGTGTCCTGCCATAGAGTCTCTCTTGTAAAGTTATTTTTCAACTCTGGAATCGAATCTGATATTTGTCACCAGCGTCTACATTGTCTTGTTTCTTTCCCCCCAAGTTGAAGCTTTTATGGATACCGCCATTACTTATTAGCCAGCTAAAGATGCATAAATCTAAGGCCATTAGCCTACCAGTCACTCCACTTTTTTTTTTGGTAATGTGCCACAGCCAAACATCAGTTGTGGCACGTCGCCACTTGGTGGCGCAAGACATTCAGAAAGACTTTGCCCTAGGAATATATGGATATTTTCCCTGAACTTGCCCCTTAGAGTATTAAATTGGAGTTTTACTTCAGCAGATTAAAATGCAATGCAGACTACTATAGAGAGGCCCGAGAGGAGATGATGATCTCTCAGTTTCCAAGAAGAACAGCAGTAGTGACGTTGGAGAGAGAGAGAGAGAGAAAGAGAGAGAGTGAGAGAAAGAGAGAGAGAGAGATGGATCGGTGCTGTTTCACTATAACTTCCATTGACGTGGTTCTACCGTAGACACAGGACCGGCGTTACCAATCAGCGCGTGAGCGCTGAGCTGTGTCTGTTTTCCGCGGCGGTTATCATCATGCTACGCTGCACCTCCACAAACCCTCATAAATCACTGCTCCTCGCTGACTCACATTTGCTCTTTTCATAAACATATTACAAACACTATGGCCTTTTGCAAAGAAATAATTATCTGCCATTCCACATCAAGCCGGGGATAATATCCCCAACATTGCCAGCTTATTTGCTCTAGCGCCGTCTTTGTCTATAGATTAACCTTTGTTTTGTGTTTCCATTTTCATCAAATAGAGATTGCAGGGGGGCATGGCCACAGCCTTCTCTTTTGTGAATCAATTGGCGTAAAGGGAAACATCTGATGTGCTTTCTATGATGTGGATATTGAAATCCTGGCAACAGTAAATATGAAGAGACTCTCCATTCTGCCTCGCACAGGACCTGCCATTTAGCTTAGATGACATCACTCATATTTGTTTCCTCAAACTTCGATTTTTCTTCTTCTTTTTTTTTTATTTACCCGCCCGCCCGCCTGCCCGTTGCTGCTCCAGGGATAATTGTTTGTTGTCCGACCTGCCTGTCAATTTTCAGATAATTTAAGTGGAGAAGGCCACGAATATGTTCCTCCTGAGCTTCCCCTGTGTGTGTGTGTGGTGTCTGTGTGTGTGTGTGTGTGTGTGTGTGTGTGTGTGTGTGTGTGTGTGTGTGTGTGTGTGTGTGTGTGTGTGTGTGTGTGTGTGTGTGTGTGTGTGTGTGTGTGTGTGTGTGTGTTTTCTTTTGTGCAACTGTGTGTATTGGGAGTTATGAATGTAGCATAGTACACATAGAAGTTGAGTTGAGAATCGTACTTCAAGTCACTTGCCGTTGTACCCTTTGTATATGTTTGTGTTTGCTTTGTGAGTCTGAGCTACTGTGCTGTCAGTGAAAAAGGAATTGTGTGTGTGTGTGTGTGGTGTGTGTGTGTGTGTGTGTGTGTGTGTGTGTGTGTTGTGTGTGTGTGTGTGTGTGTGTGTGTGTGTGTTGTGTGTGTGTGTGTGTGTGTGTGTGTGTGTGTGTTGTGTGTGTGTGTGTTAATGCTTTTAAAACTGTTTTGAAAAAAGCTGTTTTGCTGTTTCCCCTATTGAGCAAGGCACCTTCCAACCCAGTCCCTATTTGAAATCTGGTAGTGCAGTGGTTTTCAACATGTTTTGACCCAGGGACCACATCCTGACTAAGAGGAACCTGGCACACCACCTCTGTTTTGTGGGGGCCCATCATAGAATCACCATAGACCCAAATGGATCCATTAGGATCTTCAAAGATTTCAAGATCAAAACGTTCATTCGCTCTGCAAGAGTTATGGATGTTAATGATTAATTGATCGCTTTTTTTCAATAGCTTAAAACAAAACGTGGTTCCCGCCCAAACTCTGTTAACCTGAAGAGTTGGAGAACGACTGCTTTAGAAGGCATTTGGTAGAAGCATCCTCAGGTCATGGCTTTCAACCTTTTTTCACATCAAAGCCCATTTTGTATTCTGGCTTTGGGCCAGGGATGGACCATCATTTGATGACATTTAAGACTTGCAGCAGGTAGAATACCGGTCTCTTGTTCATTATCATTGGGTGAATATTTTGTCCACGAATCCACTTTGTTATTGATGTTGGTACGAGCTGGAAGCAGAGATGCACACCACACCATTTCCTTATGAGGTGGTTGACTGTGAACAATAATTCAACTCGAGAGGGTTAAATGAAACCAAATGGTCCTGTACAAGGCCCTGTTTGATGTGTGTGTGTGTGTGTGTGTGTGTGTTGTGTGTGTGTGTGTGTGTGTGTGTGTGTGTTTGCGGTGTGTGTGTGTGTGGGGGGGGGGGGTCCTCTTGTCCTTTTCTCAGAGCATGGAGAAGGAGGGGGAGCAGGTCTGACTGACACATCCCTGTCTCTCTGTCTCTCTCTGTGACTGAGACCCGGGCTGTGTGTGTGTGTATGTCTGTGTGTGTGAGGCAGTGGGTGTTTTACAACCCCGTTAAGGTATACAGCAGGTAAAATGTCAATTAGGAAGGACCGCCCTGATAACTCAACTCCCAATCCACTTGTTCCAGGCCATTAATATTTATCATGGGCCTGGCCCTGGGGCTGCCTGCCTGCCTGCCTGCCTGCCTGCCTTGTCACCGGGAATGATGGGCGCTAATGCCTGCCCTTATTACCACTTCCTACACACACACACACACACACACACACACACACACACACACACACACACACACACACACACACACACCACACACACACACACACACACACACACACACACACGCACCACACACTTAGGCTCCCCTATCTGTACAAGTGTGTACTCCTCTCTCTCATTCAGCCTTATCAAGATATTCTCACTTAGACACACACACACACACACACACACACACCACACACACAACACACACACACACACACACACACACACACACACACACACACACACACACACACACACACACACTCAAAGGCCCAGGCAGACACAGAGCCCTCAGTTGTTCCAGGGCATTTTAATGGGAAATTAAAGGCGTCCTGTATGTCTGTCTGCGGTCTGCTGTGGACAGGAAGCAGTGACAGGCAGCAGTAAGGGGATAAATCAGACACGGACGCACAGAGGGGTCTGCACAGGACAGCACTGCTGTGTGTGTGTGTGTGTGTGGTGTGTGTGTGTGTGTGTGTGTGTGTGTGTGTGTGTGTGTGGTGTGTTTGTGTGTGTGTGTGTGTGTGTGTGTGTGTGTGGTGTGTGTTTTCACCAGGAGACATGCGTGTTGTGTTCTCATCCCAGGCGATGGAGTAAGTTTATGATGTCCATCACTGTCCTGTATCACTGACTGTGCAGTAAAATCTGGAAGGCATGAGCCAAATTTCGGGCTGCATATTCTCAGATTGGGGCCGAGATCATACTAGCAACCACTTGCTTACTAGTAGCAGCCAGGTCTTCTGGTCCGTGTTTGAACTATACAGCTTCTGGTCAAGTTTTGGTTAGGGACCAGGTTGCGACAGGTTGTCCAACATGGACTGCTCTGTGCTTGTGATTACGTTCAGGCTTAGGGTCTCCATGGACCTATAAACTAGTCGCAGTCACATGCAACTGGTCGACAACTAGTAAGAAAAGACGTAAGAAAAGTTTTTTTTTTTTATTATTATTGGTAAAACGCAATGATGTTCTGTTTTTTTTTTTTTTTTTTTTTTTTTTTTTTTTTTTTTCTCTCGAAATCAACCAAATCACTGAATGCACCCACAATTTTGTCCACCAGAATAGCCTGCATATATCAATATCGGTTCATGTCAGTATCAGAATTATAGGACAATACCGGGATATTGGATATCGGTAAAAAAGTTAATATTGGACATCTCTAGAGTTAACTCTTGTGTCTGTTTGAGTTGAAAGGTGACCCTTTGGTCCCTTTTTTATTAGATCACTTCCTAAAAGCATTTATAACAACCATAGGAGCCACTGTGGCCTTTTAAAAATCATAATCCTCCACCACCTCCACATTTGACTCCACCAGTCCTCACTTTTTCCTTAATCAAAGACAGCTCAGCGAGGCTCTTCCTGATTGGCAACAAATAGTCCCTGCAGGACTATTTCTTAGCCAATGACAAAGCTTATAGGGATATCTTTCTTCTTGGACTCCTGCAGCCCCTAGAGGCGTCAAAAAGACAAGATTTATTTGGAGATGATCATGACATAAAAACAATGTAATTATTACTTTGACCATAAAATTACATATAGGAGCTTTAAACACGACATTTTTCTGGGTCGGTTTTTATGTCAGTGGTTCTCAAACTATTTCATGAAGAGGATCCCCATACCGTAATTATACTGTGTGTATTTAGACCTCTAGACCAGGGGAGCCCAACCAGTAGATCGGGATCTACCGGTAGATCTCGGCCTGATCACAAGTAGATCTCAGAAGATGTGGGGGGGAAAGAAAAAAAATGGGGTGGAAAAAGAAAAAAAGGAGCGATTTTCGTGTGTGTGGTGTGTGTGTGTGTTGTGTGTGTGTGTGTGTTGTGTGTGTGTGTGTGTTGTGTGTTGTGTGTGTGTGTGTGTGTGTGTGTGTGTGTGTGTGTGGTGTGTGTGTGTGTGTGGGTGGTGTGTGTGTGTGTGTGTGTGTGGTGTGTGGTGTGTGTTGACTGCGTGTCGGTCTGTCTGTCTACAAAGTGGCACATTTGGAGGATTGTTGTCTGCTGTCTGTGAATTATGCCAACAGTATTGTTCTGCAACGTGTAATGGACTGTTCTGCAACTTATAATGAACTATTCTGGACTGTTCTCTTATTATGATTGCATTTGCAATGGCAGTGTTTGCCCAAGTCTGTTGTACTTATGTTGTACTGTTGTAGGCCTATTTATGACAAGTCTGGTGTAATTTATGCTTATATGGACATAAAGTAAATTGGTAAAACAAAGTAGTGTTGTGTTGTTGTGAAGTTACTGCAGGCTGGCAACGATGCGTGTGGTTTGAAATGTTGATATTGGACTGGTAGATCCCGGAGGGGGTGGCTGCTGAAAAGTAGATCTTGGGTCAAAAAAGGTTGGGCACCCCTGCTCTAGACCAACTAAAAATATGTTGTTTCAGGGACCCTCTCAGATGGAAAGATTTGAGTGGAAAAACTTTGCCTTGAAAGAATATAATTGAAATATTTGCGGATCTAGCAAATCTTCAAGCTTGTAGCACGGCACTTTTTCAATAGCTACAGCATAACAATGTCTAAGACATCAAAAGCAGTTCCTGAATGAGATAATTTGACTCTGGAAGTGTAAAAAAAAATGGACAGGTCCATTGAGTGGTCGGTGAGTGCACTTTAACCAGGGTGCGTTCCTCCTCCTTCTCCTCCTCATCTTCAGAAGAGTCCTTTGTTCCGCCGTGAAGAAAGAGGGATGCTATTTTGATTGCCGAAAACGCGATGCACATGTTTGTGGCTGTCAGCATCTATTTGCATCAGTGAAACTATTTGTATGCGCGATACACAGCCAGATCCTATACCCCCAAACACAGACGGTCTGCTCCATCTGATTAACTACAAGTCGACCACAGTCACATTGAACTGACTGGGGCTTGTGTTCTGTCTGCTGTCTCCCACTATGACCGTACATGAGGTCATCTTATTTAGAGGCTAATCATATGAACATATAATTGGGCCTATATTTAATCCTGTGAATATGGTTAATTACGTTGCTGACGTTTGAATGAAGGACGTATGTATTATTTTCGATATAAATGAGACTCTGGCAAATAGATTGTATTTGAGAGAACATGCATCGATGGATGGACCAATTGTAATTATTTTGAATGGAATGGAAAAGTAATTAAACCTTGATGAGGGAATTCTGAATGGAGGAGCAGGTACAGTGTATTAGTGCCATGCTCAAGGACACTTTTTGTAGCACGTGTGTCTTGTTGACGATCGACGATCGTTGACGTGCACGTCAACAACCCTCACAGGAATCACAGAAGCTAGAATCTAGTGTCAGTAACTATGACCTAGTGTCAGGAACTATAAGCTAGTGTCATTTGTCATAAGCTAGAATCTATAGTATCATAAGCTAGAATCTATAGTGTCATAAGCTAATATCTAGGGTCATAAGCTAGAATCTATAGTGTCATAAGCTAATATCTAGGGTCATAAGCTAGAATCCAGTGTCATAAACTAGAATCTAGTTTCAGGACACCTTTGGCCACACACGTGACTTTGTCAACAACCGACGCACACGTCAACAACCCTCATGGGGATCAAACCGCTGAGAATCTTGTCATTTTCCCTTGCTTTTGTCTCACTCATATAGCAAATTCTGTAAGCCACCCTAGTACAGTACCTTACCTCAACACTCTTAACCAAAACCCAGTGGATATTGATATCGAGGCACGTGCGTGCGTGCGTGTGTGTGTGCATGTGCGTGTGTGAGATCCCAGTATCTGGCACTAGCCTGGCGGTTGGGTCTCTGCGGAGGTGAGCAGGGTATAATCCCCCACTTCAAGCTGCACACGCTGTAATGCAATCATCAGAAGCCACACTCAGCCACTCTGCTCCGCGCCCAGGAATTTATGAACACTTAGTGTCTCTCAGTGCTGACAGCGGACCTTCTCGTGCATGTGTGTATTGTGTGTGTGTGTGTGTATGTGTGTGTTTGCTGTCTTACTCCCAGCAATACCTGTCACCCGCGTTTATCACCCGTTTTTAACGGCCTCCCATATGGTCACCTCAATCTCCCTTTTAATACTGATAACAAAAATAGGTTACAAGCATCGGGCAGATGAGTATTATTATTATTATTCGTACAGAATGGGAGGTGGTAGAGGTGGGAGGGGAGGGATGGGAGGAAAGTAGGGTCATATACGAGGATTGAAATGTTGGTTTTATACATGGAGGTTAAGTGGGAGGGCCAATTCTATCCTATCTAACCCCTCCACCCCACCTCTCTCTCCTCTCCTCTCCTCCCTCCCCTCCTCCTCTTTTTCCTCCTCTCCTCTCGTGTTCCCCCCGACCCGTTGATCCGCAGCACTATGCGAGACGGCGGTAGGCAGGAAGGGAGGCATAAGCAGGTTTTAAAATATTGCAAAACAAAAATATCGGAGGGCTCTTATTTCAATATGGTGAGAAGTACAGAGCGGCCCTGAGTCCATTTGAATGGAGTAGATGTCAGGGCGGTAATATTGTTGGGCCATAACTCTCTCAGGGCCATCACTCATGCACTCAGGGGCATGCCCATAAGTGCACACACACACCACCCACACACACACATGCCCGGGGACAAGTGTTGAGCGACAATCAATGAATCTGCCATCAGACGTGAATTATGAGCGAGAGAACAGGCACCGGCTCTGTGAAAATATTTTGGCTGAAAATGTATATATAATTAATGGGTTGTGTGTGTGGGGAGAGAGGGAGAGAGAGAGGCAAAGGAAATTGATGCATTTATTACAAGGAGCCTAATCCGAGGAAACTTGAGCCTTAATGGCCTCCGAGTCCCAGCCCCCCCCTGTGTGCGTGCAGCACGCTCGCGCGCGCACCACACACACACCACACACACCTCACACACACACACACACACATAACAACACACAACAACACCACT
>CM076974.1:12228139-12328139 GCA_039105355.1 Benthosema pterotum
ATCACATGCTGCCTGTTGACATCAGTGAGGTGGACTGAGGCACCGCAGGCTGGCTGGCTGGCTGGTGGTCCATGGCCATATCTGTGGTGGTGTGCTGGTTGCCGCTATGCCTGTGTGTGTTGTTAGGAAACTTTGTGAGCCAGTGAGCCAAAAGCGAATGTATCGATCTATAAGCATTGTGAGCTTGTAGATGATGTTCGCCTACTTAATTTTTCACTTTTTTAACCAATTGTTTTCATTTGTTCTTTGATTTCTTCTGTTTTCATGAACATTTTAGATTTTTTTGTTAAATCTTATGGGAAAAAACAACAACACTAAACACAAAGGGACGTGTGTGTGTGTGTGTGTGTGTTGTGTGTTGTGTGTGTGTGGTGTGTGTGCGTGTGTGGTGTGTTGTGTGTGTGTGGTGCGTGTGTGTGTGTGTGTGCGTGTGTTGTGTGTGTGTGTGTGTGTGTGTGCGTGTGCGCACACTCGTGCTCTGGGTGTGTTAGTGTTGGTGATATAGTTAGTACTGACCGTCCATATATGTATTGATTCTCTCCCTCTCTCTGGCCCTTCATCTGCATAGACCGGCTAACCGGAGGGCAGTCACTGGCCATTATATTCCCATTAGCTAATCTCTTATCTTTGATTTCCATAATCCTCTGCCTATTGAGAAGCCTCACAGCTCACACACGCACGCATGCACGCACGCACGCACGCACGCACGCACGCACCACACACACACACACTCCCTGGAGAACATAAGTGGCACCCCCGTAGTGGCTCTCCACTTACACCCACAAAACTAATCCCCCAACCCCCCCCCCCCAAAAAAAAAAAATCTGCGCAGGAGCCACATGCAATGCACGTAGACACGCGCGTACGCATATGCATACGCACGCTCTTCACAGCGCATGAGCAATTGCCTGTGTCCGTGTGCGTGCGTGTGCACCACTGGTAACTAATACTGGTAAGCTACACCCTTTAAAATTTTTGTTTCATACCCAAAAGTTAGATTAGCTTATTTATTGGTACAATAACACGTTAATCATAACCACATGCAGCCTATAACCTCCAAACTCTAGGGTTGAACATTCATCCAAAAAAACATGGCAAAACGATGCGTAGACGTGAGCTTGCAGATTAGCTACAGTATTCTTGGTTTGGGGTTGGGTGTAAATGGAAAGTATAGTGCCCTTGTTGATGTGCTTGTGCATCTACAGTGTTGTTTTCAACTTTAGCTGTTGGAAAAATAGCGTAATACATGCTCATAGTTTGCAGGCGCAGACTGCCACAGATCTGCTGTTTTTTGAAATATCATGAACAAAAAGTTAGCAAATATGTTGTTGTTGCAACAAACACCTCTAACTAAAGGTTTCTGTGGAGTCGCTGGAATAACATATTATCAGAAAGGGATCATTCCTTGTCTGATTAAAGGAATTGTGACCAAGATTTTTTTTTTGGTAATATTCTTTCTCTTCTTCGTGTGTTCTTGTTTGGTGCTTTTTCTGGCCCCAAAACAAGTGCTCTGTTCCTTCTGTTTGTGATGTCACAGCCTGCAAATCCCATATGTCAATCGAATTTCCTAGCAGATGTCACTGTTTTTTTTGTTTTTGTTTTCATTGCCTTTCAAACCCCAGAGAATACTGTAGAATGTTCAACATTCAGGTTTTTGGCGTGTACTGTAATTGAGGTCTATAAAACCTGAAATAAAATTATGAAAATAAATGACAATTAAAGGGGAATTCCACCCATTTTCAACATTTTCCCGAGAGTCTACAAATGTGAGGGTCCGTTTGGTTCCATTTGTACACTCTCAGGAAAAAAGCTCCTAAAAGAAAAATCATTAACATGGTAAAACACAATTTGATGACGTCATAAAGTTTTGTTTCTCCATTAATGACTTTTTTTTTATCAGACCTCCATTTCTAGGAGACACTGAATGGGGGGTTACTTTTTATCATGTCCACACAGCATCTCTAAGGTATATTAATGACATAGTAAAATGTTGAAAATGGTTAAAATTCCCCTTTAATGACACAAAAGAGAAACAGACAGTTTCAGAGAAAACTGTTATGATTTATATAGAAGGCCTTCACAGCCTTACGTCCTCGCCCCGGGTCTTAATGGTTAGGTGGATAATCTTTGTGTTTCCCTCACAATAGTGTGTGTGTGTGTGCGTGTGTGTGTGTGTTGTGTGTGTGTGTGTGTGTGTGTGTGTGTGGTGTGTGTGTGTGTGTGTGTGTGTGTGTGTGTGTGTGTGTGTGTGTGTGTGTGTGTGTGTGTGTGTGTGTGTGTGTTTGCCGCACACGTGTCTGGTGGTGTGCTGCGGTGTTCAGATTAGTGCCAGTGATCTGTGGCGTGGTGTCAGGGGAGGTGTTGTTATACGACTCCCGGCGTCTCTTTAAAGGAGCCTTTATTAACATGAGTGTCAGACCACAGCTTATCTGTCTATGCAACAGATTAAGCCCCAGAGGAACATGCTCATATTTCAGCTGCACTCGCAAGTCAGTTGGTCCGTCCGTCGGTCGGCCTGCACGCGCGCCGCCGTCTCTCCCTCAATGCACCAGGGAAATCTACACAGAAAAGAACAAATAAATATAAAATCCCCCGGGTTAATGTGTCCATCTGTATAACTGGCACGCAATTGTGCGAGTACTTTCCTACGGCGGTTACAGTCGCTCAGGCTGAAATTAAATGATTTCTAACGGGTTATTCTGCACGTCCGTCGTTGGTGTGCTTATTTATTTTGAGCTACCGGCGGGGGTGATCAGATTGGGCTAATGAGGTGATCGATGGAGTTGATCCAAAACGCACCATTACCATTATTACATAGAGCTTTTAATCCTCCCCCGGATAGCCAGAATTTATCGCTGTATTGTGTAGCCTCTCTTTGTGTTGCAATTACCCAGTTATAATGTTATGCCCTGTAGGCATACTACAGTATATAGGATATGCTCATCCATTCCATATATACTATATTACAGTTTGTTGAAGTATGTTAAGAAATAGATTTATTGGATGTTCTGGCTATCAATTGTACATGGATTTTGTTTTGATTGTGTTGTACTTTTACGGTGGCAATGTTTTCTCATGCCAATAAAGCCCTTTGCATTGAACAGTGTGACAGTGAGGACAGAAACTAAAATTGGCATGCTTTACTATGTTATATTGTATGTAACTACTTTAGAAAAAACATTTTTCAATAGTTAGAATGGCCAGTCTACAAGTTCACAATGTATCAGTAGATTGGCATGTTGAACTATTCCAAAAAGTTTATCAAAATAGTAAAAGAGGTTTAAGAGGTTTGAGGTAAGGGATTTAGTGTGTGTGACAAAAATGGAGCCCCTAGTGCTTTCCCCCTTACCACCCACTCTTTTATTTCCTTCCTTATTTATTTACAAAGCAACTGGAAGTGGGAAAGCTTACTGTATTCCCACATTACAGTAGACATGGCAACTCTCACATGGATGTGCACTTTGCAGTGTCATTCTTTGGGACAGAGTCTGGGGTGGAGGGGGGGGGGGTAGTGGAGGGTGTCAGTTGCAGCTATGGATTATCTATCTATAGTCCAACACAACAACGCTCAAAACCTCCCACATTCTTTAGTCCCGGGAGCATTTCAATCCCTGCTGCTCTTCCATCCATCCTCTTCCTGGAGAGATCTCATCCGATGGGCCAAATCAAATTGATCTTAATCGCCCTCCCTAGAATTCTCCTGGAGCGACAGTTTGCATTGATCGCAGGGAAGAAGCCTCCGCTCCCTCCTGCACAACAACCCCCCCCCCCAAAAAAAGAGCTGATAATTAATAAAGGCTGGCCCCTACAAACGGTAGTCAACGGTCATCATGATGGATAGGACGGCCCTGGACACCAACCAGTGCAATGCTCCTCTCTCTCTCTCTCTCTGGCCCTCTTGAAGACCCCCGGGTGTCCATTATCCAGCGTCATTAGCAGGGGCGGATCTAGGCATGGGCATGGGGGGGCAGTGCCCCCCTAAATACCCAGTCTGCCCCCCCAAACATGATGCCTTGCAAAACAACCCAAGATATTTCAAATTAAAGTGCTTATATTTAAAATGATTTGAAACTACTACTGCTACTAACTACACTTTTGGCACCAGTAAACCAACAGCATTTCATCGTTGAAAACAGAAATCTCTGAGTTAGACCTTTAGCTTTATGCATGCTGCGTGTCTGTTGCAACTTCAACAACAATTGATGTTATTATTGATGCTTAATTGCGTAATAAAAGTCCTGTAACCGAAAATGGTATGGGTGCGGCTTCACCGGTGCGCCGCACCCATACCATTTTCTCTTGCCCCTCCAGCATGTTCTCCCCCCCCCCAAATGGGACATGTTACATCCGCCCCGGTCATTAGGAATGCAGAGCAGCGCTCACGCTGTGCTAATTAAATACCCACAGGTTGCCCTTGTTGTTCTCCACTGTCGGCCAACTATTGGCATGCATTTAATAATGCATACGATCCGATCCGTGGGAGCCAAGTCACTCGCTTGGGGAAGTATTTTGGGGGCATCAACCCCCGAGATGCATGTATATAAGAAAGAACTGCAGGGCAGTCCACGGACGATAAGTGATATGGATTGCAAAATTGCAATTGCTCATAAAGAGAGACCTCCTGCGAGTCAGAAATGATCATTATTGAGATGCAGGCGCGGTCTTACAATATAGGCAAACGAGGCGGCCGCCTGGGGCCCCTCAACTTTCCCATACAGCAGGGGCCCCCGGAGCCGGTGGCAACTAACCATACAGTTGGCCATCTAATTGGGCCCCCCTGAACAGTGAGCATCAGTCAGTGAGTTAATAAATAATGATTTTGTATGTTTCAAATCAAAAGTAAAAAACAACACAATAAAATTGGCCCTACAAGAAACCGTGGACATCACTCCCATTTGCGTAAAGTGGAATATTCCATGATCATCCATGCCATGTGCGCGAGACGGTGAGCGCACTATTCCAAAACATTCCCCATCACGTTACAACAACAACCTATCAGAGACATTCTACCTAGCTACTACTTCAGAAAGAAATAAGTTAAGTAGAGGTCTTCACAGGTCTCAAGAAATCCATCCGAAACCCGAAATAAATCCATGCAATATCGCCGAACTGTTCGGCAAATTATTAACAAATTTAAACCAGAACCAAGTCGATCCGTGACATTTTTCCCGATTCCGAACTGTTCCGAGATTTCTTTTAAATGGCGGCGCCAAACCCGTCGAAAATGCGACACGCACGGGCATTCCAAGAGACCCGACTTTATGAACTAATATAGCTGACGAATTGACCATTATACATTTTACACTCGTCACGAGAGAGAAGAGACCCAGACAGAGGGAGGCTGTGCCGCCAGCAGCTCTATGCCGCTGCAGGCTGCACTCTCCACGTGAGCGGAGGAGCAGGGAGGAGGAGGTGGTGGTTTGCCTTTTACGCACGCAACTTTGTCATTAACTTGCATTGAGCTTTTCACCTCGTTTAGGCCAACGGTACTGTTTTAGGGGTCCGTGATATAATGTAGTCTAGAATTAAACCCCCGCAATATTATTACCGTCCATCAGCACAATTCAGCTGCAGCTGAGAGACACCAGAGCAGCGCAGGGCAGTGCGCTGCCTGTAGAATCACATTCACATACAGATATTTTCTTAAAGGGGAATTCCACCCAAAATCAAAAAATTCCTGAGAGAAATGTTGTGAATAAAATGTGAACCAAATTTGATACCATTTGTACCCTCTCAGGAAAAGGGTGTTAAAGAAAAATCATTAACATGGTGAAATACATCTTGATGATGTCATCAGATGTATTTCACCATGTTAATGATTTTTTCAGACCTCCATTTTTAGAAATACTGAATTGGGGGGACTTTTTATCATGTCCACACAACATCTCTAAGGTTAAGGTATATTAATTAAATATAAAAATGTTAAAAATGGGTGGAGTTCCCCTTTAACATTAACATTTGCAACAACAAAAAACAAACATGTATTTTTGTGTAGTACAACATACAGTAGCCTAGAACACACCATCTTATGTGCATCATTCTCTATCTTTCACCCCACACACACTCATACACAGGCACACATACCCACAGACCTCTCTCACATAGTCTCTCTCTCTGTCTCTGTCTCCTGTCCTCTATCTCTCTAGCTCTCTCTCTCTCTCTCTCGTCGTCTCTCTCTCTCTCTCTCATATTCTTTATTGTTCAGGTACAATTTTAGATAAAATGTGACGAGTGACTCACTCAACTAAATCTTTTCAGTCATTTTTTCTTAACTATTCTTAAAAAAAGTAAATATTTTGCTTTTGGAATACAATGGTGTGTTACATGATACGTATTTCTTGCATTTTAAAAGATTGTAGTTAAAACTTTAGGGCCCCATAGCTAAATCCGCCTGGGGCCCCCAAATTGCTAAAAATCCGCCACTGTTGAGATGAATTCCCCTTTGTGATGTCCGGTCTCTGGTGGCAGGCAGGGCATTCATCATTTTGGAAGCCGTGCTTCATTCTGGCCACTGAGTTTCTCATTGTGTGATCGTCTGCTTTTATCCAGATGCAGTACTCCAGCAAATAATAGAAGACAAGTAAGCAGGTTGGGAGAGCCTTATTGGCATCATCAGCTGATAACACTCTGGTTTGTCCTTGTTAAATATGTGTGTGTGTGTGTGTGTGTGTGTGTGTGTGTGTGTGTGTGTGTGTGTGTGTGTGTGTGTGTGTGTGTGTGTGTGTGTGTGTGTGTGTGTGTGTGTGTGTGTGTTGTGTGTGTGTGTGTGTGTGTGTGTGTGTGTGTGTGTGTGGTGTGTGAGAGAATGTAAAGTAATGCACAGTCTGTGTAAAGCCTGTTGAATAAGTAAGGGATAACACCACTCGAAGGGTGTTATCCCACTTATTACATAGCTTAAACATTAGTAGTATAACAATATATATATAACATAGCTGCTTTTATTTACCTGCAGTTGTGTAGGCTACGTTGGTCTGTTGTTGAGCGGAGCGGTCCGTTGTTGTGACATATGTGATAGCTCATGTGACCAGGACCCTGGCTTCTGATTGGAGCATTCATTAAAAGCACTATATTAATGCACCATTTACCAGCTGTGGTAAACTGTGTTACTTCACCTCTTGCAACTGTACAAACCATCGTTGCACATGTCGTCATTGAGGTGTCAAATGATATTTTATCAAACTGCCCAATTAAGAGTGAGCAACAAAACAATAGAATCATTTAAACCTTGTTTTTTTTTGTATTTAATTTTATTTTTCCTGGTCATGCAAGTTCAGCAGTGAGTGACAGGCTAGATCCGATCACTGACTGATCCATACTGTGTTGTTAATGGCTCATAATGTTAACATAATGTTAATGTTAATGTTGTTAATGGCTTCCTTTTAATCAGCACATCCCCAGCGCTCAGTGTCAACACATGGCTGACTGGCTAGCTGCTAATTGTGAGATATGGACATTTCCTGACCAGGGTAAAGACCATGGGTTCTCTACTACGCCACTGTACTGTATGACCAGTAGATCTAGTATAAGTCCAATTAATGATGCATTTTAGTCAAATTAATGATTAAGTACAAATATAGAAATCTATTAGTTCACAATGCATATTGCTTCAAGACGAGTTGTGAGCTTGTAGGCCAGCTATTTTGGACTCATTTTGTGCATTGTCTGTGGGTTTTATAAGTGCTTTATAGTGCTATAAGTGCTTGTACTGTAGCTAAATACCAGGGATGCACCGAAAGGCCAATTATTGTCTGAAACCGAATACCTAATATAGGAAACAATTGGCCGAATACCGAATAGCCGAATATGATTAATATTCTAGCTTTACCTTTGCTGTTATGGCTGCACATTAAAGCTACATCCATTATGGCAAAACTTAACAATAATCTCTATTATGGGTCCATTCAGCACTTTTGAATGCATTTATTGTATGCACTATCGAGTGATATATTTTATGCCAGTTTGTGTCGAAACCGTATAGGCTGTGAATGCACTTCTTAGCCATTTTCAGAGCAAATATTTTCTGCAGCTAAATATTGGGTGCATCACTACTAAAATACTAGAGCTACATTGAAACCCTGGGGCAGTTATTTTTTTCTTTTTTTCCCGAAAGGAAGACTGCTTACAGAACATGACATGTAGAATATTTAATATAATGATCTAGCATTGAGAATGTGTGAACCTTTGTTGAAGAAGACAAAGTGAGAATTGGGATTGGTTGAGTTTTTTTTGTCTATGAAACTAATGCATCATAATAATAATGATGATGTGCTAGTCTACAGGGAAGGAAGAAGGGTCCTCAGGGTTCCGTGCTTGGCCAGGGTCCTCTCTGGGGCCTCTTCTATTGGGTGTAATTGCAGGGAATGTGGTCTGTGAGTAGTGGAGGGTCGCCGGGCCGTGGGGCTTGTGAGCCTGTCTTAATAAGAGCCAACAATGTGATCATTTCATTTCCTTTTCACTTACACACCACCTCACCTCACATGAGAAAACGGAAACAAACATTGATCCCTGTACACGCAAGCGCACGCACACACACACACACACACACACACACACACACACACACACACACACACACACACACACACACGCTCGCCAATACACGCGCACGGCAAGGTTAACGTGGGGACCCCATTTATTTCACTCTAACCATCACAATGACTCTAAATGGCCTTTCAAAAGCAAGGGAGAGGAGGAGAGACGAAAATAATCAAATCACACAATTACTGCTGGTCCTCGTTCTATAGTTAAGTGCATTTTTATTGTGTAACTTTTCTCCCCCGTCCCCTTCCTCCCCCTCCTCTCCCCTCCTTCCATCCCCGACCATTTTTCCTGCCTCCTTCAGCAAGCGGTCCCTCCCTGCCACTTCTCATCTAATATGGCCATAATTGGGTTTGGTCCCCTCGCAAAATCAAATTTGGCCAATTGGGTTAAGCCTCCTCTGAAATTGGAGAGGTCCCCGGGCCTGGCATGGGTGGAGAGTTAATCTGCTTTTGTTAAGCCCCTCTTTCTCCGGGCGGCAACAGTGGGCCACGCCAGTTAAAGCATTCGCCTGTCGCTGTGGACACGCTCGTAATTTACCCAGCACCCACCTCACCTCACCCCACAGACCCACCCATCCACCCTCCAAGGCCCACCTTTTCCACCATCTATCGGAACTCTCTTTCACGCAATGCGCATGCACGTCGTCGCACGCGTGTGCAGGCAAACGCGTCGCACAAGGGGCCGCAGCAGCAGCAGCAGCAGCAGCAGCAGCGGCGGCGGCGGCGGCAGCAGCAGCACCCCCTTGTGCAAATAATGGCATTTGAATCGAGCATTAACGGGGGCTTAATTACTTTAAAATTGTCATTTTAATTTACACTGATATAGTATTGATCACACAGAGCAAGAGAGATTAAGGCCCTCAGTGGAGCGGTTGATGTGGAATTAAACAGGGGGGAGCCAGCAGGCAGCGGGAGGGAGGGAGGCGCCTCCTGGGGCCTCCCTCCCTCCTCCTCCTCCTCCTCCCCGCCTGCCATGGACCCTGTCCTGCCGCAGAACGAACGCCAGAAGAAGAGGAATGACACCGCCTCCCTCCCCTGCACCACCACCACCCCCAGCACCACCCTAATGAACTGGCAGCATGCGCAGACATGAATTTCAGGCCCCGCTGGAGAAGGAGGGAAATAATGGGGTTTGGGGGAGCCATGGCGGGTTATTCATTCACTGCCATGCACCAATTCTCCTGTGATTCATCCCCGGGCACCCCCCCACCACCACCGTAACGTGACCCCCCTCCCCCCCACTGCCTGTTTGCCTGACCTTTTTCGTGCCTAAGTGTATATACCCCCACCCCCCCCCCCCCCCATCGTCGCACCCCCCTCCGCACCCACGTCGAGGAGTGCCCCGCCCCACGCCAGGTGCCAGAGAGAGAGAGAGAGAGAGGGAGGCAGGGCCGGATCTAGAGGGGGGCAGGGCACCCAAACGTGCATCCTGCCACCCCAATGAAAGGTAATATCAGTGGTTTTCGACCAGTGGTCCGGAGACCACTGGTGGTCGTTGAGAGAGTCCCCAGGCTAAATGGTGGAAAGTTGGTTAACCAGATGTAACTCTGGTTAACCAAATGGACCCTTGCAGATCCACTCTCGAGAGTTACAATATTCATAATCTGAATTGGCCCAAGTCTACCCAACTAGAGAATGTAGAAAATTAATGGTAATTTTGTTCTGTATCTTTGACTGTTTTGTTTCCCAAATCCAGCATGGAATTGTGGACAAAAGCAAAAGAAATCTTTAGTTTTGGGTCTGTGGGGCTAAAATGTCCTCAAATGGTGGTCTGTAGCTCAAATGCTGAATAAATAGTGGGCCCTGGTGTCAAAAAGATTGAAAACCACTGCTTCATATGAAAAACGTTGGAGTTGCCCACGCTGCCATTCTTCCAGCCCACCCTAGTAGGGCTGGCTACATTCGCCCCTGGAGGGAGGTAGGGGTATGAGGGGAGACCCATCAGGCTCTAATCCAAATACCCCCCACCCCCCCGGCCATTCCCCTCGTTCCCCACGCACCGCCACGGTGGAAGCGACGGTCCGTGATTCTCCTCCGGTCTCATCCTCCGGCTCACGCAGACGCCAGGCCCTATAGCTGTCGAAGAAAGAAAAGGGAGACAGCGGAGGCACTTTCCTGTGGGGGATTGATCTCCTCGCATAGGCCCAGTGTCACGTACAGCTGGTTAATATCAGGAGGGGGAGAAATCGTTATCTTAAATCCAAGCAATTTCTTTTCCCCAGCTATAGGGCAGGGAGAAAGACGCCTGATGGTCTGCCTCATGGTAACTGTGTGTGTGTGCTTGTGTGTGTGTTGTGTTGTGGAGTAATTATAGCGTCTTTGGCACCTGTCTCCACAAGAACAAACTCAAACAATCACACTCCACACACAAGTGGCTTTAATGACTGCCTCTTCAAGGGGGAAAGGAGGCTGATGAGAATTAATCCCATGTGGGCCGGCCTGCAAATAATATGGAATAAAGAAAAAAGGAAAGACTTTCCTGTCGTGTTTGCGGAGGAGGATTGGAGGGATTTTCTTGTGTTCTAGTTAAAGCAATGTTTAACCTAAGGTATAGAACCTTGTGTCACTACACTGGCGTTATACATCTCAAAATATTAACACTGGTGTGCATCTGGTTGCTTCCCTGCTCTGTGTGCGTGGCACTGGAAGTAGTGATTCTATTCAGTCTCACTGCTCTTCAAATAAACTAGATCAGCACTCGAGTGTTGACTCGACTGTCCCTTGGTCAGTTATTAGGAAACAACTCACCGGTTTGAAGGGTGTTATCCCACTTATTACATGGCTTAAGATGTCAATAATAATACATAACTAATAATTGCCAGAAATTGTACATTACAAGGCTGCTTTTTATTTATCTGCAGTTGTGTAGGCTACGTTCGCCCGAGCTAGGAGGTCTGTTGTTGAGCGGAGCGGTCCATTGTTGTGACTTGTTGTGACTGGCTTCTGATTGGAGCTTTCATTCAAGCCATGTAATAATTATCCCCAGTCCCCAGACTTTACATCCCCGCTGCGAAATGAAGGAACGCATAATAATAAAACTTACAGACGTGTGTAGCCTATTTAGAAACATGGTTTGCAATGCCTAATTGACAAATGACAAGACAAAAAACATATATTTTAGATCTGAGAGAAGTCTGAGGACTGCATCCCCCACGTCTCCTCTCCACTACACCCCTGGAATAGGCCATGGCCTATTCATGCATGAGCGGAGCTAGATAATACTCATGACATTAGCTATGGAGGTATTTTACTTAACGTCACCATTATGTCATTACCTAAACTGTCCACTTGGAGTACCCCGAGGGACCACCACTCTTCGAACACCGAACAGTGTGCACAGATCAATTAAAGGGAAATTCCACACCAAAACACATTGGGCATCCATCTACCTTGGTTCCTGTGACACGTTACATAACGCACTTGATTTTTCTCATACATGCTCTACCTTTCACCCTGAGGTCCCCCTCCATCCAATCCAGTTTGCATTACGGCAGATTGTCTTTATTCTAATGTGGGTATTTTATTAGCTCACATCAAACCGTACACTACAAGATAACTGGGCAACTACATGATTTTAAAAAACTCAGGTGGTACCTGTGTGTCAGGAGTTTCAACCTGAGCGAATGGAGAGGAGAGTGGCAGAAGGGAGGCGAGGATGAGGAATACATTACCTCTGGGATTACATGTAAAAGCTGCCCCAGAGTGACATCAAAATCATGTGTATCAGTATACTATTAAAATGCAATGTGTGGGGGGAAGAAAAGTTAGGAGAATACCTACATTAGAATAAAGACAACCTGCACCAATGCAAACTGTTGGAAGGGACAGGAACCTCAAGGGGGAAATGTAGAAAGAGGGCATCTGTGGCAAAAATCAAGTGCAATTCATAGGATGTCGCAGCGATCAAGTTAGATGGATGCCCAATGTGTTTTGGTGTGGAATTCTCCTTAAACTTGCGCCCTCTCTGCTCACACGCAACCCTGTCGTGTGCCGACTCGCGCATTACAAAAGTACAATACATGGTCTACCTGTGCAAGCAGAGCACAAGTACTCTCGACACCTCCAGGAGATTATACCTCTGATATCCAATTCTTACAAAACAGACGTTATTCATAAAGGGTATTCTGATGTAAGCCTTTTCCAGCATCATCACCTATATCACCTCTATTGGCCGACGGTTCTACCGTCCATAAACCCATGTACATCCACTATGCACACGCTACCCACCAACCAGCCAACACCAAAATAAAGAAAAAAAATCGTAATAACCATTATGCCACCATCTAATCCAGCCAATCAATGGGAAGTATTTTCCTACCTGCTCACCCTGCCTGCCCGCAACCATAAGTTATCACTTGCGTGAGCGAGCGCAAGTTAAGCGGTGGTATGCGGTGTGTGATCGGTCATACCTTTGGGCTAGGCCATGGCCTACTTGTGTGCAACGCGCAGGTTTGCACTCTACCGAGTGCCGATCAAGTCACTAAAGTAATGTCTCCATATATAGAAATAAAGGGAAGCATACAGATTAAGAAATCTCCATGCAGTATTTGGACATAAGACATGGGACTCCTACAGATGACTGGAACAGGTAGTAATACATATCGTTACCAGTTCTGTTCTGACTGAATGACTGAATCGAGGACTATAATACTATAATGGCATGATCTGGCTAATGTACAGTATGTTTTAGCAGCTGGGTTGCAGGAGTAAAGTCCCATTGATGGGCTAAAATATAGCGTCTACATGCCATCTGTCTTCATGGACAACCGATTGTATGTGATTGGTTAGCTGATTTGCTTCTCTACATGTGATGTAAATATCCTCTTAATTTTCAATGGCTTCTAGAAGTAGCCCTACATTTTCAGGATGGACACATTCCATCACAGGAGAGTTACATTGACGCTTAGTCTTTCACAGCGTGTGGCGCTGCGCAAATCAAGTTCCCCATAGTCTTTCCTGTCCTTGGAACAAGTTGACTGCACCCACCCGGCTTCTTAAAGCGGGCCAAGGGTCCCAGACAGAGATTGGAAAGAGGGGCCTGTTTATGGGGGGGATCGTCTGTGATGATGAGGGCCTCGTTTCATTGCATTACCTCCACCTGGGTGTCGCGAGGTGGAAGCCATTCTCACGATGAGGAGGAGCGCTAACGAAACGATGGCTAACCCCCCCCCCCCTCCCTCACGCGCGCACGCACACACACACACACACACACACACACACACACACACACACACACACACACACACACACACACACACACACACACACACACACACACACAAACACGCGCTACGGAAACTTGCATCTCCCTATGACGAATCTCAAAATGTCTCCAATACACATAATGGACTTGGCAAGGCACCGGGGGTGGCTGGGCTTTAAGGCGTTCGTACACTCCACTCTGTCATCCAATCACCTTATTCTAATGCTCTTGCATTGTTTAGTCAACCTGGCCGTCCATTTACATCAACCCCGCCAACCACAGTGCCACGCCGCGCCGGCACTTAATAGAATTAGCAGGTATTGTGCGGCACATTTTAAACACATAGACCCTACTTAGTGACCGCGCTCACGCCAACCCCAACACCCCCCCACCCCCCCATCCCACCACTCACTCCCACCCAACACGTTGCTCATCATAATGCCTTTCTGCATATAAGGCTGTCAGGGTGACAGAAGCGGCACACTTTCTCACTGTTGTTGTCACATCCAGGATCTGTGATGTATGTTTTTATAGACCATAAAGCACATTTATTGTGCGATTAGTTTATTTTTTTCTCTCTCTCTCTTTCCTCCGCTCTCCCTCTGTGGGACGTATTAGGACCGCCTCGGGTCTAAAATCCACAGCTCTCTCCTGTTGAAACAGTCTCTTAATTCATAAGGCTCACAGTTTCCTAATCTGATTTGGGGGAAAATGTTTTTCCCTCTGTTTTTGCCCAGCCGGTATATAAATAGACAAAACAACAAAAAAAAAAAAGAAATGAAACATGCACATGGTTGAGAATTTGCAGTCATATGCACTGCATTGGCCTTGACTTTTTTTTCCACCCCACTTTTCTTTTTTTCTTCTCGTCTCTTCACGTCTCAATTAAAATGCCATCTTTTCAAAACAAATTAGCCTCATACGCCCTGTGATAAATTCGTATCAAATAGACCCAAAATAATTATCTTAGTCCTCATTTTCTAATGCTATTAAACGGCAGACAGACACATGTGCGCGCGCGCACACACACACACACACACGTGGCAGTTGATTTGGCACAGCTCCTTCAGGGGGCATGGGGTTGGTTGTGGGGGGGGGGGCAAACAATCCTTTTGTCCATCCAGTAGGCGCCCCCCTGTTAAACTATTACCCTATAAAATAAAATAAAATAAAAACATCCCAATGAGAGGGTGGTGGGCTTGGCTGCCTGGCTGCCGAGGTGTGTTGCCGTAATGAGGGGTTTCTCCCCTACGACTACAGTCCCCCGGCCCCTTTTGGCCAATTGATTTTCGTCGGGGAAAATTAATACAGTTCTGGGCGAGGTTTCGGGGGGTCACCGAGAGGCAGAGCGAGATGGGGGCTCATCTTGGATGAGGATGAGGGGCGGAGCTGAGAAGGATGCCAAGGGAGTGTGTCTGTGTGTGTGTGTAGCAGAGAGAGAGAGAGAGACAGAGAGACACTCGTACCGTTTGTATCTCTGGGGTCTGAATGATGCCTGATGAAAATCTGCGCCGCGTGAGGTTTGTTTCGAGGGTGGAACGGCCTCTACTTTATGATGTATGGTCTCTGTGTTGTTGCCACACACACACACACACACACACACACACACACACACACACACACACACACACACACACACACACAAATTCATCTTTTTCACTCGGGAGGTCGAGATAACAAGCGACTACTAAGCCCTCTCTCTCTCTCTCTCTCTCTCTCTCTCTCTCTCTCTCTCTCTCTCTCTCTCTCTCTCTCTCTCTCTCTCTCTCTCTCTCTCTCTCTCTCTCTCTCTCTCTCTCTCTCTCTCTCTCTCTCTCTCCTCGCTCCTCTCCTCAGATGCTGCATGTTGCCCTTGTTTTGTTTTATTTTAATAGGAGTGTTTGATGCCAAAGATAGATTTTCATTTTAACTGCATGGCGCGGGGCAGCGTGCCATGCACCGCCCCGGACCCTGAACAGGGAAAAAAAAGGTCACAGATTTGATCAGTGCAACAGCAGCCAATCATAATAATACTACTAATAATGTGTCCATCATCATGAGTCTCGATGAACTGCCCTTAAGATGGTCAGATGATACGGTTAAATTGCCCTCTGCAATCAAAATCTCAGCTAAAATTTAGCTGACAAAATCATATACTGACCTCAGGTTTAGATCATGGAAATGTTCTATGCCTGTGCCAACATTGGCACAGGGCAGGGTGATCACTGGCACAATGGCAAGCAGTGTTGGTCTATATTACTTAGGAAAGTAACTTCTTTACTTTACTCGTTACCCTTAGACAAAGTAATATCATTACTTTACTTATTACTGGATTTGAAGAGTAATATATTACATATTACATTATTACTTTAGCAAGTTCTCAACACCGCTTTTGAAAAAAATAGAGAAGTGCAACATAATCTGTTTATTACAAAATAAAGCAGCAAGCGATTTGTAGTGTACATAACTGCGCAGGATGCAGCGTGTGGACTGGATCTACAATCTACTGCACATCTCTGTTGTTACAGTACCTGTCAATAGCTTGTACATCTGTTCTATTTTTGCATGCAACAACAAGCTCATTTTAAAAAAGTAACTTGGCGTTACTTGCAAAGTAATGCGTTACTTATTACCCATTTTTGCAGAGTAATCTCGTTACTTTACTTTTTGGAGCAAAAGTAATAATATTACAGTAATATGTAATCTAAAATTAGTTACTGCCCAACACTGATGGCAAGTGCGAGACTTTTCGCACTTGCCACTGCAGTGTAGTTTTTTTTTAAAGGATTCACCCTGCCTTAAAAAAAACTACACTGTGGTGAAAACCCTTTCACCCAAACTCACTTTACCATGGAATATGTGTGAGCCTTTAATGTGTGTTTTTGACTTTAAAGGGATAGTTCAGCTTTTTGGAACTTAAGTTGTATAAAATAGCTGCCATTAATGTAGTGGTGTGAACTGTATTAACTCAGGGGTTTTCAACAGGTGGTCCGGGGACCACCAGTGGTCCTTGAGAGGATTCCAGGTGGTCCCCAGGCTAAATGATTGAAAGTTGGTTAACGCAGATGTAACTCTTGAGAATGTAAAAATGAAACCAAATGGACCCTTGCGGGTCCATTTGGTTTCATTTTCACACTCTCAAGAGTTAAAATATTCATCATCTGAATTAGCACTATGTAATTAAGAAGTCTACACTGTTCTGTTTGCAAAATTCAGCCTGGAATTGTGAACAAAACCAAAAGAAGTCTTTGTTTTAGGTCTTTTGGGGCTAAAATGTCATCAAACGGTGGTCCGTGGCTCAAATGCTGAATAAATGGTGGTCCCTGGTGTCAAAAAGGTTGAAAACCCCTGTATTAACTGATGTCCAGAGTCCCGTGCACCCAAAAACAGTTTCTCTGTGATTGGGGGGTCACAAGTAAGTATTTCACCAAAACCATAACAGAATCAACCCAAAAAAGACTCTGGACATCAATTAATACAGTTGCAGCCGCTATATTAATGGCAAGTATTTCATACGGCTTCACTAAAAAAAAAAGGAAAAAGAAATAAATCTGAACTATCCCTTTAAAGTTAACTTTGAAGTTAAAGTTAAATCAAGTACACTCAATCATAACATCTTATGTACTACAAACTGTACATGCAAACATTCAAACTGGCTGGGTCGAACGCTTGAGTGGGGAAAGTATGGGACATAGGTGAGTCTAATGGTCATTACATAATAATAATCTGTATCCCATAGATAATACAAAACGGGCTATAAAATATAATGTTTACAGTATTTTGCACTCCGAGACAATAAAGACAATTTAGACCGTGACATTTCAGGTCAAGAAGCGGTTACCAAGCACCTGACCCAAACTTGGGCAGTTTTATTCCAATCTAATCATTATTCTGCACTCTGTAATGATTTTTAAACTGTTGTTACTCGCTGCGCGATGGCGCTGATGATGGTTTTCGCAGGAGACGATCCCAAAGTTAACTGGATGAGCGGACTGAAACCTCCCGCTGACCCCCATATAGAAGGATATCCAAACGGTGTCTTACATAAAGGCCTCAGCACAGCCAGCGGGGCCACATAACCATATTTCAGAGGTTTAATTCTTCCCAGGCGGGGACTAATCTGACACAAAGGGTGCCCCAGTCAGCAGGGCCCGACACACAAGTTCAAGCCACAATGGCGGCCTCTGTGCGCAGCGCTGCTTAGCTAATTACCCGCTCATTAAAGAGCCCCCTCTAATTAGATTGGATGTTATGCTCTTTTAGTTAGATTCAAGCTCTTAATTTTAACTGCCTAATTTACATTCCTGTGCTTAACGGGAAGCCTCCTCCTTTCAAAACGACGGAGGCCCTTCCTGGAAATGAAAGCTGCTTCATGATGCTTCTGATCGGGACACGGCGGGGCCTAGGATTCAACCCCCGTACTGTACGTTTCACTTGACTCTGTGCAAATGACATTCTATATAAACCAATGAAAAATGTGTTCTATATCAGAGTTGGGCAAAATCACTTAGGACAGTGGTTTTCAACCTTTTTGATACCAGGGCACACTATTTATTCTGCATTTGAGCGATGGACCACCATTTGATGACATTTTAGTCCCACAGACTCCAAACCTAAAGATTTCTTTTGCTTTTGTCCACAATTCCAGGCTGGGTTTCGGGGGAAAGCAAAACAGTCAAACAATACAGACCAAAATGACCATTAATCTTCTACAATCTCTAGTTGTGTAGACTTGGACTAATTCACATGATAAATATTTTAACTCTTGAGAGTGTAAACATAAAACCAAATGGATGCGCAAGAGTCCATTTGGTTTCATTTTTACGCTCTGAAAGAGTTACATCTGGTTAACCAATTCTCCATCATTTAGCTGGGACCACCTGGAACCCTCTCAAGGACCACTGGCTGAAAACCACTGACTGGAGAGTAATATTGTTACTTCACTTATGACTTGGAAAAAGTAATAATCTTATATTAATACTTGAATCAAAGACATTACTTTCCCAACCCTCCCCCCCTTCCTCCCACCTGCAAAAGCATAGAGATGTACAACACCATCGGTTTAGCAACAACTTGCAACGTCACGTTTGCAGAATGCTGCCGTACATTAGGATGTACAAACTACTTTGCATCTTTGTGGTTATCTGTTGATAGCTTGTAAATTTGTTCTATTCTCACCTGTAACAACAAGCTCACATGTAATAAGTAATGAGGCGTGTTTTGGCAAAGTAACATTACATACAGTATTACCCATCAGGGTAATATGCAGCACTATGTAATTTGTTACTCTCCAACACTGTTCTATATACTGTACATATTGACAGCATGAATACGTTTTTCTTTTTTATTCTGCTGTTTTTGTGAGCGTCATGAACTTCTTGGCACTACAGTCGGGGATTAGAAATGGGGATAGGGAAAATCGGCCTTGTCTGAATCCTTTTTTTGCATACTCGGTCATGTTTATTGGCCTTAATCCATTTAGAACCATAAAAGGCCATACATACTGTATGATTATTTTTCTTCCAAAGCCTCAGTTGGGCCTACTCTTTATGATGCGACTAATGACATGCAACGCAGTGCCACCTGGTCATCTGTTGAGCTGTGAGGGATTGGAGGGGGTGGTGTGACCCTGGAGACTTCTTCTAGCCAAAGCAGACTAGCAGACTTCCTTCCAAATCCTCTTTTCTTTCAGTGTGTGTGTCTGTGTGTGTGTGTGTCGTACTTACAGGAGAGCAGACTTAACTTGGGTCGTTTGCCCACTCTTGCCCCTGGCATCGCATGGGCCTCTGCTCGCTCCAGTCTTAAAAAAAAAAAAAAAAAAACAACAACGTGAAAAGGGGGACGGATGCTGCGATTGTACCGATAGAGGAAACATCTGCGGAGGGGAAAAGTCCTCTGTTGTTCAGCTTTTCCCCCCTTTTTCTTTAAATTTATTATTATAATAATACAATAAAAAGGGTGGGGTCAGGGTAGGGTGGCGTGGGTGAGAGCCCATGACATAATTTCTGGTTATCTAAGACGCCGAGGCTGCATTTACATTTTGCTTTTCATGCGGCACCCCGTGTGCTCTTAGGGCCCGATGCACTGGAGTATAACTAAGCTAGCATAGAGGATATCCAGCCCATTTAAATCAAGCCTCAGGGAATTTTACATAACACATCATCGGCAAGCATTGTTTTTTTTTTCTTTTTCTTTTTTCTTTTTTTTTTACATAAAGACAAAAAGAGGGCCCACAAAGACCCAGCGGACCGGCGGCCGGGGCGTCTTAAGGCTGAGACAAGCCGCCGCTGCCGCGCGTTTGTGTGTTTTTTTTTTTTTTTTCCCGCAGACTTCCTTCTAAAGCTTCACGCTCCTGTGGTCACTGTGTGAACTGCTGCTCCTACCGTACCCAGACAGAACACAGAGAAAGCAGCTTATTTTTGTATTTTTTCCCCCTGTCTTTCTCAATATGGATTGAGGGGTAAGAATATTCCCTCCATCCTCCAACCTCCCCCCAACCCGCAAGGACTCAAAATTTTGAACCCCTGACTGCTGCATGTGACTTTGAGCCACGCGCGAGAGAGGGCTGTGAAGTTCGGTAGAGCCGACCGTACTGAAACCCCCGCACGAATCGTAAACCAATACAGTGGACAGAATAGTAAATAAATGTAAAACCCGAAGCTCACCCAGCCAGAACCAAGCACCGGTCAAACTGCACTTCTCTGTTTGTTTGTGAAACCGTGCCTCCATCAGTATACAGGTTTTTGAGGTTTTCTAGTCTTGCATGCACAGAACTGCAATGGAACGCATATACGTATTTCTGTGAGGTTTTATACCGGCCAGCTGCTGTTTTTGGTAGCTTCGCAGGTCCGAGGGGACAGCAGGCCATCCTAATTTATAGACGTTTCATGAAACAGGCTATGATCTTTTGGACGACATTGCCTCCACTTCTGGGCTGGGGGGAAGAGTTGTCTTTGTACGAAAGGGTCGGATGAGCCTCTCCGTGCAGAGAAATGGGATGCGAGGAAGGAATGGGAACATCCCAATAAATTCACCCTCACCAAGTGACAAACTGATTCGGCTAAGATGCAGCAAACTAATATATTTCATTACGGGACCCTGCGATAGAGCTGTATCTCATTGGACAGCCAAGGATGCCACTTTGTCATGACAAGGCCACATGACGCCGGCCACAGCAGCCCAGCACAGCGCAGGGCCAGTGCTGCCAACTTGGTGCATCCCGGCGGAAAATCTAGTGCTTTTTGCTGGTGAGTTGGGGCGAAATTGGATGACAGGCGCCAGGGATAAACAAGCTTGTTTTTCACCATTTTTTTCCTCATATGAAGTCCTCCTTCCTTCCTAGAATGGAACATTGGTGACCAAATGGACCCTTCTAGATCTGTAACTCTTGAGATCGCTCTCAAGAGGTAAATTATATTTAAACATCTGAATTACCTAATTTTTCAAGAATCTACACATTTAGAAAATGTTGAAGAATTGCTATTTTGCTATTTGCTATTTCGACCACCGTTTTGCCAGAGAGACTAAACTCAACATCATTATGGTGGTCCTCCGTGGCTAAAATGCAGCCAGCCAAAGCCAGCCAAAAATGCAGAATAAATAGTGGGCCCTGGTAGGAACAAGGTTGAAAACCCACTGCTCTAGCTCATTCTAGTGCATTTTGGAAGTTCCACTGGTGCATTTTGGATTTTGTCAGTTTGGCAACACTGCGCGGGACAGAGGACAGCATCACAGAGCTGCCTGTGTCCATAAGGTGAATGATGACCTCGCCGACTGACATCAGGCCCAGGCGGTCCACAGGGGGAGGTGGTCGCACCGCTCAATACACATTATTCACGTAGGAAAGTTGCTAATGTCATCGGTCACTCACTGTTGCACAGCCACGCTGCAACAGTGCAGACTTATGTATACGTGGTACGTATCACACGCGTGCTGTATACTGTGCACACGTGCATTCGAGATCTTCTTCACTACTTATTCAGCATTTAAGCCACAGACCACCATTTGAGGACATTTTCACCCACACAGACCCCCAAAACTAAAGATTTCTTTCGCTTTTGTCCACATTTCCAGGCTGGATTTGGGAAACCAAAACAGTTAAACATAGAGATCAAAATGACCATTAATTAATCTTGTTGTGTAGACTTGGGCTAATTCACATGATGAATATTTTAACTCTTGAGAGTGTAAAAATGTTTTTTACGCTCTCAAAGAGTTAGATCTGGTTAACCGGCTGTACACCATTTAGCTGGGGACCACCTGGAATCCTCTCAAGGACCACTGTTGGTATCTGACCACTGGTTGAAAACCACTGCTCTAAAGGATATTTAGAGCTAAATTATAAACAGGACACATGAATAACAGCTACGTACTGTAGCTGTGCAACTTCTCAATGACAAAACTTCTGCGTGGCCTCAGTGTAACCGCAGCAATCACTTAAAACTGTATTGCTTCCATTCTTCCCCCGGAGGCCCTCTATGATTCTAATTCAATCTGTTCTATCACAAATGAAGCCGCATGAATAGGGGCAATATTAAATCAGATAATAATGCAGATTGATGAACAGTCCGTGACAACATTAGCAGCCTTTCTCAAAATGCAGAGTGAAAAAAAGAAAAGGAAAAAAAAAGAAGAAAATCAATGGACTTCAAAGACCTGTCATTTGCATGGGGCGGGGGGGCAGGGGGGGGCATCTCTCGCTAATGGGAATTCTTTTTGCAGACAGAGAATTACAAGTTGAAATATTCTTTTTGATTATTGGACATCCATAGCCAAATATGATTTACATTAATGAGCATAAGTATATTAAAGGCATTTTACCCCCGAGCATCCGAAACAATTGAATAATGGCCCTGGCAGCCTCATGCGTTGGCCTGAGAGAGAGAGAGAGCGGAGGTAATGTCAGTTTAATTACTAATGGATACCTCAATTGTTCAGACTTTGATTTTTCATTTTTGGGAACAATCTAATAAAGCAAATATTCATCATCCTCATACCCTACCCCCATTTCCCCCCCTCTAAAGAAAACAAAACACGATCTCGTTAAGCCCAGACAACATATTTTATTTAAAGACGGTGGCTATTTACCATGTTGGCCTTGTCCTCGCGGGTTCATTTGAAGATCGCTTTCAAACGATTATACTTCCTATCATACAGCGAGATAGAGATGAGGAAGGTCTCTTTAAGGCCACGTTCGCCGATGGACGTCCGTTACAATTAGGACTGAGAAGTCGACCTTGTTTGAGAGGCACAGACGTCGCTGGCTGCCCTCCTCTCTTTCCGAAACACGTAATTGTCCCTGATACTACACTTTGCTGTTTGTCATTGAATTAGTGTTAGATCTGTCTTTTTTTCAGTCAGCAGCAGTGCCGGTTCTTTGTGTCTTCATCAGATTGATATCGGCAGTGCTTTTGACCCTATATAAGTCCACCCCGCTGTAATAAAAAGCCATAGCACTAACATGGCTATAACTATGTGTAAATCATGGGGTTGGCTGACCTTATAGAAGACTACTCTGGTAGTCTTGGGCCCAGCCGGCAATTCAGCAACTGCCCGGTGCAAAACAAGAAGAGAACAGTCTGTGACAGTGTTTTCTAATTATATTTAACCTGCTGTCAGTTTAGCAGGCCAGATACGTAATGGCCATGACCTCTTTCATATATTTATCTACAAGTCTTGTGAAGAGTTTGCCTGTCTGTAGGTCGTAAATGTATCTTTTTTTTTCTTAAACATGAGATTTGGAAGGGTCACTGTGGTCGGTTTAACCTTGTCTCTAGTTCACAGATAAATATAAACTTGCTCATTACTCATTTTCACAAACGCGCCTGTGATTCAGTCAAATTTAATTAACTGGACGGACCCATATACCCAGACGAAAAGTTGTAGATTCCAAGATTTTGTTTCCTCTCCCAACCTTTATGATTTGGTTTTATGTACTTGGCCGCTTACCAGTGGTGTCATGCACCCAACACGGCATAATTTTATGTACAAGATCGTGGCGCGTCGCAGTGATCTATTTTAGGGTGTGCGCAAAACAACTAAGTAGTGTTTGTGTATAAAGTATGATTCTGGCAGCAGTCTTCTGCAAACTGTACGTCTTTAAGCCAGTTAGGAATTGGGACTGAGACCAGATTGTTGAAAAATGTCTGAATACAGAAACCGTCAGGTGCTTCTCAAACTATTTCACGTCAAGGAGCCACAGAATTAGACTGCCGATCTACGTCTGAAAATATATTGTCCCAGAGCTGCAGAGATTTTTTTACTTTTCACCGCAAGTGAGTCGTAAGCGTTGGACCTTATGAGCTTGAGCTTGTGAAGGCTGACGTTGGTAATGTCACTGTTTGGTGGTGAAAGTGGAAAAACTTCCTCGGAACTTCACCTATGGTCCTTCATTATTTCTAATTTAATTAGAAAAATTTTACCGCACATGCACCCAAACCGTGCTCACGCACACACGCACACACGCACACTCGCACAGAGGCAGACTGTAGGGCATTTGTTCAGGCTCATCGGGAGGTCAGCGGTGGTGCAGACCCACAGGTGTAATCACATTTACTTTGATTCCCCTGCTTTTTATGTCCTCGTTAAAACCTGCTGATGTAGCAGCGTCTTATTAGTAAATATGCAGCTGGAATATATACAAGCATTAATCATTCTTCTCCCCTCTTTTTTATTTTATTGACCAGGGTCCGCCGCTATACCTTTAGTGCGTATTGGAGCACCGTGTGTGCCGACCCCCAGGAAGGACTCGACGCTGCAGGCCAATGAGATTCTTCAATGTTAATCTTTTAATTGGGGCTGTTGTGGTGTAAAAAAGTTACACACAGTTCAAGGGTATATACAGTATGATAAGGCCGGTATTTCATCATTCGATGGGCATTGCTAAAGCTATGCAACTCCGGGCGGATCCGTTGCGCGCCTGTTTCATCAGACAACGGCATTACGTTAGACACGTCTGAAAATGGAAACAAGGTGCTATTGCTATACTGTATGTGTATCGAACAATTTCTATAACAAAGTTATCAAACTCCTCCATCTGCGTTAGAGCCGGGCGGGGAAGCCAACGATGTGGTCAGGAGGAGAGAGGAGGAGGGGGCTTAAGGCATTTTAAAGAGGGCTGTTTGTAAAGTCTGAGTCATATCATGTACGCATATTCCTTTTTTTGGGGGGACGGGGGGACGGGGTGGGGATGTCATTGCCGTGATGGTTTTATTGCTTTAGACCCCTCCACCCAACCCACCCCACCCACCGGGGAGGGGGGCAGGTTAGAGGAACGTCTCATACACGACTGATGAGCGTGGCAGGAAATTGGCAGATGGAAGCATCCATTTCACCGCTAATTACGGTGGTCCGGGCGGCCCCGCCGAATGACAGGGTTCAACTGGGCAATGTAGTGCCTGCCAGCTCCCATCCCGCGCGCTTTATAAAACGCTCTTTAATTCCCCGGCACAATATCATTAACTTTGTAAGTGGATGAACACAATGGACAAGCAATTTAATTAACTTCTACCATTGAATGTTGGAGGGGAGACTAAATGAAATTAATGCACAATATTTCCCTGCAGGGAGGCAGCCAACCCAACCTTGGAGGGAGGGGGGTAGCGGAGGGTCCTGAATTGTTGGCAGGTCAGGGAGCTGCCGTGGGTTTGGCCAATTATGCCTTGTTTAGACCCATCCATAATATTTTCCTCAAAGGGAAAATAAAATCAGTGGTTTTTAGATCAATCATGAGCGTATACACATGCCGGACCCCGGCGTTCGGAGGGAGATTTTAGAATAATGAGGCGGAGACACAGGAGAATTCTCCTCTTGAAACCTGGTTCCCTTCAAAGTGTGTTTCTACGATGCGGCCCAGCCATGGATATATGTCCATATCATAATGCACTGCATTTATTCAGTCTTTTTGTTTTTATACATTAGCTCAACAATCAATAGTAGAATAAAGGGATGATTCTCCACCTCAGCTATAATAATATTTCTATATTGGAGTTTTTTTTTTGTTTGGTTTGTTAGTTTGTTCTCTCTCTTTTTAGTTTTGTTAAGGCTCACTATCTCATCCCTGGCAATATTTTAATATTGCCAGGGATTAGAACAATAGAGATAATCTAGAGGTAATCTTTTTGGTTAAAAGGCCAGCTTTTAGCCAAAAATCTAAATAGATATTAGATATATAGCTCCCCTCTACGCTGCTTCTACTTTGATGCTGCGGCTGTTTCCCTGCAGACAGACAGACACTGGCTTTGTCCTGCAGACGGTCCAGAACTTTCTTGTTGTCAACAAATCATGAACACAAAAATTCAGTTTCAGTAAAGGTGTGTGTGTGTGTGTGTGTGTGTGTGTGTGGGGGGGGGGGGGGGGGGGTCTAAGACAGCGTTTTAGCCGATGACAGCACAGCAGTCTCCAGCAGGTTCATAATGAGCCAATAGAATGGAGGTGAGGTGGAGTTAGATTCTGTTTTTAAACAAATCTGTTTACAAACACAGTTTTTGTACACATTATCGTTGCCTCTATTACCTTTAACAGAATATTTAACATCATTGTGGCCTCATTGGGGCCCTGGCTCAGCAGTCTATAGGCACTTTGGCTAGTAATTCAGCTTTGCATTATGTCGCGGGTTTGAGTCTGTATCCTGGCAAACTTCGCTACACCTCCCATTCCCGGCGTTTCCCTGTCTGCTTAGTGTCACCTGTCAAATAAAGGTAAAAAGACCTCCAAAATATCATATTAAAAAAAAATCAATGTGAATTTTAAAACCTGCCTAGGTTCCAATTCCTACACACTTCTCATTTCTGTGGCTGGAAGCAGTGTTTGAAGACGTGACGTGTGTGTTCATCTCCAACAGTGTCTGTCATCACCATGCAGAGATGAACAACAGTGAGATCTGGGCAGAGGATGGTAGACCAGAGCTCTCTGCCCGCTGTTGGCAGTGCTCTGAGTCGGACACACATCGCCTCGTGTAAAACCAATTGGCAATCCCTTCCCCTCTGGCCTATGAACCAATGGCTGGCTGGCTATTTGAGTTTGGAATGAAAACATTGTATATTTATTGGAAGCATGAGGGCTTTAGAGAGCTGGTGGCTCTCAACGTGGGGTCCAGCCAGGGACCCTCTGTGTCCATTGGAGGCATGGGGGTCTTTGAAATTAAACTATTTTAGAATCACCTGTTTTGGAGCCATAGTTTTCAACCAGTGTTTTCTGGGGACTGCCAGTGACCCTACGACTGTGAGGGGTAGGTTCAAGTGGACCCAGCTAGGGCATAAGAGTTGGTAACCAAATTAACACACATGCAGATATATACAGTAAATAAACATTATAGAATGTAGAAGAAAATATATTTCTTCAACATTGTATAAGTGCCTGCCATCTCTCCTAATGGTACCAACATCAATTCAGCAATGTATCCAGCATCAACAAAATATTCTATATTTTGGGACGGAGTCAGAGAGACTAATGTCCCTGTTTTGATTGTCTTAAGCATCTTAAGTCTTAAGGCAAAACCTGGAGGTGTGGCAAAGCTTGACCACTCAAAACAGCCAAAGAGCTTTGCCACACCTCCAGGTTTTGAATTAAAACCTGATACTTAAGACAAATCAAAATAGGGCCCTACATGTTATGAAATTGTAGCTCAACAATGCCCAATAAATAACGAGCCGTTTCTATAAAAGGGGTTGTGGGGGGGTGGGGGGGAGACCACCACTTTAGAATACCGGAGGAATCTTGAAATGGAATGGACAGGTTACATTCTGCTATAGCGTTTATTCCCTTTTCATTGCATGATCAATTATTATTTAGCTTCCGTTGGTTCCCCTCTCTCTAACACCCCCACCCCACCCCCCCACAGACAAGGGCTCCTTCAGCACATGACGGATGGCTCCGACACCCCTGAGCCCCGCTTTCAAATCAGAGGAAGTGACAGAAGAAGTTTTAATGAGAGTTTTGTCTGTGTATCCAGTCAGGCCTTTCCAGGCAGCCGATGAATAATAGACACTGTGGCTCAATACTCTGAATACTCAATCAATGGCACTGGAAGAGAGAGGGCCTTGGCAAACACACATATGGCAGCCCGGGGGTCTGTGTGTGTGTGTGTGTGTGTGTGTGTGTGTGTGTATGTGTGTGTGTGTTGGGGGGGGGGGGGGTGTTGGAGGGGGTGGGTGGTGTGTAGGGCAGAAAGTACCGAGGCCTTTTCTCGATCTGTATCTCTGGGCTGAAAAAGCAAAGCTGTCTCTATTGACGTTGCTCACTTGTATTTTGGCGGCGTGTTTTCCTTGCCTGGGATGACAAACAGGCTGTTTGTGCAGTATTGGAGATTTGCACATGGGCCCGGGGTTGGGGAGATGGGGGGGGGGGGGTGGCAGGGGGGTCCTAGCTGCTCAGAAAGCGGCATGCCGGAGCCGGCCGCGGCGCCTGAATATCAAGCGGTTCGCTGGCGCAGCTGAGGGACCTGTGGGGAGGTTGGGCTGACGGCGTGGGGGCCGTGCATGAGGCCATGCCATAGCAACCCAGCTGTTGAAATAGAAATGTTAGAACCACACACACGCGAGGCACACAAGTGTCAACCTCATGGATCTAATTGTCCATGGGTTATCATTCTACTATGGATTGATTGAGTGACCTGTTCATCCGTCATTCGGGGGCGTTTTTGCCATTAGGCAGACTAGGCAGTTGCCTGGGGCGCCATGGGGGGGGGGGGGGGGGGTTGGCACCGGGGCCCCCAGGCTAATAAGCCTCATGTTGATACATACATTAGCCTATACTCGCAGTGACGTCACCGCCCCTGTTCCACTAGTGGATTCCCCATTCATTTTTCTCATAGACTTTTTGAAAATAATTTATATCAAGACGATTACGCCACGGACAAAGTCAACTCGACTCGTGATGAATCCTGATGACACACACAAACTTTTGGGACAATAAAATAATTTCTAAGATGAAAAACGAAACAAAAAGTCTTGTATCATGTCGTTTTCTACTTCTTCCTAATTATATATTATATGACGATATTGTGTTTGTTGTCATGATTTGTCACGACCCGAGTCGTGTTTTTATTAACCATTTTAGAAAAGTCTATGAGGAAAATGAATGAGGAATCCACTAGTGGAACAGGGTTGGTGACGTCACTGCGCATCTCTATAACTAAAATTGAATATTTAAAACACATTATATGTTCCTTAGTTTAAAAATGGTTCATATTTTCATCCCTTGAGGGCGCCATTGTACTGTGCCTGCCATTATACTGTGCCAAATGGTATCGAAAAGGTTGAAAACCACTGATCTAGACCTATTAGCCCCACTCTAAGCTGTTGTGGCATTCAATAAAGCATGTGTTCATGATAACATGGAAACAGCATGTCTTCACAACAGCACATCTGATTAACCTTTTCCCTGTGTGCGCGTGCATGTGCGTGAGTGTGTGTGTGCGCACGCGCGCCAACATGTGTTAGCCTGTATGATTTGACGGATGAGGGAACTCCAGGGATTTCTGTTCAGCGGGAAATCAGGCCTTGGCTTTTTTTTTAATCTGATGTCTGGAAGGCAGTGTCACAAGCAGTACGTTGTTTTCTATAGTGGATTCAAATGCAATTAACGCCTATTATGCCAGCTGTGATTTAGTTAACATTGTTGTTTGATTAATTAATTCATTGTGAAGAGCCAAATTTCCAGACCGGAAGTGGACGATGCTTAGTTACTACTGTTGACCAGTGTTGCCAACTGCCGAAATCCAAAATGCACTAGTGGCACTTCCAAAATGCACTAGAATGTGCTAGAGCAGTGATTTTCAACCATTACCATATCAGGGCCACTATTTATTCTGCATTTTAGCCATGGAGGACTACCATCGATGTTGAGTTTAGTCTCCCGGACTAATATAAGATAATTGGCAAAATGTTGGTCAGAATAACAATTCTTGTACATTTTCTAAATATATAGATTATTGAATAGTAGGAAATTAAATGTTTAAATATAATTTAACTCGAGAGCTTAAAATGAAACTAAATGGACCCGATATAAGCGTTCATTTGGTTTAATTTTACGATCTCAAGAGTTACAGATCTATAAGGGTCCATTTAGTTAACAATGGTCCGTTCTAAGAAGGAAGGAGGACTCTATCATTGGAGGAAAAATAGTGAAAAATGAGGGTTTCATCTCTGGCGCCTGCCAACCAATTTTTCCCCAACTCACCAGCAGCACTAGATTTTCCGCCAGGACGCTAAATTTGGCACTAGGAGGGTCTGTTAAAAAGCTAAACATACCGACAAATGCTGCTGTTGACATATTCGACCACCCATAGTATGATCGTGGAATATAGTAATTACAGCCGTTTTGACCAAAAATCACTATCTGGGACAAGGAATGGGAGATGCAGGTGCTGAAAGGACGGGAACAGATGGAATGGGGGTTTATGGGTGATCCACTGATCCTGTGATATTGACAACAACAGCTAGCAGAACAATCCTAACGATGAGTAGCATTATGACCAGTGCTGGTCCCGTTACTTTAAAAAAGTAATTAGTTATAGTTACTCACTACTTCTTCCAAAAAGTAACTGAGTTAGTTACCCAGTTACTCTAAAATAAAAGTAATTAATTACCAATAAAGTAACTATTTCCGTTCAGTAATCCCACCGCCGGTCACGCGGACGGCGCGTATCACGACGAGATGTACATTTCATTCTGTAATCCAACTATTAGTCCGAGCGCATCGTCTGATGATGATCCCGTCGCTGACTTTCATTTGGGACAGAATTGGCTACAACTTTTTTTTTGTCCCATTCACATTCTTTCAATGCAATGCATTCAAACGGCTCTCCTCCGGTTTGCCCCCTCAATGTCGTGAGCGCATGGGTTAAGCAGCCAGGGCTACACAGCTCTTCCTGACTTGGGACCTGGATGTTTTTGGGCAGATCGCCAGATGACAGATGTCTGAAGACAACAGACACAGCATAACAGAAACAGCACATCCTGATTAGGAGATCTGAGCTTCAAAATAAGGGTTTTTTACCGATCGAACTGGTTTGAGCCGTGGCAATGGGGAGAAAACAAACAAGATCCGATCGCGGTGAATGAGATAGTAACAACCCGTATTCGACTGTCAGTAACGGTAACGCCGTTATAGATATGGGGAAAATAATTAGTTAGATTAGTCCGTCACTGAAAAAATAACGGCACTACGTAACGCCGTTTATTTGAACGGCGTTATGTCCAGCACTGATTATGACTCGAGTGATACCGAACAAATGTTCGGTATCATTGAATTTGTACAGCAATGGCATTGTTTTGGTTAAGAGTGAATATTGGAAAATGCGTTGAATGTGTGTACCAGTTTTTTATTCGAACTTCCGTTATTTATTTCCAGGTAACATACTCATAGACATGTGTGGTCATCACTCTACTCCACAAACTGACCTCCCTGCACTGCTATATAGTGGCTTGGGGACAGTCGAGCATTGCATGCAGAAGTTGCACGTTTGACACCCTGATGGTGTGTGTGTGCGTGCGCTCGCCTGTGTGTCAGGCCTCCAGAGGATTGGCCTGATTCTCCTCTTCCTCCCCCTAATGCAGCACAGAGACAAGACTGCAACCGGGGGTTTGTGACCTTGCACAGAAATTATTACTTTTATGTTTGCTTTATGGCTCATTTTTCACATTAAACGCGGAAAAATCTATCCAGAGGTCACAGAATTCCTGCTTCTCTGCCGTCCAGCGGAACTCATCTGGGCAGCCCTGGGTATCGATAAAGCATTCAGCGGAGCAGAGCGCGTGGCCCAATGGACTGGACTGTTACTGTCCTCCATGTAGAGTCTCTTCTCTGTCTGCTGCCTTCAGCACAGATGTAGTGTTCAGTCCTATTATATAGTCCAGTGGTGTAACCCAAACTGTTTCACATGCCTGCGGACCCCCACATTCTTAACCAAATCTCAACCAGGTAATTTTCAATCCTCTCTCCTGTATCTAATCCCTCTAATCCTCCATCTCAGTGATTTCCAACCCGTGTCATACCAGGGCCCACTATTTATTCAGCATTTTAGCCACGAACCACAAACCGGCAAAACGTTGGTCAAAATAACAATTCTTCTACATTTTCTAATTGTGTAGACTCTTGAAAATCATGTCATTGTTTGTTTACATATAGTTTAACTCTTGAGAGTGACCCCTGGGGGGGTTACTCATAGCACCCTACAAGCCCTGCCGTCCACTCAGATAAGAACACACAGGAAAGCTGGTAAATTGTTGTACCTGGACCCCACCTTGGGAACCCACTGCGCCAGTCTCTGTATCTCCTACCCTCTAGCCAGTCTATTGCTTTAGTCCCTCAGTCTCTCCATGCTGCCTTTAGCAGAGCATGCACCGGTACCAGGGGCGGATGTAACATTTCCCATTTGGGGGGGCAGGAGAAAATTGTATGGGGGCGGCTTCATCGCCGCACCCATACCATTTTTAGTTACAGGACTTTTATTGGGCAAGTAAGCATCAATAATAACATCGGTTGTTGTTGAAGTTACAACAGACACGCAGGGGAGTTTTCTGTTTTCAATGACGAAATGCTGTTGGTTTAGTGGTGAGACGATTGTAGTTAGTTAGTAGCAGTAGTAGTGTTTCAAATACTTTTAAATATAAGCACTGAAATATCTTGGGTTGTTTTGCATGCCATCATGTTTAGTGGGGCAGTCTAGGCATTTAGGGGGGAAATGCTTAGATCCGCCCCCCCCCCCATACCTAGATCCGCCGCTGACCAGTACTGGACTCCTCCATGTAGTCTCTCTATGCTGCCTTCAGACTAGCCTATTGGGACAGTGCTCTGACCCTGTTACAGTATAGCTGGGGGTGGGAGTCCGAAATGTCCACCGGTTACACGCTTGCCCATGGACCGTATACTGCAAAAATGGTCTCTGGGGAATAACATGAAATTCAACTGTTTCAATTTACTTTATTTTTTGGTGCTTCCGTGTGTGTTTTCTATCCCCACAAATAACCAAGTTTGACCAAAAAGACATTCATATCATATACCTATTTTTTTTATCCCATGATTTTTAAACCCCCTTTTTTCACCCACTGGCAACTACGCAATTGTCCTCCTCCTGCCCACCTGGGGCGAGGAACAAACTGACCTCATGCTTCATGTGTAGTTAAAGCTGCGTCTTCGCTCCTGACATGGGGAGAGTTTCCCCTGCCCAGATGAGCATCAGCTGGCCAGGGGGAGGCAGTCTAGAGAGCAGGATATGTAGGCATAATACCTGCGCAGTGCGCTTACACACACAGAGAGAAAGAGAGAGAGAGAGAGACCACTTTGTGTCATTGAGACTCGTCCTCTTCCTCCTGAGCTGCGTCGGGGGTGGGCGGGGGGGGCGTCCCCACCGACACGGCGCGCGATAAGAGATAGCATTGCCAGAACGAGTCATAAAACGTCGGCTTTTATGGCTCTGTTATTGTCTTTCCGTCTACAATTATAGTGATTACTCATTCCCCCCTTTACCTCACCCGGCCAGGCCCTCGCGGCCGCACTTAATAGACTGCATTTTACTAATGGAAAATTAAGTAGCGGCCGTGGCAGCGGAGGTTTATAAATATGTAAAATATACTTTTAATTATTTCAAGTGAGCCTGGCAGCTAATCAATAAAGTGGCACGTGACAAACATACGCTCTGCCACGGGGAGCTATTGTAAGAGCTACTGGTAAAAGATAAGCATGGGCCTGTCAGCGCAGACCACCGCGGCCCCCCCTAATGAATATTTTGAGCCTGTCATGTAGCGAGACAAATGGATTAATTGTGCCCTGCTAATATAATAGGTTCTTCATGAAGAGAGGAGGAGGAGGGCGAGGGAGAGGAGAGAAGTGGAGAGCAAGGCACAGAACACGAACAGCTGCTATAGGTTCTGAACCCTGACGTCAAATAAATATTTATTAGGGGTTTGGGGGAGGGGGTTAAGTAGATTTTTGTGATTACACAGATAGCCACTTAGCCACGGTTGTTTATTCATTTATTTGAAAAGTTTGATTAATGACAAATTGCTCGATGTCATATTAATTCTATTTTTGGACCGTCTTCGCTCACCGGGGGAGGGGTGGGGGGCGATCGATGGGCCCACCGCCGTGAGAGAAACGGATGGCGTTCCTAAATGAATGTGGCTATATGGTACTGCTTTTGCACACGGCTATAGAAGTAATGGAGGTTGTTTTCAGTGAGGTTATGAGAGGTTTTGTTGTGCACGGATGGGATATTCATGCACAGACGGATATTCATGCACAGAATGAGATGTCTTTATTCCTTTTACTCTGTGTTGATTTTGGAACAAATCTTATTGATATTTTTTAGGATTTCCCCCCAAATCTTATAGAAATCCTCTAGGATTTTCCCAAAAAAATCTTACAGGAATCCATCCATCTATTTTCTCTCAGAGTTCTATAGAGTGTTTGACTAGGGACAGCTTACTATTTTCTTTATTCCATAAATATGAGGTTTATAAAACTATAAGGGTTGCTTTTCTATGAAATAAAATTGGGATATTTTTATTTTAATTTCACTGCCTTTAAGGTTTGAGAATTTTTCACAATATTATAAATGTCATTCATTCATTCATTCATTCATTCATTCATTCATTCATTCATTCATTCATTCATTCATTCATTCATGTATTAAATATTACTCCTAGTACTGAACATTCATACAACCATTCTGTGCTGTACTTGTGGTGTTTTAACTTTCATTGAAAAATAGCTGGTGTTCACGGCTGCTATTTTTTGGGAGAATGTGAGAAGGAGCACAAATCTTTCAGTATGATCTTTCAGAACGAATGTTTTGTATGAATCTGGCACTCAGACAGATGGCTATTTATTTACGTTCCTCGTCCAAATTTCTCATTTTTCACCTTTATCTCAAATGTAGTCTTAATGAATGAACCATGACTAGACTACAATTAGCACAGCTACGGCAGTTTGACAGATCACGTTTTTTTTTTCCGCCGCCGACCTAATAATCCTTTTCCTCCTCCTGTCCATCTGTCATTCAGCCGTCAGTCAGTCAGTCAGTCAGTCAGTCAGTCAGTCAGTCAGTCCGTCAGTCAGTCAGTCAGTCAGTCAGTCAGTCAGTCCGTGGGCAGTTTGAGGTGAAACTGAACATAAAGACAAGTGAGCACAGATGAGTGCATGCATGAAGGGGGGCCGGGGGGGGGGGGGGGGGGGGGGGGGGGGGGGCTTTCCTTCCTGGAAGCTGTCCGTCCTCTCTGGCTGGGTGGGCAGCACTGACCTTGAAGTCCTCTTTCTCTCTCTGGGACTGATGCTGTGTGTGTGTGTGTCCCACCCTGTCCCCCTGCATCCCCCATCCCCTGTCCTCAGTCAGAGGGAAGGGAGGGGATGGTTGGGGGGAGTGAGCATGGCGGGACGGCGGTAGGGGTCCGGGTCACCAGCCGCCGTTCTCATCAATTAAATGTGCGACAGTGTTTTCCGTTGGCTGAACTTGCGTGTCAAGGAGATGGGCAGGACCTCATGTTTGTGCTTTTGACAAATCAGCAAATGTTTAATCTCAAAGATGTGCCGGCGCTCATAAATAATGTGGAGTGGGGGAGACTCTGTCTCTCTCTCTCTCTCTCTTTCTCTCAGGGAGAAGGTGTGTGTGTGTGTGTGTGTGTGTGTGTGTGTGTGTGTGTGTGTGTGTGTGTGTGTGTGTGTGTGTCCGTGTGTGTCCGTGTGTGTCCGTGTGTGTCCGTGTGTGTCCGTGTGTGTCCGTGTGTGTGTGTGTGTGTGTGTGTGTCGTGTGTGTGTGTCCGTGTGTGTCCGTGTGTGTGTGTGTCCGTGTGTGTGTGTGTGTCGTGTGCGCGCCCTGCTGTCTCCAACAGAAAAAAAGAACAAAAAAAGAATCAGATAAGAACAGATAAAGGCGTTTGGACTAGATAAATCCTCAGACCTTTTCCCCAGGTCCACACAGTCTCCTCCTCCCTGCTTTGATTGGATAATATTACCCTTCCATCCTCATCCTCCTCTTCTTCTTCATCTCAATCCTACGTGACCCTACCCTGATGTCACTTCATCTCACTTCCCTTCGCGCTCAAGACTGGCTTCGTATCATAACTCTATACTCCATGGACATCTTTCACCCCCCCCCTCTCTCCCTTTTAGGGTGACCAGATCTAAATTGTTCATTTGAGGGACAGAAGTTTTGCATGTGTGGGACAAGTGGGGAAAAAGGTGTTGCCAATGCGGTTGGCAAATGATTAAGATATTGATGTCACATTATGAAAAAAATAAAACAAAACAATATTTGAATCAGGATTCAAATATAGCATCTACAAGCTTGTAGATCAGGTATTTTGGATATGACAGTGCATGCAAAGTGGCCCCTCTGGAGTGGGGGTGAGATGGTGGCACTAGGGGAATACTGGGGTTATTTTAACAGTTAAAAGAGTTTAAAATGCATATAGAGCAGGGTAAGACTAGAGACAACGGAATGCCAAATATTAGGGCGTTTGAACACTGACCTCTGTCAGTCACAATGTGGGACAGACAGGGGGCTCAGTTTGTGTGACAGCTGAAAAGGCTTGGAAAAGTGAGGGACTGTCCCACGCAAAGAGGGACATCTGGTCACCCCCTTCCCGTCTTTCCTGCGATGTAGCGCTTGAGTTGGAGTTTGTCCGTGCTGTAATGCTCTTTAGATACCTGTAAATACTAAAGTCTATGAGGAAAATCAACAGGGAATTCACTTCCAGTACAGGCACTCTGATGTCACAGCATTGCTTTATAGCTCGCTGCTTAGCAGGATTGTAAATAAGAAAATCAAGAACATTGTGAACGGAAATGCCAGCTTCCTATTTCAGATTTTTGGCCTTGTTGTCCAGAGAGTCCAGACTCTCTATTTTCTAGCATTCAGAGATTGTGTTGCAGTTGTCTGGCTACGTAAGACTATCGACGCGGTGACTGTTTCACGTCTACAGAACAACCTTCCCGCCGTATTCTCTTCATGCCGTGGTTGTATATTATCAAACAGAGAATGGAGAGTTGTGTGGAGCGGATGGTTGTTGGTGCCAACGGCAGATTTATCCCCGAGCCAAAGCAAGAAGGTCTGCCATCTCTCAAAGACTGAAGAAGAGGATTGGGGTCGGGCTTTGCCTCCGTATGCCCCCCAAAAATGTAAAGAGAGCGTCGGAGACAGAGCAGAGGGTAGTGGACTGTGAACCGCATCAAATCCCTCCTCGCTCTGCGGCGGAGCGACTTCCTCACCCCTTCTCTCCCACACTGTTTGATTGGTTCGTCCACCAGACTGGGAAAGTTCCCCCAACCCCCACCGATTGTTCGCCGGCGGGGAAATTAAGTTTTTTTTTTTAAGCCTATTGAAGGTTGATCTTTTTGCTCGTTCAAAAAAGTCACATTTGAATGCTTCCTTTTTTGAAAGGCTCAGATAATTGATTCTCCATATTAAGTGGTGCTGCACAGCACAGCACAGCTCAGCTCAGCTCAGCTCAGTGGCCTGGTTCATTTTTTTTTTACTGTACTGCCTGCAGTTTGCACCTGTTGTCCCTATACTTCACCCTTCTGTCTTCAAAACTATGGGATGAACTTCCCATTGCAGTCAGAGCTGCATATTCACTCCCAGTCTTCCACCGTAGTCTGAAAATGCACCTCTCCAGAGTTCAGACTCCGTCTTAGCCCATATAGGCATTGGTAGTAGCACTTGCCCTAGCCTTGTCATCCTTACATCCGTAAGCAAATGCTTAACCATAGCTATTGAAGTTGCAGGTCGGTCCTTTTTGAAAATATCGTGAAAATGTTGAATATATATTGTAATTCCAGAGCAAACATTTTAACTCATATTTACTTTTGGTGAATCCCTAAAACAACACATTTTCAGATGTGGGTCCGCAGCCAAATACAGATGATTCTGGGCGCCTGCGTGAAATATTTTGTCACAGGAACATGGATGTCTCAAACTGTTAGGATTTAGAAGGCATTTTGTAGAATCTAGTGGCAAGTCGACAAAGGAATTGAATTACACCTTTATGTAGTCGTGGAAATCTGTCTCTTTTCCCTAATCAATAGTGTGTGTGTGTGTGTGTGTGTGTGTGTGTGTGTGTGTGTGTGTGTGTGTGTGTGTGTGTGTGTGTGTGTGTGTGAGTGAGAGAATCACTCTGGATTGAGCCTGTACTTCTGAAAGCCTACATTGTAATCATGTTGTGTACTATAGAGTCAGACATGTGCGTGTTTATGTGACTCCCAGGCCAATGTTTGTTATTCTAAACATCTTCTGCGTGCATTTTACATGAGAGACGGATAGTGAGACACTAACGCATCGTCCCGTCTCTTTTGTCCTTGCAGGCGCTTGGAAGTATCTACTTTATCCACGAATCTTTGAAAAACATCCAGCAGTATGATTTCAAAGGTAAGCCGGTCCTCATTGCAACACACACACACACACACACACACACACACACACACACACACACACACACACACACACACACACACCACACACACACACACACACACACACACACACACACACACACTACACACACACCTACACACACACCTACACACACACACACACACACACACACACACACACACACACACACACACACACACACACCGGTCTATTGCAGGGCTATTCGCCATCCCCACTTCCATCAAAAAGCCAGAAGGTGTAAGATATAAGATTAGCTTTGAGGTATAATGTAAAAGGAGCGGTAGGAGCGGTTAGAATGTGTAATGCTTATTAATATTAGGATTTAATTCCTGGGATTTCAGGGCGGGTGGTAATGGCCTGTGTGGTTATTGGACAGTTACAGCGCTGGTCTCATCAGCCTGGCGTGTCAGAGGGCCGGCGGGTGACACCGCCGCGCTAATTAAAAAGGGGATATAGATGTTGAGGCGCCTCGTCCCGCTATTACACCCGAGTCAGCATTAAGCACCGTTCACCCCCAGTGAAGGACAGGGCAGGGGGTGGGGGGTGGTAGGGGGTGAGGAGAGAAGACCATACGTCCACATCTCACATTTTACATTTTTATTTGCATTTTACATTTAAGACACAAGACATTCTTGAACACAAACGATATAGATGGAGCACAAAACTTGGGGGAACTCTACAAGTTAATCGGGACAACGGATCGAGGGAAAATCACCTTCTCCACATTACTGTATGTCAGTGAGCTTCAACAGATTTTGAACAGGTCTCTGGAAATGACCGCGAAACCACCACACACACTACCCGGGACTTCCTGTTCATCGGGTCTTAGCTTCCAGGTATTGGCCGGTTGGTCTCAATCGTTGCGATAGTGTTTATTGTCATAAATATGTCAAATCAAACCATAATAACGTGCCGATTGTTGGATCATGATCAGTTAGCCGATCATGAAAAAAGTGCAAATCACTTTAAAATTAACAGTACGTTTTAACGCCGGGGGACGGCGGGCGATGGACAAGCAAAGGTCGGGCGATATCAGCAACGTCGGCGGTCATTACCGTAAATTTTCGCTTAGAATGGCATGCAAAATGAGTACCATAAACGACGGTGCTGTGGTGCACTGAAAAAAATAGTGTGGGTGGAGGAGGAAGCGGGACGGAACTAGCAACCAAACTGCGCCAAATGGTTTCGGGTCGAAGGCAAAAAAAGCAACACTCTGATTGGTTATCCACGGCCAAACCTCGTCCGATTCGGACGAAAAGCTCAACAATTTTTATCTTTCCGGGCGATGTCGCCCACCCACGTCGGCCGGCGTCGACCGTTCCGCTGCTGTCGCCCGACGGTCAGCGGCTCCCATAGAGAAATAATGGATGTCGGCCGGCGGTGCTTGTCCATCGCCTGCCGTTACAACGAACTGTCACAATCATTGGGCATGAATAAATGCGTCAAAAAGCATCAGGGGCAATGAGGGAATTAATGTAGCCTGGGGGACCACCACTATTGTGTAGGATCGGTGTCTTCCCAACATGAAGTTCACGCAACATTACATTATTTTTGATCAACGAAACAATTCTTATACATTCTCTAATTGTGGAGACGACTTGTAAATGAAGTAATGCAGGTGTTAATAATGTAACGCTTCAGACCCGTGTTTACGGGTCTATCTGGGTTCATTTCATGCTCTCAAGAGTTACAGATCTCTAATGGTCCATTTGGTTGCCAACTCTCTAGTTGGTAATCTAGTAATAATCTAGCTGGGGACCACCTGAGACCCTCTCAAGGGCCACTGGTGAAACTGGGGAAACACTGGTTGAAAACAACTGCTGTATGGTGACGATTTTTGCAGATGCTGAACAGAATCTTGCCAATGTTATCTCTCACACGCACACATGCACACGCACACACACACAAAGTCAAAAGTCAAAGTCAAAGTCGTCAGATTAGTCACTCACGTTACCGCAGTGAAATTAGTTCTCCGCTTTTGACCCATCTCTTGGAGCGGTGAGCTGCAGCGTGCGCCACGCTCGGGAATCATTAGTTGATTTGACCCCCAATCCATCCCTTTGATGCTGAGTGCCAAGCAGGGAGGCATTGGGTCCCATTTTTACAGTCTTTGGTATGACCCGACCGGGAATCGAACCCCGGCCCTCCCAGTTCCAGGGCGGACACTCTAACCACAAGGCCATTGGTCTGGTGAACACGAACACGAACACACACAACACACACACACACACACACACACACACACACACACACCACACACACACACACACAACACACACACACACACACACACACACACACACACACACAACACACACACACACACAACACAAGAGATTGACATCTCGATTCAGACACCTTTACAATCCTCAGTTCCTAAATTTGAGGCAAACTCGTACAGCATCGTTACACTGCTATGATTTTTTGCTAGAGGACAATACATATTTTCAAGGTTGGCTTTATTTGTTATTTCACAGATCAGGACCAGCAGTGTAAAATGTTCTTTTTTTTTAATAGAAAAAAAAAAAAAGAAAATCATGATCTCCAGGCGCTTTTAATTTGAAATATATTTGAAATTTTGGTTGTTTTGCATGCCATCTTGTTTGGTGGGGCAGTCAGGGCATTTAGGGGGGCATTGCTGCCCATGCCTAGATGGTGATCTCAATTCTTGTGAAGGAAGACCCATCTTGTCACTTGAGCAGGAGTGGAGCAGCACTGCCACACCATGTGGGACAGTGTCCTGTTTAGTCCTGTGGTGTGGTGGGGAGTAGAAATCTGTTGCTTCCCCTTGGCATCAGGGTGACTGCGTTTCCCATCCCAACCAGCAGGAGGAGCAGTTGTCTGAGGGAAGTTGTGGAGGCAGGGGGTGGTGGTTGGGGGTGTCTCCAGTCTGCTGGCATTATGAGGAGATTCTTCTGACTCCCTAAAAACTCCCCCTTTTTTGCCTTAGACCAGTGGTTCTCAACCAGTTGTCCTTCCACGTGGTCCGCAGCTAAATGATGGAGAGTTGGCATAACCAAATGGACCCTTATATCTTTAACCCTTGAGAGTGCAAAATTAAAAGCTGTCAATTGGTTTAATGTGATAGTAAACATCTGCATGGCTTAAGGTTATTTACTAAAAGTCTTCACAATTAGAGAATGCAGAAGAATATTGGCAAATTTGTTCCTCTCCTACTGGTACCCACATCAATGCAGCATGGACATCATTATTTTTTACTTTTGGGGCTGCAAGGCCAAAGATCTCATCAAAGTGGTGGTCCACGGCTCAAGTGCAGATTAAACTTAGATCTGTGACAACTTGTGCATTGTGCACAGGTAGGCCATGGCCTACTTTTGCGCGGGCAGCGCAAAAATGGTGTTTTTGGCACCACCTCCTCCAGGAGATAATATTTTATCTAATTAACATTAGTCATAGGGGTCTCTTAATTACATCACCATTAACGTCACCTAAACCGGCCAATCGCAATACTTCAAGGGACAATTGTCGACCTACCACTGACGGCCGACAGTCGGCGGTCGACGACTGCAAACCGATCGCTTAACTTGCGCCTGCTGCTTGTGCAAATAATAATGGACCCTAATACAGTATGAGAAGTGTTGAAAACCATTGCCTGAAAACCACAACACTCTCCCCCCTCTCTCTCTCTCTCTCTCTCTCTCTCGCTCTCTCTCTCCCTCTCTCTCTCCCTGTCTTTCTCCCTCTCTCTCTCTCTCTCTCTCTCTCTCTCTCTCTCTCTCTCTCTTCTCTCTCTCTCTCTCTCTCTCTCTCTGTCTCTCTCCCTCTCTCTCTCCCTGTCTTTCTCTCTCCCTGTCTCTCTCTCTCCCTGTCTCTCCCTACAGCCAAGAAGTTCAGGAAGGTTCTTGGGAAGGAGAGCTGCTCAGACACACTAGAAAGCACACCCATGCTGGAGAAGGAGAAGTTTCCACAGGACTACTTCCCAGAGGTGGGTTGTCCGTGCGTGCGTGCGTGCGTGTGTGCGTGTGTGCGTGCGTGCGTGCGTGCGTGCATGTGTGTGTGATAGAGAGCGTTGTCTCATCCTGCTGCCACTTCATTGTTACTGCTACTCCATGATTGGCCCATACCGACTGGACCGGTGTGTGATTGGTCAGACGTGCGTTGTGCTGTCGACACACTGGCGACAGCTTGTCCGTTTAAAGGCTCTGGGCTGACGGGGGATTGACAGTTATTAAACGTGAAGAGGTAAAAAAGTGTCTTTAAACGGAACCAATGGCCGTCGTAACCTTTCCATGGAAGGTAAATAAAGTTGCTGAATTAGTCCAATTTGGCAGTGCTATTTATTGTCGCAGTTCTCTTTTTTCCCCACCGCACAAATCATTTTATCGAATCAATTTAATATTGCATATCGTGATTGAAAAATAGCTGCACACACACACACGCGCGCGTGCACACACGATAATTTATTTTCTGCCTGCAACAAAAGTTAAAAAGCCGCCCGACCCCATAAATAATAAAACATTCTAACTCCCAGGGTTCTGTTTTGATTTGTCCTCCTGACAGTCATCCGCTATGCTGAAATGTACATAATGCAATGTACAGTAATAGAATTTTCCTTTTCCCATTTTTATATTGATTTTTCATAAACCATTTCAGCTTGTGTTTTAAAGATTAGTTTTGTTTTGGGCAGGGTTGGGATTTTCTGCCTTTATAGTTTCAAGTGAAAACCGACAGGAAAGAGGGGGAGAGAGAGAGAGAAGGGGAGAGATGCAGCAAAAGGCCGTTGTGAACGGGACTCGAACACACAAGGCACATCATCAGGCCATGTGGCATAAGTCATTTTTCTTTTTGCTTTTTATCCTTTCTGTTTGTCTATTTATGTATTTATTTTATTTTTTCCACCGCAGTCCAATCTTTTCCACTCTCTGCACCAAAGAAGAGGAAATCGTCGCTTGCCTGAGTTGAAAAGTAAAAAACAAAACAGCAACCAGGTTGCAAAAACAGCGTAATTCCTTCGCTCCTTCCTTTGTTCCTTTAGCGCAGTGGTTTTCAACCAGTGGTCCTGGGACCACCTAGTTGTCGCCTCACAGCTAGAAGGTCCTGGGTTTCGATTCCCGCTAGGGACGCTGTGGGTGCTGGCGGCGTGTTTCCTCCTCCGCGGCATCACTGCCCATACCCGAGGCGGGGTTGGCGAAAGGGCCTTTCTGTGTGGAGTTTGCATGTCCTCCCCGTGTCCCCTATAGGGTAGAGAGCAGGATTACTGGACTCTAGACTGTCTCAACATGGTCAGCCGGGTCACCTGATGGAGGGGACAGGAACTGGTTGGAATAATGTGTTCCTTCCACACGCTACGTCCAACCAGGGAGCATGAGGCCCGTCCGCTGGTTGGTGGAGGGTGTGTAGAGTACAGTAGGCAATAGAGCTAGGCCGTCCCGCCCCCTTGTGACGTCTTCCTTGTTCCAAAAATGGATTCCCTATTCATTTTCCTCATAGACTTTTACGCCGCGGACAAAGCCAACTCGGGTCTCAACAGATCATTACAGCACACACAATGTTTTGGGACAAATAATTTCTAAGAATAAAAACTAAAAATTGTTGTATCCAGCTGTTTTTTCTTCTTGCTAATTAGATATTGTATGATAATATTTTGTGTGTTGTCGTGATTTGCTGAGTTGGCTTTCTCTGCGGCGTAATCGTCTTTATATAGCTAATTTTTGAAAAGTCCATTTCTGGAACAAGGGTGACATCACAAGAGGGGCGGGACTGCTCAGCTCTATAGGCATTGGGTGATAAAAACGACTTACAAAGTTGTGGGATTAAAAAAATAATAATTGGAAGAAAAGAAACAAAATGGTCATCCTTTGTGGCTTAAATGTTGATTTAAATAGTGGGCCCTGGCATGTTTTAAAAAACACTTTCTTTAGTGTTTGGTTGGCCGCTGAGTTTCGTGCAGAGCAATCTCTCCCTCTGTTGTGTTGTCGTTCTGTTTCCCTGGTTTCCCCTCCTCCTACGTTTGGGGGGGGGGGTCCCACGCTGAGCGAGGGGGACCAGTAGCGCAGAGTGGAGCCGTTCTGATATAGTAATAAAGACCCCACCCACCCAACCCCCCCAAACTCCCTGTGTCATCCCTGCACTTCTCGCTCATCTGTCAACCGCGCTCTGGCGACCACCTCTGCAAATGTATGCAAAGGAGATGGATACGGCCCCTTCACACTCAAGCACATGTGCGCACGCACACACACACACAGACGCGCGCACACACACTCACACGCACACACACTTGAATGCACACCTATATGCATTGCATATACTATGCATGTAACGACACGCACACGCACACACACACACACACACACACACACACCACACACACACACACCACACACACACACACACACACGCACACACACACGCACACACACGTAATCATTGCTGTCGGCAGGAAGCCATCTAACTCAATTTTTGATTATTATTCTTCGCACAAATCGGTGGTATTAAACACCATTTAGGTCTGTGTGGTGTTTTGAAATTATTGAACCAATGAAACATAGTATTTAAAAAAACAACAACAACACATAAGTCCATTGGGCCCTCAAACAGTCTACTAAAACAGCTAACTCCAACACCTCTGGCTCTCTGAAGTATAAAATCACTATAACAGCAACTTTAATGAGGCAGTATTACTTTGTTTTCAAAATGTACAGTAAGGTTTGTATTCCTCTCCTGAAAAATGAACATTTGGCAGTTAGCTGGTTTCTTCATGAGAACAGAGATGCACACACACACACACACACACACACACACACACACACACACACACACACACACACACACACACACACACACACACACACACACACACACACACACACACACACACACACACACACACACACTCTCTCTCTTGGAAGCAGCAGGTTCCATCTCACCGTTTGCGTCTTTTCTCACTCACACTCTTTTTGAAGATGATCTAAAACCAATTACATTGATTGAGGCACGGAGACATTTAGAATGATTACAGCAGACTGTTGTTGTTGGTCTGCGCTTAAGAGAGAAAAAACACCTAACCAGCCACAAAACAAAAAGCAGGAGCGGGAGGAGTGATATAGGGTTGTTGAGGGGCGGGTGAGGTGGGGTGCAGCAGATGAGAAAAGTTTTGCCCTCCCTCCCTCCCTCTTCCCCAACCGTTGATTTATCCTTTCTCCCCCGCTAGGGTTATGAATCTGGGATGATGCTCGCGGGAGCAGCACTCCAGATAATGTTAGGCCATTTAAAAAGAGCAGATTTGTGTAGTCTATCAGGATCCCATGTTTTTTTTTTTTCTTCTTTCTCTTCCCCTCCTCCTCCTCCTCCTCTTCCTCCGTCGGTCGCCACGCTCCTCCGTAGTGAGAAATTGGTTGTTATCATAGATCACAGATACTGCTCAAACCTCTTATGAAAGATGAATTAATTTCACTAATGCTTTAATGCAAAGCTCTCATGAGGGGAGGCAGGCTGGCGATAACCCCTCGCCGTCGTCCGTCCCCGCTTCCTCTCCCGTCCCGTGATTTATGCCCTCTTTTAGTAGATGAAACCGCCTAGATTTGCCATCCATCTGCAAAGCTTTGAGGAATCCTATTATGGGGGAGGAGGGAGGGAGGGAGGGAGGCGGAGGGGAGGGGAGGGGGAAGGGGATCTGGTATTGGGACGGAGCGACACTCATCCTCAGGGAAGAACGGGGACCCGAATCTGGTTCCTACTATCCTCCTCATCCTCCTCGTTTGTCCCTTCAATGCAATGGGTTTTCAGCCATTTTTGACACCAGGGCCCACTATTTGTTCTGTATTTGAGCCGTGGCCCACCATTTGGGGGCATTTTTAGCCCCACAGACCCCAAAACTAAAGATCTGTTTTGGTCTTGTCCACAATTCCAGGCTGGATTTCAGAAACAAAACAGCCAGACAAATAGATTCTTCTACATTCTCTAGTTAGTGTAGACTATAGAGTCTAATTCAGAGGCTGAATATTTTAACTCTTGAGAGTGTAAAAGAGTTAACCAACTTTCCATCATTTAGCCTGGGGACCACCTGGAACCCTCTCAAGGACCACTGGTTGAAAACCACTGCTTCAACGGGACGGTTGGCATGTGGTCACATGAGCAACCAAACCCCTTCCATGTACAGTGAAGTCCAAATTGGGGTGGATTTGGATATGTGTTGGAGGACACAACGCTGTGTTAGAGAGACGGGCATTAGTCAGAGAACCACCAGCACCAGTAAGGCATGTGAGATGCCAGGGCGGTAGGAGGAGGAGGCTGCTTTACCTTAGAACAGTGGTTTTCAACCTTTTTGATCCCAGGGACCACTATTTGTTCAACATTTGAGCCACGGACCACCATTTGATGACAGATCCCAAAACTAAAGATTTATTTTTGCTTTCGTCCACAATTCCAGGCTGGATTTGGGGAAACAAAACAGGCAAATTAACATAGAGATCAGAATGACCATTAATCTTCTAGTTGTGTAGGCTTGGGCTAATTAGGATGATGAATTTTAACTCTTGAGAGTGTAAAAATGAAACCAAATGGACCCGCAAGGGTCCATTTGGTTTCATTTTTACGTTCTCAAGAGTTACATCTGGTTAACCAACTTAGCTGGGGACCACCTGGAACCCTCTCAGGGACCACTGGTGGTCCCCGGACCACCTGTTGAAAACCCCTGCCCTAGAACACTTAAAGGGGAATAGACCTTTAGCTAAGCCCCGCCCTCTTGTCCACACTAGGACACTTTCCAGCCGGGCTCATTCATTCCAATGTAAATATCATTGACTTTACACATTAAATACTGGTTCATTTTTGGAACCAGAATCTCTTCCAACAAGGCATGCCCTATGCAGTGGAAAAATGTGTGCGACATTTATTTTTAAAACAATGTTTTGTTATATAGGAATGCTATTGGTGGAGAGGTTTGTCTATCACATGTTATACTTAGCTGTGATTGGACCATAGCAATTTGGGGAGGAGCTTACTTAAACATCTATTAGGAAGATTTATCATGACGCTGCGTTTCCCAGAATTGCAGTGTCTGAAAACGATCATTAACATGGTGAAACACATCATCAAGGGTAGGGTAAGTGGGGTAAGTGATTTGAAATTCATGGTGTAGTACCAGCCTGGTGCACTAGGGGCGCCAAACAGTAGCTACACTATGTGAACCTGCTGCTCTCTCCTGATTGGAGGAGAATTCGCCACCACCTGGGGAACTTTTATTAGCTCCTCTGCTAACGTGGGGGAGGGGGAAACTCCATATATGGTTTCCACACCTTATAATAGAGCATTTTAACAGATTTTTTTTTTTTTGGGTGATATCTGACAAAAGTGAAATCACTTCCCCTACCTTTAATGATTTTTCTTTTATGACCTTTTTTTTACCTTTTATTTTTTTTTACTAAACAGGGGTATATTGAACCCAATGTAAAACATCCCATTAAAAGAAAATGCAGTATATATTCCTCAAATCAACTCGTGGTACTCCTCTTTGATATTTCATTGTGACTTTTAACACACAAAAAGGTGAAAAACTTGCACATTTTTTTTTTAAAGATTCCTTAAAAAAGGAGACAAATTAAGTTGGTTTTGGTTCAAACATTCCTATGACGTGAGGTCGGTCCAATGAAGGAAAAAACCAATCTAAAGTCCGGCGGTCACCTTTTCAGTGAAAACAGGACACTATGAATTGCGCAGGCCTCTAGGAGGACGCAGATGTGAGACTGATGTGTGTTTGTATCACCATGTGTTATCTTTACATTCATCCATTAAGAAGGTGTCAGCAGGCAGCAGGCTGCTGGTGACATCATGTTGGGCTGTGTGTGTGTGTGTGTGTGTTGTGTGTGTGTGTGTGCGTGTGCGTGTGCGTGTGCGCAAGTGTGCGAGTATGCGTGCGTGCGCCATTGCAATGCAGTTTAAAGACCATAGAATTAGGACGAAGAGACAAGATTGCCACTTACAATGTTGGAGAGTGCTTGAGGGAGAAAGAGAGAGAGAGGGGGCTGCATTTTAAACGGAACAGGATACGATATGTCTCTGCATTTGTATATACACACGCTGTACAGTTAGTGAGCATACTTTTAATGCCCCCACACCCAGCCGCCCGCCCCCAGGTGCAGGTGCACTTACCCAGATTAATTTGTAGAGCCACACATAACATAAGGACTCTCTTAACAATGGTTGATAAGGACAACAATGGCCACCAGTGAATAGAAATCTACATGCTCAAATACGGCTATATGATCAATTACCTGCAGTGTGTGTGTGGTAATGGAAATGCTCTTGTGTGGAATCAATCTGATGTGTATTATGTATCATAATGATGTAAGTTGAAATACAGCAGCCACCTCCTCCTCTGCTACTCCTGGATTTGTCCAGGGTTCAGACTCGCAACCTCTGTCACAGAAGACTTATTGGGTTCAGATCTGAACCCCAGGCAGGGATCGAACCCACAACCTACCATTTAGACATATGCTCTAACTAACCACTACACTAGAGTGTACTCACCCTATATGGTGAGGCTGTCTGTGATTTCTCTACATCTAAAAGTTCTGAGCTCTTATTTTTCAAGATTTGTTTTAGGCTTTTCTCCCTTTATAGTCCACTTGCCATGCAGGATCTGAACCCATGATGAGGCATGTTGTGTACACCAAGATCTTTACGTTATCAATGTTTACTATTGGAGTCCCCAGCATGTAGAAACTGCCGGATGCTGAACTGTTTTCATAACTGGCACATTATGTGATTAACAAGATATAGTTTTATGATGATGAATCCATCCACAAAACACACTCCTTGGGCTAGAAACAGCCATGATGTTCAGACTATGGGCATTTTTATCCCAATGACTAATTCTTGGAATGGATTCAGCATCATGAAAAAACCCTAGTTTGACATGCTATAATTGCCACATGGTATGTTTTTTTTATATAGGTATCGATATTTTTAAAGGTTATTTTCCCAGGCATTTGATTGCCCATGATATATTGCTTCACTGTTACTTCTACTATTGCTTCACTTCACTTTTACTATTATGCTTTTATTGTTTTGCCTTTTTTACTGTTTGTCTTCACTGTTTTTTTTTATGTGTGCACTTCTCCCATGTACAGCACTTTGGTACAATGAAATTGTTTTTAAATGTGCTTTATAAATAAATGTGATTTGATTTGATTTGAAAGGTATTGTCACACATTATGGTAATTGTGGAAAAAATGCCATACCACTGTTTGAGCATTTTTGGCTATTGGTATAATCGAAAGCACAAATTAGGAACTGCCGGATGCTTATGCAAGTTAGCATTCTGCAGTAACTACAGTACCTGCTGCGGACCCCTACTCAACACTTAACTAACATTAGTTAAGTGTTGGTGTTAACAATGGGCCTCTATGGGCTGGCAAGTAGAGCATTAATCACATTCATCACAGATGGTTTCAATTGGGACGACTTGTGGTGAGCACAATGATCTGTGGGTATCTGTGGGTACATGTCAAAGTGTCGTTGGGCAAGACGCTGAACCCTGAACTGCTCCCGATGTGCTGGTTGTGCCTTGCATGGCTAAAAGGTGCTATAGACAAACAATGCACCATTTACCTTTTAACGTAGAGTGAGAGAGAAGGGGACATGACCATAGCTTGTCATGAACGGGACTCGAACTCAGGCGCGCTGTCAGGCCCAAAGCCTACATGTGGCACTGTGGCCCGGACCGCCTGGTCAGCATCAGACGGCTCAGAAGTTCTGAGCTCTTAAGTGGAGAGGAAAAGGGAGGGGAGGGGAAGGAGGGTGCAGGGACATTAAATGAAAAGTGGAATCAGAAGGAACTGGACAAAATAGCAGGCACATTAGTTCTGAAAGGTTGACGTGATGGATTCAACAGGCCTGTCGTTCCTCATTGTTCCGTCAATCTTTCCCACCTCCACCCACACACAAACACACTCACACAAGAAACACACACACGCCGGCCCTGAATTCCCTGTGGACCTTAATATATTTATTTCTTTGGTGCAGTAATACATACGCCCCCCCTCCCAAAAAGAAAAGAAAAAAAAAACATTGCATCATAAGGATTTGTCATTGCCTTATATAAATAAAGTATACGACCCAGACCTTAATGTGCCCTTGCTATTGATTGTTTTACACAGCCGTAGGGAGGAGGGGAAGGGGGCGAAAAAAAAATGAAAGGGAGAAAATGGCCGACAGGCTGTATATCAACATCCGTATGAGTTTGTATTTGTTGTTTTGGCACCGTGACTGTGTCCATAAAAGCATCGACTTCTCATACCCTTTTAGAGCCCGGCGGTATAGCGGAGCCGCGCGATACTGTATACAGTGATTGCTTTCAAGTGGTGCCCTCGAAGAGGAAGTTAACTTCCTGATTTTCTTTTTTTCTCCCCTCTCTCTCTCTCTTTGCCTCGGGTTTGAAAAGGCCATGAGACAGGATGTTGGAGTCGGATGCGTATATTACATAGTCTTGCGTAGCCAGACAACTATTCCACAATGTAACGAATGCTATTGGGCTCTGCAGTGACGTCAGAGTGCTGCCGATTCCGGAAGAGAATTCTCCATTAATTTTCCTCAAAGACTTCAAAATGTTTGCCCTACATAGAGACTGGAACTATACAGCTGTATCGGAACTAGTATCTGCTGGCCTTTGACCAATCATGGCACGGTGCTCACAAGACTGTAGTGTTGTTTGAGCCTCATGCAATGCGACACAATATATTGCGAGGGTCGTGGAAAATATGCAGGATGTAATTTACCTACAGATGTGAGTGGACTAATAATAATAATAATAATAACATGGATTTATATAGCACCTTTCAAGAAACCCAAGGCGCTTAACAAAACAAAACAAGAATAAACTAAATAGACTAAATTTACCCCGACACCTTTTTATGTGTGTTAAATAAAAAAAAAAAAAACTTGTGCCAGTGGCCTATTGAATGGTCACAAGCTAAAATGCTTGTTCTGCCACAATGAGGCCTGTTGGAAATGCCCAAAAAACATTTAATGCAGGAAATTTCCTTGCATGCTCATATATTTTTGGCATGTCCTTCCTATTTCCTCCCTGTTGAATCAGTCAGAAATGGCCTAATGGTGCACATAACAGCCTTCTTCTGCACCATGTCATTGATTTGGTATATTTTAATCAGAGGACAGACAGAGACACACATGCTCCCTCGGACACACGCGTGCCACACACACACACACGCACACGTGTGTGTGCACATGGATCACGCCCCCCCCGTCTCGTCTCATAAACCCTTGCTAGAGGTCTTCTCTTATTTGATGGGGGACCCCCGGATGATGGAATAAAGATAAATGCGGGTGTCTGCCGGGGTCCAAATCAATCAGGCTCCGTGTGTATTACATATTACTCACAGTGCATTTCTGTCACGGCGGGGGGCTTTTGTTGTAACGCCACCCCACCCTTTCTAACACCCCCCACACACGCACACATACACACACCACCTCCACCTCCACATGCTACCCCCCCCCCCCCCCCCCCCCCCACCCCCCCAAAATCCACCACCATCCCGCCGTAACGTTATTTATGGGGCCTGGTTTTCTCTGAGCTGAAATATAGGAAAGGTCACAGTGTGTGTTGGGTGAAGCGCGTCGTCGCAGGCAGGCAGGGCTGCAGAGGAGTGGTTGGGATGGGATGGGTGAGCGGCTCGGTCGGGCGGTAGGGGGACGTGTTCTATCTCCCCTTCTTCGTTGCACGGACCAGTGCAGGGGGGGATTGGCCATCTGGAGTACAGGGAGTTTTCCCGGTGGCCTGCGCTACCTAGTGGCCCGGACAAGATCCAAAATGCACTAGTGGCACTTCCAAAATTCACTAGAATGTGCTAGATGCTCGCCTGGAACATACAGATCAAAATGACCATTAATCTTCTACATTCTCTAGTTGTGTAGACTAAGTTGGGCTAATTCACATGATGAATATTTTAACTCTTGAGGGTGTAAAGCGGGTCCATTTGGTTTCATTTCTGTAGCTATCTCTAGCGTGAGGCCACTTAATGTACAAGTACACCCCCTGGAAATTGGTGTAGGCGTATCACAAGTACAGTAGTACACCTCCCAGACATGATGCGCCACAAGTACAGTACAGCAATACAGTACTCCAATTTCGGAATGAGTCTTTGGAATGAACTGCCCGGGGCTCGAACCCCCCAACCTCAGGGTGGACACTCTTGGCCACTGAGCCAATTGGTTGGCTGGTGGCAGCATCAGGCTGGATGTGACTGTTGTTAAAACTCCATATTGTCCAGTAGCAGCATCATCATCCTGGATGTGACCTGCAGTGTCCTGGCTGTTCATCACTGTCACAGGGGAGGGGTCAGCGCCACTGGCCTGTTGGAAGGTCACCCGGTGTCACCCCCAACCAAGTGACCTTTCATAGCGCTCCCTCGCTGACCCCTCCACCCCCACCCCACCCCACCCAACTGCACCGCAACCCCTGCACACACAACACATGCATGCACACGTGTGTGTGCCTGCGTGCGTGCGTGCGTGCATATCAGGGGGGGGCGGGCGGCCGATGATGTTTCCAGGGTTAGTTTAAGCGCTGGCAGACAGCATCTGTGTCATAGTGTCGGCTGCAGCAGAACAATCATATCAACCCACACACAGTAGAAACACGCTGCCCTTGTGGACAGTACTGGGACCAGTCTATTGTGTCATTCATTGTGCATCGGATGTCAATGGTTCGGATTGTGTGATAAACAAGAAACTATAAGAAACACAGAGGAAAAACGTTTTCTTTGAACTTCTTTGAGTTCCATGTAACCTTGGTGATGTGGTTTGGACAAAAATGCGCTGATCCCAAGCAAGCACACATCCTTATGAGCTTGTACTGCATGGAGGTTTTCTTTTCTTTTTTCTTTTTTTTTCGATGTTAACTAGTGAAAAACGAACCCCCCAAAATTGAAAATGATGTAAACAGGAACACAAAAGTTTTCATATAATATTAACTTATATTTGCGTGCTAGGAACCGTGTGAGTGTGTGTGTGTGTGTGCGTGTGCGTGTGCGTGTGCGCGTGTGCGCGTGTGTGCGCGTGCGTGCGTGTGCGTGTGCGTTTCTTTTGTGTGTGTATGTGCGCGTGCATGCGTGAGCGAGAGAATCGTGTGTGTGTGTGTTCATAAGCAAGTGATGAGTGTGGTGCCGGGGGTCAATCAGTCATACGTGGAGGAAATGGGGCAATCTGAGGCTGCGTGTCAGGCCAAGTGATGGATTTTAATGCTGTGATTGTAGTTAATGGCTCTTTAAATTAAATCGAGATTAAATGTCTCTGGCTGGGCCGTCTCTCCGTGCTGCACGTACGTATATATGTAGGGTGGACCGCCAACCTATGTATATACACCCCCCCCTCCTCGCTGCCATCTTCATCCTCCTCCGGGGCGGATGTAACATGTCCCATTTGGGGGGGGGGGCAAGAGAACATGTTGGAGGGGCAAGAGAAAATGGTATGGGGGCGGCTTCGATGAAGTCGCACCCATACCATTTTCAGTTACAGGAATTTTATTAGTCAAGTAAAGCATCAATAATAACATCAGTTGTTGTTGAAGTTGCAACAGACACGCAGCATGCATAAAGCTAAAGGTCTGACTCGGAGAGTTTTCTGTTTTCAATGATGAAATGCTGTTGGTTTAGTGGTGACACAATTGTTGTTAGTAGCAGTTGTAGTGTTTCATTTAAATATAAGCACTTTAATTTGAAATATCTTGGGTTGTTTTGCATGGCATCATGTTTGGGGGGGCAGACTGGGCATTTAGGTGGGCATTGCCCCCCCCCCCCCCCCCCCCATGCCCATGCCTAGATCCGCCCCTGATTCTCCTCATCCTCACAGTCCTTCTACTTTCTTTTCCTAAACTCAGTATTGACGTTATGTCAGCAGTCAGATCGTATACGCGGCCTGCAGTGGCACTGCGCAAACTCCACTTGGGATTCTGTGGGGCTTAAAAATAAATAAATAAAAAGTGATGCGGAATTGACCCTACTTAGAATCTACTGTAGAGCACATAAGCATCTTACAAAGGCATAAATTTGATTACTGAGGCCTATTAAGTCATTCCTCATGGCTTTGCGTTTGTTTCTATAGTCCAAACCCTCCCTTCATCCAAGTCATTCGTCCACTGATTCCGTTTTTATCGCTGCGTATCGTCAATCAATTACAGGGCCGGTGGGGCCTGGCTAACGGATGTTTTGTTTTTGTTTTCTTAATGTTCCAAGCCCCGACAGTATTATAACGAATGCGTTTTTGTACGTCAGACGGACACACGGCGACTCACGAGTAAAAGGTAGTCATTTGGACGTCACAGTAGTCTTGAGATAGGGAGCTATAATTGGGCACATACATTCTGTGGGGGAGGCGGGGGGTGGAGGGGGCACTAGTGTAGATTAATCCAAGTATGCTAATGCAATTCAATTTGATACAGTTAATCTTGTCCTAATGCAGATTGAAGGATGTGAGGCGCAATCAAATACATCTCAACCCTTTAATTTCCATCTGCGTTTTTCCCCCCTCTTTCCTTTTTTTTCCTTCTTAATAAAATTAGTCAATTTGTAATTATGTGACCTGGCCCCTAATTAGTTTATTCATCACTGCAGTTAAATCCCAGTTGGGAACCTTGGAGAGAGAGAGAGAGAGAGAGAGAGGGAACGAGACATTATTCAAAATGAGAACGCTCACATCATCAATTTGACTCTCACTTAATAACTAGCTTCATGTTAAATCATGTGGTGTTTGAGCTGCGACATCTTTGAGATCTTGTGATTGTAATCCTCACTCCAGGCAGGCCGTATAGGGATCTATGGTCCATCAAACAGCTGCACACTTGTTGTACAGGCTGCGCATTATACATAATATACAGTATATAACACTCACTCAAAATAAAAAATCATCAGTGTCGTTTTGGCTCTGTGGGAAAGTGCCAAATGCTGCTGGAAAAAAAATATCAGCATTCAATTGGGGCTGCAACTAACGATTATTTTCATCATCGATTCATCGGCCGATTATTTAAAGGGGAAGTCCACCCATTTTCATCATTCTAATATGTCATTAGTATACCATAGAGGTGCTGGGTTGACATGATAAAAAAGTTCCCCCATTCTGTGTTTCCAAGAAATGCAGGTCTAAAGAAAACCACTAACATGGTGAAACATCTTGATGACATTATCAAGATGTATTTTCACCATTTTAATGGATTTCTTTAGATGCTTCTTTTTTTCTGAGAGCGTAAAAATGGAACATGGTTATTTCCCCTTTAACTGATTGGTCGATTAATTAGTTAATTAATTATGAGTTAGTTAATTAATTATGACTCTTATTTAGCTATCACCCCCCAAAAATAATTAGTATGCTTTAATAATGATGATAATAATACAAAAAAAAGAATAAATATCTTATATGATGGCCACCCGTTGAGAATAGCAGACTCCTCACTTAAATGTGTACTTGGGCAACTCTGTATGTACTGTAAACTCTGCATCCCTCAAAGTTGTATTTACCTGCCATAGTGTCAACACCTTATCCCTGTGTCTGGTCTGTGGGATATTAAAAAAAATCTTATTCCAAGTGGAATTTCATTACCCCTTTACCTGTATAGATCATGTGTAAATGCCTTTCATTTGAACTTCTGTTATTTGAACAGATGCGCACAAAAAGGTATGTGATTGACGGTCAATAATTATTAATAATTATTATTATTTGTTTCTTTGTTTGTTTTGTGTCCTGCAGTGCAAGTGGTCCAGGAAAGGTTTCATCAGAACGAGATGGGCCCTGGCTGACTGGTGAGTCCCTCTCCTCTCCCTTCAATCATTTCCCATCATTATGCTGCCTGTTGTTTGAACGCTTATACGCCGCGCATCCAACAACCTAATCTTTATGCGGCCCCGTTGTCACTACAACTGTATCATTCCCATTTGAAATGAAGACTGAACGCTGTCTGTCAGCTTGGGTTTGGCAGCCGATCCATAGCGGAGGGATATCTCTCTCTCTCCCTCTCTCTCTCCTCTCTCTCTCTCCCTCCCTCTCTCTCCCTCTCTCTCCCTCCCTCTCTCTCCCTCTCTCCCTCTCTCTCCCTCTCTCCCTCCCAGGGTGAGGTTTACAAGCTCCAGTTGTCATGGACGGCATGGAGAGAGATCGAGGGAGAGGGAATCAGTGATTGAGAGAGAGAGGGGCAGTTAAGTGTCTCTCTCTGTCTCTCTCTCTCTCTCTCTCTCTCTCGCCTGGGCGGCCGGTGGACCTAGACAGCATGCTATAGAAGCTGGAGGGGGGGTGGGGGGGGTGGGAGGGATTGGATTAGGCGTAATCACGTTAGTTCAAGCAGTTGCATATGACAGATGACAAAAAACATTACATGCAATTGAACCTGTGCAGGATTGAATACATACAACCGTCTGCTTCCAGCGGAGGGGGAGGGAGGGGGGGGCAGAGAGAGAGGGAGAGAGAGGGAGAGATCGGGGCGGTTGGAGGGAGGGAGAAGGGGGGTTAGATTGAGAGGTGGTCGTGGGGGGATTGTAATCTAATAAAAGGATGACATGAGAACTAAAGAGCTGAAATGGTAACCGTTTAATAGAGGCTATGACGTTTGACAGGCCAGAGAGACACGCGGAGAAGGATGGTTAGGATAGGATCAGGGAAGAGAGACAGATGAACAGAATGGATAGGATAGGATCAGGGAAGAGGGACGGATGAACAGAGATCACCCGTGTATCGGTTTGTTCAGAGCATGTCAGGGTAAAATAACCTCCGTGAGATAAGACAAGGCAGGTGTTTGGAAGCACAGTGTTGAGAAGATACTGCACCTTCCACTGATTTCCTGAACAGGTCAATGTTCGTCAGAGTGTATTATACCGCAGGTCTCGCCATTAAGGGACAAAGTCACAGAGACATGTATGTCTGTTTGTTCTTGTGTTACTTGACTAACGTTCTATGATTTGATGTCTTTAATTTGTATACCCTATTCGGCATTCTGTTTGGAGTGTGAAATGCTTGATGTTTGCCAACACAATTGTAAAAAACAACAACAACAACCCCCCCATAAATTATCACTTTATCAAGTTATCAAGTAGTATTTGTTCACACTTTTTCCTACTTGTCTCATACTGTATGTATAATGGCTATGTGCAGTTTCGGAAACATCTTCCAGTGACGTCATCGTTGGGCAGATTTCTATTTTTAAATGAGATATAATTTTTAATATAATTACCTTGGCAATAGCAAGCCTGCAGTATCTATTAGCTTGGATTCCGGGCGGACACTGGGTTTCAGGACTGCCCAAATCCCTCCTATGGGACACAGAATAGAAATTGTGCTTTTCTTCAATAATCATGGATCATTAGTGAGGACCAATTATATGAAACCACCGGCCTCACAATGTACCTGGAGCCGAGCCAATCAAATGACAATGTACCTGGAGTCGAGCCAATCAAATGACAATGTAGCTGGAGCCGAGCCAATCAAATGACAATGTAGCTGGAGCCGAGCCAATCAAATGAACTCATCTCAGTGCTCCACACATTTCCATGTCTGGGGGTTTTATGCAAATGTCATTCCACCAGAGGTCAAAGATAAATCTTCCTACACATCACTATTCTGTATACTTCCTATTAATTTACTTGTAGTTGATCAGGAATGTAATAGTAGAATGAAGTAGCTCCCAGAGGAGATCTGCACACTGTTTGAAAAGCTCCCAAAAGTGTTTTATTGTGAATGCCGCTTATGCCCAAACGTTGTATTTCTTTGTCCACTCTATCTTTAAAGGTATTATTGACAACGGTTTAGCCAAAAATGTCTATATATACAGTAACTACAGTATATATTATTGCCTTTTCCCCCCTCTATGTCATCAACCTGGTGCTGCAGCTGTTTCCCTGCAGACAGACAATTGCTTTGTCCTGCAGATGGTCCAGAATTTTACCAAATAATTGTCGTCAGGCTCATGACAAGGCAGTGGTTTGTGGGGGGTGGGGTGGCGTTTTAGCCAATCACAGCGCAGCAGTTTCATAATGAGCCAATAAGGTGGAAGAGTTTGTACCCACTAAAGTTGCCTATAAAACATTTATTGATACTTAATTGGAGTGCGTATTTCCTCTACTTTCTCATTTTTTCCCTGTTGTTCCTGCACCCGTTTAAATTTTTGGTTGTGTTTGCAGCTCTTGACCATTTCATGTAATAGTACGATGACAACATTTTCACCACAGTTGATATATACGACCTGTCTGCCCAATCTAGTGTATTTGCCGATTAATAATCCATTGCACAGCTACAGCAGACTTCAAATTTAATGCCACTGGTGAGAATTCCAATGGGAAAGGCTGTGTTAGAAAGGCTTTATACCTTTACTCATTCAGACTTGTGTTCTTCCGCAGTGCCTTTGACCTGGTGAACATCCACCTGTTCCACGATGCCTCCAACCTGGTGGCCTGGGAGAAGAGTCCATCCGTCTACTCTGGGACCAGGCAGAAAGCCCTGGGATACGTCCTGGACAGGTGCGTCCGTCCGTCTCTCTCACTAAACCAATGACTTCACTGGAAGTGGCTGATTCTACTGTAGCTTACATTAAAACACTCTCACTGCAAGCACGTTTTCATATTTTTTTTAGGTATAGCTAGTGCCAGCAATTTTCATCTAAAAGTCATATTTCATATTTCAGTCCATGTTTCCCGACGGACAAGTTAGTTGGCGACACACTTCCGGTTCTGGTTGGTCCGTCTCTTATTTGGGTCCCTCTGCTAGCAGGATGCGTTTTACTTTTTATTGGGCAAGAAGTGACAGCTGAAGCAGGTTTCAGTGTGAGGTCCAAGTCAAGTGCCCTTCAAATCCTCCCATACTGGCCAGTGCTGGACGATGCTTGTTACTTACTGTTAAGTAATCTGTCCGCGGTCAGAGATCAATTCAATTCAAAGGTTTTATTGGCATGAGAAAACATACGTCTACTGTACATTGCCAAATCAAACAAAGCAATATACTGCATCTCTAGCAAGTATCTCTTGTTGCTTGCTCTGCTCGTGCTCAAATAAGCCATGCATGGCCTATTGTGCTTAATGCACAAGTTGGCACTCTACTGAGAATAGGCATAGCGGACTCCTCAAAGAACTCCTCACTCAAAAGTGCGCTTGGGCAACTCCAAAGCAACTCCAAAGGCAACTCCAATAATAAACAACAAATCAATGTCACTGATACTATTCTGATACGATATAGTATTTGCCGATACTGATGTGACAAAAAGGGCCTTCCGATAAGTTTTCTGATACCAGTATATACAGTATCAGGACATCCCTAATTGCAAAATCGAAATCAATCGGGTTAAGAGGCAAAAACAGCTCTGATATTCAGTCCTTTTTCTCTCTCTCTCATTTACTGACTAGCATATGCGTGCGTGCATATGTACACAACACACACACACACACACACACACACACACACACACACACACACACACACACACACACACACACCACACACACACACACACACACACACACACACACAGCTTTTCTCTAAACAGACTCTGCCCTCTCACTCTTGGTCTCGTCTCGTCTCACCATCTTTCTCTCACCTTCTTTCTCTCTCTCTCTCTCTCTCCTCTCTCTCTCTCTCTCTCTCTCTCTCTCTCTCTCTCTCTCTCTCTCTCTCTCTCTCTCTCTCTCTCTCTCTCTCTCATATCCAGTCTCTCTTGGGTCTTTGTACCCCATGGCTATAGTATCAGACATCATGTGTCCCATGCTATAGAATTAAGACATGGTATAGCAGCCAGAGCACCTTTCCTTTCCCTCTGCAGGCTGGGGGCTCTGCTCTGGGCTATAATGTGATTTATAGGATATCCATTTACAGTTGAGGAGAATGATAGAGTGCGTTGGATCAACCCCTTTGCTCTGTACCTGGGCGGACGCTGTAGCACAATAAAAGCCCGGTGCGTACGTACCAGCCCCTCACTGGGTGACCTCCCATTCAGCGTGGCATCTGAATGCACGGCGCGCGGCTCGGCTCGGCGCCCTGCACGCACCTCCACTCTGAATAACTACATGTAGATGTGTGTGTGTATATACGGGTGGGCATATATTATCACTGTTGCTTTTCCGACGCACGGCGTGAGTTATGGCAGGCACTTTTTAGAGTATTAGAGAATTCTCTCCCACCCCAACCACCCCCATCCACCCGCCCGCCCCCGCTTCCCGCTCTTTAACGTCTTCCTTCTTCATTTGATGAAAGAATGCCTTTAATGGACAGGAGAGTGGGTGGCGTTTTAGGTATATATGGCAGCCCCCCCCCCCCCCACCTCCCACCATTCCTTTATGTCGTTAAAGTTACCTGGATTTACTGGCCTAATGAAGTTTCAAAAGGACCTTTTCTTGTTGCTTACACTGAGGGGTTTTGAACGGACGACGTGCACCGAGCAGCCCCCCCTCCCTCGTGCACTTTCGCAGCGCTCTCGGGATAGGGTTGATTTATTTTTAAAAGTCACCTCGTAAATACGAGGGTCCTAAATGCAGCGAATAGGGTTTTGGCGGACGGGGCGGATTGTACGATTGAATAGCACTTGTTTTTTTGGCTGAGTGGCAGTTTCCACGCTCCTGCATCTCTCTCTCTCTCTCTAAATCCCTCTGTGTAGGGATGTGGGGGGGGGGGGGTGTAAGGTGTCCTTGCTGTTAATTCTGGGCCATATCATTAAAAGGTGACAATGGCAAAGAAACGGTGGGGGCTGCTCATGGCCCTGGAAAGGAGGGGGCTGCATGGTGGGTGTGTAAGGAAGGATAGGAGGGAGTTTTTGGGTGGGATTGGCTCAACGGGGAAGTCGTTGTATGTTCCGGATGACATTTTGCATGCGGGAAAAACGTGTGTGTATGTGTGTGAGAGAGAGAGTATGGGGATGTGGGTGTTAAGGGGTTAAGGGATGGGTGGGTATCGTGCCTCAATCGCTCACTTTTTGGGGTGAACCAGCCTGGGCACAGATCCGGAACGGCCTGAGAGTGAGAAAAGCTGGCGACGGGGCCGAAAAGAGAGAGGGAGAGAGGGAGGGTCCCACAAAGGGCTCCTGGGCTGTGTAAAAGGAAAAGGGGGCCAGTGAATAATGGTGCCGCTCCCTTTCACAGGGAACCGCTAACCTTTTGGCAGCCACCAGCAAACTCAGCCATTCTCCTCCGTGGATCCTTCCAGGAACAATGTGTGCTCGAGGGCCCGGGGATAGGGGCTTTGAATTGAAACCCGCTATACCACCAACAGTGTTCCCATTCAGCGGTGGGCCGGTTGGGAACCATCTTTTTTGGGGGGGACCATTGTCCTCCCGTTTCTGACTCTTAGCCCCAGAGAGAGAGCACGCAGGGGAAAAAAGGGAGAAAGAGGGTAAAGTCTATAGACCCGACAACCCCCTGCCCCTCCGCCCGCCCCATCTCTCTCTCTCTCACACACACGCAGTCGCACACCTCTTGTCTCTCTCTTCCCACTCTATCTGTACGTCTTTTTAGTCTCTAATCTCCTGTGTGTGTGTGTGTGTGTGTGTGTGTGTGTGTGTGTGTGTGTGTGTGTGTGTGTGTGTGTGCGTGCGTGCGCGCGCGTGCGTGCGTGCGTGCGTGCGTGCGCGCGCAGAGATGGGTGTAAATAGTAATATAAAATGTTAGAGTAATATTATTACTTTCCCTTTAAAAGTACCGGTACCACGTAGTATAACAAGATTACGTGCCTACGAAACAGTAATAATATTACAGTTACTTTCGTCATGCTGCTGCTTTCAACAGTATTGTGTTGAAGGGGGTGAAGGGAGATGAGCTAATGCCACTTTACGTTGCAACCTATTATTTTTACAGTCAGACGTACAAAGCCATCTAGTGTCAAAGTTGCGACATTGAGGGGTCATAAACTGAGCGCTCAAGAGCTGTTTGTGCAGCATGCCGTTCCCATTTATCGTCACTATTCTCAATAGCAGTCTATGTAGAAGAGCCACCGTTGGACTGTCCCCGTGAAGTGAACAGAGTTTGCACAAGTCTGCTACTGTAACAAATTAAATATTACTGTAATATTACAGTATTAACTTTTCCAGCAAAAGCAAAGTAAAGATATTACTCTGTGTAATAAGTAATATATTACAAAACATGTCTTACTTTTTAGCGTGTTGTTGCAGGTGAAAATAGAACAGATTTACAAGCTATCAACAGATAAGAACAGAGATGTGCAGTTTGTAGCAGCAGTTTGTAGATCTCAATCCACCACAGCATTCTGCACGCTCCTAAGGAATACTGCGCAACTGTGTGTGTGTGTGTGTGTGTGTGTGCGCGCGCGTGCAGGTGTGTGTGTGTGTGTGTGTACACACTCGACCCTGCCAGCTGATATCCAGGGTTGTGTGTGTGTGTGGAGGAGGAGGACCCTGGGCCAGTGGGCAGAAAGCGAGCGTCCATCCGTCTGCGAGATCTTGTGTGGCTAAACTCCAGACCCCCCCCTCATTTCTCCCCTTATCTAGGGGCTCCCATGAGCAGCGAGCCCCTTGATAATAATAATAATGCCCCCGCTTACGGCCTCCCATTGAGGAACACATCTGATAAGAAGCCTTTCTTCCCCCTCCTTCCCCCTCGGTGGAACCTTTTAACCGCTAAACGGTGTTTATCTCCAAAAGCGCTTCAAGGTTCAACCCCCCAGGGGAACAATGCTGAGAAGGAGCAGCGTTTAGCCTCTACAGCGCTGCCCGGACACTCTCGCTATTGAGTCACATCAGGGAGGGAAAAAAACAGCTCTCCTCTGTTGCAGCCAGCCGGGACACTGCGTGTGCACGTCAGTGTTGCCAACTTGGCGCATTTGTCGCTATATTTAGCTTTTTTCCAAACCCCCTATAGTGCCAAAATTAGTGCTTTTTTGCTGGTGAGTTGGGGCGAAATTGGGCACCAGAGATAAAACCCTCGTTTCCCACTATTTTTCCTCCTTCCTTCCAAGAAAGGACCATTGGTAAATGAACACTTATAGATCTGTAACTCTCGAGAGTGTAAAATGATTGAATGATCTGAGACTCTTGAGAGTGTAATTCAGATGTTTAAATTATATTTAAACATCTGAATTACCTATGTAATTTTCCACACATTTAGAAAATGTAGAAGAATTGCTATTTTGACCAACATTTTGCAGTTATTTCTCTTAAATTAGTCTGAGAGACTAAACTCAACATCAAATGGTGGTCTGTGGCTAAAATGCAGAATAAATAGTGAGCCCTGGTATGGTAATGGTGGAAAACCACTGCTCTAGTGCATTCTAGTGCACTTTGGAAGTGCCACTAGTGCATTTTGGAAGTGCCACTAGTGCATTTTGGAAGTGCCACTATAGTGCATTTTGGGTTTTGGCAGTTGGCAACACTGGTGTGTGAGAGCAAAGCTCTGCTGCTTGAAATGCGTGTCCTGCTTGTTTTTTCTTTCCCTTTGAAAAGTGGGAGATACTGTAGGAGCAAACCACCCCCCACCCAGACACCCACCCAGCCCCCAGTGCCGCGTCGAGCATTATGTACTCTGTCGCCTCCGATACGCCTGGATCATTGTTTTATAATTATGTAAAGCTTTTTATAGAGTGTGTGAGTACACAACATTATGCTCTCCCAGAATTTATTCAACGATTTATTTACTTTTCTCCTCCGACCCCCTCACCCCCCCATCCCTCTCCGGCTGAGCTGTTATTAAAGCGTTTTGGAGACGTCCTTTGAACCATAGCCATTGCGTCTACCCCTTCAGGAGGACTGCATCCGTGAAGCCTGGGTTAGGCATTGTGGGTGCAGGGCTTGACACTAACACTTGCCCGCTTGCCCGGGGCAAGTAAAAAAAAAATGGTGGGACAAGTGAAGACTGCTACCTGGTTGCCCGATCGGGCAAGTGTGCAACATAGTGCACTATAACACAACACAAGATAAATTTGTCTTGAAGGCAGTCATTGCACTCTGCCTCTGTGTCTTTCCCTGCTTTCTAGCTATCCACAATTCCAGGCTGGATTTGGGAAACAAAACAGGCAAATTAACATACACATCAAAATGACCTAATCTTCTACATTCTCTAGTTGTATAGACCTGGGCTAATTAAGATGATGAATTTTAACTCTTGAGAGTGTAAAAATGAAACCAAATGGACCCGCAAGAGTCCATTTGGTTTCATTTTTACGTTCTCAAGAGTGACATCTGGTTAACCAACTTAACTGGGGACCACCTGGAACCTGGGGGGCAAGTGACCATGACCTGAGGGCAAGTAGAACCTGACTTGCACTTGCCCGATGGGCAAGTGCCTCGGAGACCTTAGTGTCAACCCCTGTGGGGTGTGATTGTTGCATGCAGAAAATGAATGGAAAACTGTGCGTTTATATAGCACCTTTTATCCAAAGCATTGATTCACATAGATTGTAGATCCCATTTACCCATTCACACACCAGTGACAGAGGAAACCATGCAAGGAACTGAGCAGCACATCGGGAGAAATTAGGTGTTAAAGGGACATTTCACCATTTTGGCAAAATAAAAAGAATGTTAATAACATTTAGAATATTTAGAACACTTTTTCTGGGGCGTCTTTATGTGTGTAATATACTGTATATGGTTTTTAGATTGTTTCAGTGAGTCCAGTGTCTCTGATGCCATCTTCACTACTTCCTGGACTACATTTCCAACAATTCTATGGTGCACTGACTGCAACTACCTGTGGTTATATGGGAGGAGGGCTGTCTTAATCCAGGAAGCAGTGTCAATGACACCAGAGACACTGGACTATCTAAATCCACACATTAAACACATAAAGACCCCCAGGAAAGTGTTCTAAATCTTCTAAATGTTATTTTTAACATAACAGGTGTTAAAGGGTGTTTTAGTTACAGACACCTCAACACTAACTCTTGGAGAACCCAGATTTGAACCGGCAACCTTGTGGTTGCCAACCGGTCACTCTGCCCTGATCCACTGCCGCCCAAAAAGGCAGATCTTAGACTCTTGCATGGCACCACGGTGCGACTCGTTGCACGCTTGTCGTTTGGCTGTTTTTGATGCGCAACACGAGGCGGAAGCCATGTGTAAATCAGGCATATGGAGACAAAGTGCTTTTGTACTTTTTTCTTTTTTTAAAGATGGCCTAATTCATTTAGTTTCTCCAGAGACTTCTGATAGAGTCGAAAGGAGGCTATAATTTGCCAGAGGATGGAAAACACGGTTATACCAAATGACCATGTGAAATGATAGCTGTAGATAAAAATCAACATGCCTCCCCCTATCTTCCTTAAAAAAAGAAGGGGGGTGGGAGGAAAAAGAAAACTCTTTTGTATAACGAGGGAGTTTGTTTCTTTTCTCCTTTTTTTTTCTCTTCCCGACGGCCCCATTCAGGGTGGCTGGTCCGGTTCAGGGGAGAACTAGTTTTACATTACAACTGTGAAATCCGGGCATAATGGCCGCTTTTGTGCCGCACCATTATTTTCACACAAATATAGTCCATTGTCACGGCGCCGAAGTTAATTTGATCAACATTGGGGACATTTAACCGTTTTGTCCGCTGAAAGGGACCGTTTCATGCTCATTTTCGGGGGGCATTGAAAAGCAATGATTGGCAGAAAAATAATGTTGCCCGTTAACAATCCGGAGCAATTAGTTTCCCATGGGGAGGCAGCGGGCCGCGCTGGCCACCACACAGCCCCGCATTGTCACTTTATGGACGGTCATCAGTCAACTGTCAGCAGCGTCTCAAAGAGCTCCTCCAATCTAAATGTTTCCCTTTGGGCTTTTTTTCTCTCTCCCAGAGAACAAGGGGCTGAAAGGAGCAGGGAAAGGCCGGCTAGTTTCCAGCCAATAGACATGTTCATGCTAGGAAAAGGAAGGACTGGATAATCGACGGGCAAAAAGATCCTTCCACGGAGAAGGATGAATTTATTAGAGTGGAGTGTGTGTGTGTTTGTGCTTGCATGTGCGTGCACATGTGTACTTGTCTTTTCGGCTGTATGCATGCTTTTACGTTGTCGTCATGTTGAGCCTCGCGCAAATTAAATGAAGGCATCCTTGAAGAAGTTTCGTGTGTCTTCTATTTTTTCAATGGTAGGCTATCAAACTGGGAAATGTCTTTTCTTTTGCTCTCTCGATTTTCTTAAGTGCACCTGCACGGACCTACTTATTTTTATTTTTTTTACCCCATTTTGCTTACGAATTTCAAATACAATTACAGTTACCGTGTGTGTGTGTGTGTGTGTGTGTGTGTGTGTGTGTGTGTGTGTGTGTGTGTGTGTGTGTGTTGTGTGTGTGTGTGTGTGTGTGTGTGTGTGTGTGTGTGTGTGTGTGTGTGTTGTGTGTGTGTGTGTGTGTGTGTGTGTGTGTGTGTGTGTGTGTGTGTGTGTGTGTGTGTGTGTGTGTGTGTGTCTCTGTGAACTGGCTCTTCACCCTGGGAGGGCCTGTGGGGTCGTAGGTTAATCCTCCCCAATCAGTTTCTCTCTGCCTACAGTGGACCTGTTTATCGCCCCTAACCCCCCGAACCAACCCCCTTGTCTCCCACCCATTTCCTCCCTCTAAAAGCCTCTGTGAGACTGTGAGAGTCCAGCGGGGGTGGGGTGGGGAGGGGGCTGGCCCAGACGTGACTTAATACGGCCGTCAATTTGTCACAGTGTTATGCCTGTTGTCAGTCAAGCTGACACAGCTAACGGAACGGTATAAAGGCGGAAGAACACTGCGTTTGTCGGTTATGGTTGGTAAACATGACTGTGTGCTACTGGCCTATAAGATTATTTCTCACACGCCCACAAATGTCCTCAGCGATGTAAGATGTGTCCAGAGAATATACAGGGTTTGATGAGGGTCCAGGTAATACCGGGACTTAAATTTCAAGCCCATTGAGATGGCAGGTCTGTCAGTACAGTTTAAATGGACATCATAAAGGATGGATGGGGAAGGATCAACATATGGAATCTCATAACATGTCGCGACCGTGACCAGTAAGAAAGTAGTCGCGACTAGTGAGAATCAGGTTGTTGTCTCAATTTATTGGGTTCCAATTGCCATATTATTGTGCTAGTTTTATTTGCTTGTTTTTTCAAGGGATGACTTGGCTTACTTCTGTCACAATGGTTGCCTTGTTTTTGTAGTTCTTTGGGCTGTCTTATTCCTCTGGACAACAGCGATCGTGGAGCACCCAGAGGGCTGTGGGTGGGGTAAGAGGTGGGCTGGGACGACGGGGACCCCAGGTGGGTGAGGAGGCGGAGGGACATAGGGGGTGGCCCGTCGTCCCACAGTGTCAGAGGTCGCTGCGGGGGGTCACCGCTGTCCCTTTCAGCCAGACGTCACCCAGCACATTCTTCACAATGTTAACATTCTCCCCAACCAAATTCTCAACATTCGCGCCGACAATGAGCCAACGCCGGCCCCGCCGGGGGCCATTGTGCCACGCGGTCACATCGGACCGGCCCCGACTCCTGATAAGTCATCTTGTCAATCTGTGGTCCCGACCCTGCCCCCGAGTCACCGCCTTATAATCCTATAAAGATGGTCTATTATGACTCGGCTTAAATGTCAATCATTCAGTTCAGTCCCCTTAATCTTCCATAAGCTCAGAGAGGGATAGAGGCTGGTGTGAAGGAGGGAGGAGGAAAAAACACATTTTATAGGTGTGTGTGTTTGGTTGGGTGTGCATTTGTCCAGTGCGCTTGTGTAATGGCCAAAGTTACCATTCCGTAATAGTAGTATGTCTATCTCTCCCAACAGAGAGATGGGTAATGGTGTACGGTGCCTGGACTACAATAAAGATGGCGGCACATCTAGTTCCATTTCCAGTGAGCTTGAGATGACTTCATTGACATTGTCCAGCAGAAGTTGGCCTGACCTGACCCTCATGGTTTCTAGAGAGACCCCCACATACTATTAAATACTATTGCTCTATGGTAAAAAAGAAAAAGAAATTGGTTAACACGTCATTATATTCATTAAAAAGTTCCCGGAATGTAGCTTTAACCCTAGCCTAGAACACTAAACATTATTTTTGCCACACCATCACTAATTCACATTCAAAGGAGCTTCATTGCCATGAGTAAACAAACGTTACATTGCCAAAGCAAGTGTCACAAATCCGTCATTAATTCTTCATTAAAGTCACTAATCACGGCTAAACTTACCTAATGTAAAATATTTGGTAACTTCTTTGAAAGATGTGCGAAATGGCCACATTTATCATCGAGCAAATCAACATCAACATGTGGAGCAATAATACATCAGAGAATGCGGGGAAGGGAAACAAGCCTACGTTCTAAGACAATATTTGGGCAAGTCTGACAAAGAACTCTATATAGCCATTAATGGGACACAGACATCTGGAAAGGGGCATGCATTTCCACCTTGCATCATTGATGCTACCACCAGAGGGCACAGTTACTATTACTTTTCTCTGTAACGAGTAATATAGCAGAATTATTTTCTACGAAACCGTAATAATAGGCAACCTACAGTTGCTTTTACTAATATTACTAGTTACTTTCATCATGCTGTTGCTTTCAACAGTAAATATTTGTAAAATGGGTGACTCTCTGGCAAAAGTAATATGTAATGTTACATATTACTAGTCTAGACTAGTAATTTAATAGTATTACTCTTCTAAATGATTATAAATAATATTATATTACTCTTAACACTTTCACTGCTTTAGGCACTCGCCTAAAAAAATACTTTGGCGCCCCCTAGTGGTCACGAAAAGACGGGAAAGACGGGTTAGGCAGAGATGTTAAAGTGTGGTTATTCCACTCATTTTCAAGAACGGTCCTAGAAGAAACATCATTAGCATGGTGAACTTGATGATATCATCAAGATGTATTTCACCATGTTAATGTTTTTTTCAGACCTCCATTTCTGGGAAACACAACCTCTCTAAGGTATATTAATGGCATGGTAAAATGTTGAAAATGGGTGGAATTCCCCTTTAGTCATATTGCACAACACTGTTTACGAGGTGCGTTCATGTTCGCGCTCCTGTCTAATAATAATAAGGAGCCTGGGAGAAGCAGAGATGGGGTTGCATCTTGTAATAAATTATCTCAAAGCTCCCGTCTTTGTGTACTACCTACCTCCCACCCTCAGGAAGGTCTTACTAATGCCCCCTGTGCACCCCCTCATCCACACACACACACACACACACACACACACACACACCACACACACCACACACACACACACACACACACACCACACACACACACACACACACACACACACACACAGTGGGAACGTCCCCTTTTCAGCACCGCTGGGATGAATTGGTGGTGGTGGGGGGTGGGGGGGAGGGCAGCGTGTTTATAGACTGTGTAAAGAGGTGCGTCTTTGTGGGAGAATGTCGCTGACACTGTTACAGTTTGCCTGAATGAACTGGCAATGACGCCGCTAATGGGCCCCCCCGCGGCGCTTGCGACGGGAAAGGTTGCGGCGGGCCAAAGAGAGGGGGGGAAAAGGGGGTGAATATAAGGGACCCCTTTCGGGGCGGCAGGGGACCCCCCACCCTGCAAGCCCCCACCCCCCCATTCACACTCAGTCCGCTGTAGCTAATGTGTGTGTGTGTGTGTGTGGTGGGACTCTCGCCCCCACCCCAACACCCCCCCCCCCCCCCCAGCACAAAGGCCATAGCAGGCTAAAAGTCAACTTTCACACGGAGCGGGTCACCGCGAGTGCTTTAGGAAATGATCTTGTAAACAGAGGGTTACCTTCTGACCCTGCGGCTGATACCTAGTGGCCCGCACACAAAAACCAGCAGGCTGCGGGAATTAGACATGGCTGTTAGCGGGATAAAGCTGTGGAACAACACAACACACACACAACAGGCAGAGAGAGGAGGAGAAAAGACTACTTTGCCTTAAGGCAGAAAAAACATACGCCCGCTCACTTTCTCTGTCATTGACGCAATCTTTCTCTCTCTCTCTCTCTCTCTCTCTCTCTCTCTCTCTCTCTCTCTCTCTCTCTCTCTCTCTCTCTCTCTCTCTCTCTCTCTCTCTCTCTCTCTCTCTCTCTCTCTCTCTCTCTCTCTCTCTCTCTCTCTCTCTCTCTTTCTTTCATCCTCTGTTTTCCTTATATCGCATATCCTTGTTAGTTGTCGTATTTGTAGGCATGCAATACAATGCAGGCTTATAAATGTTAAATGGTAAAATGGTAAATGGTGCCTTTTTATAGCACCTTTTTCCAAGGTGCTTTGCATTCTCACACACACTCGCGCACACATTCATACATCGATTGTGGAAGAAGCCATGCAAGGCACCAACCAACACATCGGGAGAAATCTTGGTTTCAGTGTCTTGCCCAAGGACACTTGGACATGTACAGTAGACAGGAGGAGCCAGGATTCGATTCACGGATCATTGGATGACCTGTTGTAACCTAATGAGCTAAGATCACCCCTAATGAGAGTTACAATTCAGCAATATTACACAAGAGGGTGTGGTTTGAACAAATGCATGTTAGCCAGTCAGATTAGGTCCTCAGAACAACCTGCCGTGTAATGTTAGTTAAATGTTACTTGTTCACGTTTTCATGTCACTCTGTTTGTCGTTGCTTGACCACGTAACGTCACAGAATGTTGTTTAGATAGTTGATAGTTGTTTGGACAGCTGCTAACATTGTGTTTATCTGCTGTCAGGGGCGGATGTAAAATGTCCCATTTGGGGGGGCAAGAGAACATGTTGGAGGGGCAAGAGAAAATGGTATGGGGGCGGCTTCATCGCCCGTGTCGCTTCGCGCCACGGGCGGCTTCATGAATGAAGCCGCCCCCATACCATTTTCAGTTACAGGACTTTTATTAGTCAAGTAAAGCATCAATAATAACATCAGTTGTTGTTGAAGTTGCAACAGACACGCAGCATAAGCTAAAGGTCTGACTCAGAGAGTTTTCTGTTTTCAATGATGAAATGCTGTTGGTTTAGTGGTGACACAGCTGTAGTTAGTTAGTAGCAGTAGTAGTGGTTCACATCATTTTAAATAGAAGCACTTTAATTTGAAATATCTTGGGGTTGTTTTGCATGCCATCGTGTTTGGTGGGGCAGACTGGGTATTTAGGGGGGCATTGCCCCCCCATGCCCATGCCTAGATCCGCCCCTGTCTGCTGTCCTCCTATAGTCTTTGAAGAACTACATTGTGGTCTCTGCACTCCATAGTATGCTGTCTACCCTCTGCTCTGTTGATCAGCTTCAGGATCCATGCCATCATCACTCTGATCTCCTACTCCAGTCCCTCTAGAGAAGAATGTCTGCTTAAATGTCTAAAAATCAGTGGTTTTATTCATTTAAGCTTCATACATCCAGGCCATTTATTTATTATGCATTTGAACCACAGACATTCAGTTGAATTAGCCTCTCAGAACCCAGAACTAAAGAATATTTTTGGATCAATTTCTCATTCTCATTTGATCCATTATTTTGAATTAACTAATGCAGATGTACGAAGTATAACAGTTGTAGAGATCTGTTGTATAGTTTGATATTAATTTATTAGTTATCCATAGATTTATAAGATTGATGACTCCAATTCAAATATTTTTTTTTCCTTTGAAGGCCGTAAGTGCCTTATTCTCAGGATTTGGAGGGGATGCTTATAATAATTGAGTTGGCCTCATGGTGGCGCTATATACTTTTAGCCCATAAATCTTGAAGCGTAGATCGTAAATTTAAAATTATTTTTTCCCAGTATTCCTTGGATCATGGATCATTCCTTGGATCATGACATCTCTCCATGTAGGCCACGCCCATTTCCACCGGAAAAGTTTTTCCGCCATTTTGGATTTTGTCCAAAACACACTTTTTGCCCATATTCCTACATACTTTGTTCAAATCTCACAAAATTTTGAACACATGCTCTCTCGACCTATCCGATAAACCAGACAGAATTTTGATTATGTGTATCGTTTGGCCGTAATTGGCTTCCAAAGTTAGTGTGAGGGGCCTGTTTCACAAAAAAAGTGCCACAAATCATTCACCAAATGTCCAAACCTTCCCAAATTGTAATCGCATGTTGTGGATGGTTGCACCAACAGGGAGCCAAAATCATTTCCATTTTAATCCATAGGGGGCTCCACAAATGCGCAAAATATAACCATTTGTTTCAAAAACATGATTTTCGGAGTATAAATCCCCTCCCAATTGCACATGATTACAGGGGAGAATTGAAAAGTCGACATCATAACTGACTGCCAAAATTAGTGCAAGGGGCCGAAACAAGCGACTGCGGCAACCACACTTTGCATTTTTTTTTTAAATTGCGATATTTCTAGTTTCATTTATCCTTGGGTTTCTTTACTTTCTTTACTGCTCTCTCCTCTAGTCATCTATCACCCTGCTTGTCCTCTTGTCCATGTCTGCTGGCTTGGCCTATAGTAGCAGAATCAACTGAAATCAAATGGGTTTTGTTTTATTAGGATTATCCTCTGTGTCATTTCCGTCACCCAAAGTAACAGAAGCACAGTAAATGGCTTATTAAAACCCAAGGAATACATTAGTTCCCACGCCTGTGTAACGACAGCCCACACCGCCTGTGTGTGTGTGTGTGTGTGTGTGTGTGTGTGTGTGTGTGTGTGTGTGTGTGTGTGTGTGTGTGTGTGTGTGTGTGTGTGTGTGTGTGTGTGTGTGTGTGTGTGTGTGTGTGTGTGTGTGTGTGTGTGTGTGTGTGTGTGTGTGTGTGTGTGTGTGTGTGTGTGTGTGTGTGTGTGTGTGTTTATACAGCCATTTTATTACGGCGGACTGGAGAAAGAGGAGAGACGATGGGGTATACTGGCCTGCTTTGAATAGAACCCAGTCTTTTAGCACCAGCATGGAAGGTCGTCAATGACATCATCACTGCTGTTGTTCTGAGTGTATTAGCAGCAAGCTAATGTGTGCACAAGGGTGTGTGTGTGTGTGTGTGCGTGTGTGTGTGTGTGTGTGTGTGTGCGTGTGCGTGTGCGTGTGTGCGTGCATTCTTACTGCTAATCCTCAGAGCTGATTTATCCATTTCTAACGCCAAGAATGTAGAAATTAGCATGTATTCTTTCTTGTCAAATGAACACTTGGTATTCTATAGGATTACAGCTGGGGTGCCCACACTTTTTTGACTTGAGAGCTACTTTCAAAATGAGCGGCTCAACAAGATCTATACACATCAAAAATGTGATTGTTCCATTACTGAAAATCCATTTCAAGGCCCCTTAGAAAGTTTGAGCTTTGAAATGTTCTAATTGTGTGGACTCTTGAAAATTACTTAATTCAGGTGTTTAAATATAATTTAACTCTTGAGAGTGTAAAATGAAACCAAATGGACCCGTAAGGGTCCATTTGGGTTTGGTTTCATTTTAACGCTCTCAAGAGAGCGCTCTCAGAGAGGACCTCTGCTATAATGCTCACACCATAATAGGAAAATGAATACAACAAATTGTTTTACTCTCTCAACCCAATTGATTTATTCTGTCATTTCACTATGAAAGGATCATAACAGGATACTGAGCTTTAATAATGCATTTTCAGTTTTTAATGCATGCAGTTTTCATCATTGCATTCATTATGTGCTGTGTATTTGAGTTTGACAGTATACATACAAATGTCTGTATCATTACAAAGTTATGTATTTAAAATATATATAAATAAAATAAACTAACAAATTCCATTATTTTCCCTCTTTCCCCCATTCCAAATACGTCTAGATTTTCAGCAATGGATTGTTTTTGCAATGCCTACAATTTAGGTATTTTGCAGAGACATTTAATTCAGCGCTATTTACATTAAGCAATATAAAATCGTGCATAATCACAACTCACAACACAAAAAAGCAACATAAAAGTCTACATATGTACATAAAAATACTACCTAGGATATATTGATAGTACTTTCTGTGATCTTGGAAGTGTGTCAATTGTGTTGGTCTCTCTTCAAATGCAGCTGGCTTAGAATGGAATGAACTAATATTGGGGCCAAATTTTGACAGCATAGAAGTTAACAATAACAAAATAGTTTATTTTATTATCATCACTCGCCAACCAGATACCAAATATTTGATACCAAATAATTATATCTGTGCAAAGCATATGGTAAATGGTACATTTATTTAGCACTTTCCAGTTTCAACCAGGGCACTTTACACAAACTGTGCATCATATTCGCACCACAACAGCGGTGGAAACCATGCAAGGTACTGACCAGCACATGGGGAGCAATTAGAGCTTAAGTGTCTTGCTCAGGGGCACATGGACACTAACCCTGGAGGGTAGCCCGGGTTAGAACCTCTACCCTTGAGCCAGCACACGTGTGTAACATCCTTGATATGAGAGTGTTCCATTCCATTATATGTTAAAGCAGTGGTTTTCAACCAGTGGTCCAGGGACCACCAGTGGTCTTTGAGATGGTTCCAGGTGGTCCCCAGCTAAGTTGGTTAACCAGATGTAACTCGAGAGTGTAAACATTTGGTTTCATTTTTATGCTCTCAAGAGTTAAAATATTTATCATCTAGAATTAGCTCTTCAAGTACAACTAGAAGATTCCTGGTCATTTTGATGCTGTACCCAGCCTGGTATTACGTCCAAATCAAGAGAAATCTTTAGTTTTGGGGTCTGTGGGGCTAAAATGTCATTAAATGGTAGTCCGTGGCTCAAATGCTGAATAAATAGTGCGCCCTACATATTAAAAAGGTTGAAAACCCCTGCAAGTATTACTTCACTAAATAATAAGTAACAATATGCACAAACAGGAGAGAAAAGGTACTCATCTTCAGGTTGACGTTCGTTATTATGTTTACTAGTTAGCGGCTGACGCCGTGCGCCCCGCAGGTGGGCCGATCTAATTATTTACTTTCTACTTAATATAATGGAGTGACAAAATGTAGTCTTTAGTATAATGGCTATTATTTTCCCAGCCACGTCTCCCTCACCCCCCCCTCCAACCACCCCACCTCCCTTCCTACATGGCTATTCTTTACAACAGCGCAGAGAGAGAGAGAGAGAGAGAGAGAGGTAGAGGAAGGGAGGGAGAGAGAGAGAGAGAGAGGGAGAGACCCACCACAGTGAGAGAGAGAGAGAAGAGGCATCTCTCTTTATGGCCCCATAAATATATTGTTATCAGGGCCTGGGAAGTCTAACGCGTGAGATTTATCCCCCACGATTAGCAGAGATAGCGAGCCAAGCATCCTGAATCATTAATTACTCAAGAAGAGGAGGAGAAGGAGGAGGTTGGGTGGTGGGCATACATACACCCCTCCGCCCCTTCCACTACTCCCCACGGGTTTTAATTTCTTATCTGTGCTCCGTGAGGACCGGCCACTTTTAAAGGCAGTGATGAGGTGGAGGAGTTAATTATATGTCGCTTAGTCCGTTAAGACCTGCAGATACCAATACACTGCAAAAAATATGAACTAAGCAAGTCTTGTAATCTTGTTCTTGTTGTAATAAGGATATACTAACCAAAAGATTATCAACCTTGTTTTCAGAACATAATTCTAATTACAAGAATTCCTATCAAGTAAAATTCATTCATTTTGCAGTGTACATGCTTCTACGTTAAACTGTTGTCTTAAAAAATTGTCTTTTCATGTTATTTAGGCATACCAAAATATTATCTGTATTTGAAGATGTGTTGTTCTAGGGCAGTGGTTTTCAACGGGTGGTCCGGGGACCAACAGTGGTCCTTGAGAGGGTTCCAGATGGTCCCCAGCTAAATGATTGGACAGTTGATTAGCCAGATGCAAGTATTTGAGAGCGTAAAAATGAAACCAAATGGACCCTTGCGGGTCTATTTGGTTTCATTTATACACTCTCAAGAGTTAAAATTTTCTCCATCTGAATTAGCCCAAGTCTAAATAGCCAGAGAATGTAGATGTAGATGCCAGACGTATGCTCATAGCGCGGCAATCGGTTTGTAGATCTGCTATCTTTCAACAGTTATTTAGTTTTGACATAATGGTTTGTGTGCATGGTTATCACCGCGCTATAAGGCGCTTCCAGGCGCCGAAGGGTTAGGTGCATTTCTTTCTGAAATGCGGCGGGCAGCGGCGGGGGCAGCTCGGGGTTGGGGGGGGGGGGGGGTGCGGGGGGCTGATGCCACGTAGAGTTCCAGACTGAGTTTTTCTGGAATCATTCCATGTCACGGAGGTTGTTCTGGACTCCATGAATATTCCCACACAGAGAGGGACGGACAGAGGGAGAGCTTCCCTCCTAACGGCACCGCGCAGCTCAGGGGGAGAGAGCGGGGGAAAGAAGGAAAAAGAGCGTTTTATGGGTGTAGTACATCAAAAATATTAACAAGCCAAGAGCCATAAAAGTATATTTGATTAAAAACAGCCATAAGAGACATAAAATGGGCACAAACAGGAGAGTAATGCTTAATAACGTGAGGCACCGCCGTGCGGCGGTGGTGTGTGTTGCACCTGAGACGTGAGCCCCGCGGGGGTTTGCAGATCTGACTTTTTTTTCTTACGAGTTACAGTCGTACACGATGGGAGGATTGTATAGGTCAGGCTTTAATCCTCAGATCAACTCAGACTCTCTGTCCGTGTTGTTAGTGCGCGTGTGCGTTCTGTTGAGATTAAACGGAACTCAACCAAGGCATTTTCACGCATTAAAATCCATAAATTCAGATTCATAAAGATGTCTCTTGTAGCACAGGTTTGGACTCGTGGTACAGGCTGCAGGGAGATTGTTTTCGCGGTTGTTATCAATCTCTTCATTCTCCTGCTATTCTGTGATATATAAAACAGAGCCACAGGAATTAAACAGAAATACAGCAATGGAATCATTTAAATAATAAAAATAGCTATTCGCTGCATGCATTATTAAACAATACCCACTGCAATTTGGAAATATCTTTAATCACGTCATGGGGGCGATTTATTTTGAGCTCAGAACATGCAGAATGACAACAGCACAAATTAATTAATGAGTAGTGATTATTTTTGATGTGTTTATAGCTGATCATTTATACAATGTAACTGTTTTACATTTGACCTGTATGGGTCACTCAGTTTGGTTGCATTTGTACACTCTAAAAGTTAAACTACAGCATGCCCGGTGTGCTCTTCATTATTGTATCCCTATACGTTTTTTTGTTTATTTCTTATTTTATTTATTTTTTATTTTTTGAGATGCGTGGTCCGAGTCGTCCCATCCCAGTACGTTCCCCATCATCCTCCTCTCTGTCTCTGCCATCTCGTTCGCTTCCCCAACTTTTTTTTTTCTTTTTAACTGTCAAACGATAAATCACAAACGCCATAAAAAAGCAACAAACCATAAAAAACAAAAGGACAGTCCAAAAAGCATTCACTTAAATGCCTACGCTACGGAGAGAGGAGAGAGAGAGAGAGAGAGACTGAGACAATTTGCAAACACACACACTTTTTGTTGTTTGTTTCTCCTCACTCAAGGTGAAACACTTTTCTTCCACTGCCACTGTAAGGTGTGCTGCAGCCGGCCAGCAGGTGGTGCTGTGGTCCTCATTAAGCTATACGACCTGACTGACTGACTGACCGGAGGAGTTCAGCTCTTTGACCTGTTGTTCAGCCAAGTGCAACTCATAACTGTTTTATGAGTTTCGTGATAATGTCCCCCCACCCCCACCCCCACCCCCCAGTGATGCAGTATATATTTTTTTTAAAAATCTGTATGTTTAATCATTCAAATGCATTTCAGTAGGAGGAGAAAAAAAACGTTTTCCTGCGGCAAACAATTTTTTTCTTTAGAATCCAACTTTTTTTTTTCATTTTGGGGGGAGGATCAATATTTGTCGGATGCCGCGGCCCTTATTAATCGGATCCCCCTGCCAGGATCCATCAGGGATGAATCAACTGCTGACTGTTTGAAAACCCCTGTCCTCCTCGCTGATAACCGCGTGTCATTTTGCAGAATCACGGACGGCCGGTACGAGAGGCTGCCATATTTCGTCTTCGGGGACTTCAACTTCAGGCTGGACTCAAAGGAGGTTATTGAGGTGAGTGTTCTTGGATCACAGCGCTGAAATATGAAGGATGGGCCCCGGCGAAGGCCTAATGGTGTGTGTGTGTGCGTGTGTGCGTGTGTGCGTGTGCGTGTGTGCGTGTGTGTGCGCACGTGTGTGTATGCGTGCTCGCGCGCATGCAAGCACATGTGAAATTCTTAAAGCATTTTTGTAACTTTTGGACATTGATAAAAGGAGGCATTAAAATATAAATATATTGGCACAACATGCCCAATATTTTTCTTTAACCAGTAAAAAACACCAAACATAAGATAATGATGTCTCTTGACATGTGTGTGAACGGGCCGTGAGAAGAGGCTATGTTAATAATGTAACACGGCTCTGCCAGTATAACAATAAATACAACACAATGACAGGGTCAGACATTTAACATTCCTAAAACACAGTACCCATTATAAACCCAGGGAGCTCATGGGGGAAAACAGGAAAGTCTATTAAGGCAAACAATGAAGGCTAATGTATAAAAACTAAGCTACGAAATTAGCTAATACACACACACAAAAAAGAGAATCAACATTTGCCATATGTCAAAGCAGGAGCAATGGATGTAATTAAGAATGCATAACATTGTCTTCTTAAAAAAAAAAAAAAGTTTTGGTATTACAACAGTGTTTTTTAACCTGCGGTCCATGGGCCAACAATGGTCCTTGATGGCAGAACCAGGTGGTCCACTCCAGCTAAGTGATGGAGATCAGGTCAGCAAATGGACCATTGTATTTGTTTTCTAATCCTTATGTCCCTAAAATGAAACCAATTCACACTTTCAAAAGTTATTGTTTTTAAAGGGATATTTTTCTCGTCTACTCTTATAATATGCACGATTCAGTATTTAGATATTTGATATTCATTTTAGCTGCCCTGCCCCCTTCCTATTCAAACCTGTTATAACTTTCAAATTCCATTTTTACAGTGATAGATTTATCAAAAACACTTTTTTTTTCTGGTGACTGATTATTATCCTCTTGACATGTGACAGGGCAAATTTTATCAATATCAGTCACCAGAATATTTTATGGATTTTTTTTTTTTTTTGATGAATCTATCATGGTTAAAATGGAGTTTTAAGTTATAACACATCTGCATTGCTTAATTTAGAATTCTACACAATTAGAGAATGTAGAAAAAATGTTATTTTGATGAACATTCTCTCCCAATTGTAAACCAACATCATGGAATTTCCGAGGAACACAAAGTCGTATCCATCAAAAACAACATAATATTCTTTAATTGTGTTCTGTCTGAGAGGCTAATTGTCATTACCATTCGTGGCTCAAATGCCCTATATGCATAATGAACCATTATGCAAATAGGGTTGAAAACCACTATATAAAAACAGAAACGGTTCCCATGCATTTCCCGGCCGTAACCCTCCAAAAGCTCGAGAACCACCGGTGTATTAGAATATTTACTGTATGCATGCATATATGCATGTATGCATGCATGCATTGTGTGTGTGTAACTTTGTAGCCCCACTGTGCCCTCCAGAGTTATGGTTCATTATCTGGCTCCATACTGTGGCCTAAGCCCAGCTGTGTTTGCCAACTGCGCCTCCAAGTGCATTGTTATGTTATGGTGCCATTCACTTCTCTCCCCCTCCCCCCTTCCTCCCTGGCTGCCCCCCCCCCCCCCCCCCTCCCCCGTCACCTTCCTTCTATCGGTGCAAATAAGGTCAGGGCAGAGAGAGGCAGTGTGTTGTGCAGTCACTGTGCATTCCTCACCAACAAGAGGAGATTGGGGGGGTCAGGGGCATAACAGCCGCCATAAAGAGGTTAGACAGTGGGTCTGCCCAATGATAAACCGAACAGCACAACAACTTGGACGCGCATGCGCGTGTGTGTGTGTTGGGGTGGGTGGCTGGTCTCTCTCTCTCTCTCTCTCTCTCTCTCTCTCTCTCTCTCTCTCTCTCTCTCTCTCTCTCTCTCTCTCGAACACAATAGCGTGTCGGTATCAGAGGGCCCTGTTCAAGGTGTGGGCATTGTTTCATTTATACCACGGAGAGAGAGTGAGAGAGAGAGAGAGCTCTCCATTGAAAGCAGAAGGAAAGAGGAGGGGAAGCTCTCTGAATGGAGAGGGTGGTTTTGCTCAAATGACTCAGGAAGGACTTCATCCTGTGAGGTAAGAAGCTAGGAGAGACAGAGAGAGAGGGAGAGGGAGGGGGCTTTTGATGTGGGGCTATATACTGGAGACATCCGGCCACTGTGTGGCGCATCTGATCTCCTCAAGGATGGACAGACGGAGAGGTCATATGTTTTCACTCAGAAGCATTTTGTTTTTGCAGACGTCAGCACTTTTTTTGTGTGAGTGTTTGTGCCGATGTGTATCATAGCCTAAGTGTAGCCCGCATTCAGGGGCGGATCTAGGCATGTGCATGGGGGGGTGATGCCCGCCTAAATCCCAGTCTGCCCCACCACACACGATGGCATGCAAAACAACCCAATATATTTCAAATAAAGTGTCTATATTTAAAATGATTTCAAACGCTACTACTACTACTAACTAACTGCAATTGTGGCACCACTAAACCAACAGCATTTCATCATTGAAAACAGAAAACTGAGTCAGACCTTTAGCTTCACGCATGCTGCTTGTCTGTTGCAACTTCTTACTTGACTGCTAGAAGTCCTGTAACGGAAAATGGTATGGGAGCGGCTTCATCGGCCGTGGCACGAAGCGGCACGGGCGATGAATCCACCCCCATACCATGTTCTTTTGCCCCCCCAAATGGGACATGTTACATCCCCCCTGGAAAACTCTGAGTCAGACCTTTAGCTGTATGCATGATGCTGCGTGTCTGTTGCTTCAACTTCAACAACAACTGATGTTGTTATTGATGCTTTACTTGCCTAATAAAACTCCTGTAACCAAAAATGGTATACCATTGCATACCATGGCATACCATTTTCTCCTGCCCCATGCCTGGATTGATCGACCCGCATCATGGGAATCGCTCTGCGCATTGCAGGGCAGACAGTGTACGGTACATTGGATTTTCGGAGGCACGCTGTAATTGGATCACGTTAGGCCGCTGGCTGCTGGTCATGTGCAGATATACACGCTGCGGGCTGTACGCGATAACAAGTCCAGCTACTGGTTTCCACGTCAGCGACGGCAGATGTGCAAAAACACTGGCTCTATTGAGGAGAGAGGGGAGAGAGAGGCTGGCGGGAAGGCTGGGATTTTAATATTAACTTATAGTTAAAAATACATCTCATTACGTCTGATTAGGATGATATTTTGGATGCCGTCTGTCAGTATGAATCGTTGTAAACATGTCTGTGTGTGTTTTGAGCTGAAGCTCGGGCGCAGGTGCACAATCATGAATAATATACAGTACACACACACTGACTGGAACCAGCTTAGGTCCTTCAATCAATGAAATTTTATGTGAGATGATTTGGTCATCAACCCTATAGACAATATGTGTAGGTCCCAGGCCTATATCTAGTCCCACCCCTCATCCTCCACATCACTCTGTGGTAGGTAAGCTTTACCCCCCTCCTCTGCCCCCTATACCACTCTGAAATGCTGTTTAAGTGGTGCGGGGGGTCGCGACCCCTTTTCCAGGGATGTGTGTAAGGGCCTGCAATGGGTGTGTGTGTCCGTCTCTTACCCGCCTGCCCCCCCTACCGCCCAACTCCCTTTCTTATGCACCTTGGCCCCCACTCTCATGCACATACATGGACACACACAGGCAACCAATTTGTTAGGCCAGATGTATCTGATTGATTTGCCCTGTTGGAAGGGGGCCGGACGGGGATACGGTGCAGGCAGGGGGGGGTAGAGGGGGGTGGGCTCTCTTTAGAGTCAAGAGACCCTCAGGAAGTTAGAGCAGTGGGCTGTGAAACCAAACCACCAGTCACACTACTGTCCTGCCCCCCCCCCCGCCCCCCCTACTCTCTTTGATAGAGCCTACTTATACATACATAGCACACAGCGGCACCACAGCCCATTTAATAGGTGGGGGGACAGCACCACAACACTAGCGGGCTGATGATGTCATCTCTGTGAGACACTCGTTAAAGGAGCAGCGTCCTCCGTCGGCCTCGTATAAACGCATCCCCGTGCGGACGGCGGCGCCTGAAACCGTCCAATTTAACAGCGACTTTAGCATGTTAGTGGTTATAGGAGAGAGAGAGACAGACAGAGAGAGAGAGGGGGAGCAGTGATGTCACTGGTAAACAAATGGGGGGCGTAAGTCTCCAACGTGGCACGTAACTCACGGCCAAGAGGCCGTTTTAGGCCCTTTTAATGACAATTAATGTCAGCAGGACAATTAGCACACATCCGCCAAAGTGCTGGAATGTGGGAGGGAGGAGGGGCCCATGGCGGCGGATCGATCTTCCATACTTATCCGAAGATTGATTCAGACCTAGAGAGAGAGAGAGAGGCTCAGTCTTTTCACACTCACACTCTGAATGAATGAATACTGTGTTCAATGGATGATTAAAAAAAGAACTCTGTCCTCCCTGTGTTTGTCATTACAGGCAGAGATATTAAAAACTCTTGTGAGGTTGTAGACCGACCGTGTGGACACACTGGCAGTCCACACAGTCCAACAGGCATTATTGGTGTGGCTCAGGAGGTAGAGCAGGTCACCCAGTGATCCCTGTGTCAGTGCCTCAAATACCAGCTCCTAATAGTAATCGGGTATAGGGTACAGTCAGACATAAATTAAATCAGTACAGGGTACAGTCAAACACCACCGAAAAAGTCCTTGCAGCCTTTTTCCATTCAGGTCCTCTGTTCAGTTCATAATCATGATACGAAGATGACAATAGTTTAAATTCTCATAAAAGGTTAATATGTGAACAAACAAACAATAGTTCATGTGTCAGAGGTGCGGAGGGGGTTTGTTCCACGCAGTCGGCCCCTAGAAGCAGAAAGCTGCTTCACCGACTGACCTGTGGCACTGTCTATGAAGTGATTATTCATAGCGAAACAAGACTGCAAGGTGTGAGGATGGTGATCCCATTGTGTTTGACTGTACCCTGTATTGATTTATGTCTGAATTCAGGATTGCTTTATTTGCCATTTCAACAAGTTGAATTGGAATTTGTCTAGCTCATATAGCGTGTAGCAACAGTGTAGCAATCAATCAATAAAGTAATCATTCAATCAATCGCTGTGTAAAACTAACCTGTGGTGTCCTGTGAGGTTATAGATTTAGGGTTGGGTTTTGGCGTATAGGGTGCAGGACTCATGATGGTAGTATGTCGGACGAACCAAACACACAACAACACAACACACACACCCCACTGTAGAGGCCGTGCAGGCTATACGTTCCCCCGACTGGCCACTAACCTTGTGAGAAAGGACCAGTCATGTAGAAAACCACTCTTCTCTGTACATTTTGTTGAGCAGGCTGTACGCTACACCGCTCCCCTTCAGCCCGTGTGTCGGACCCATTGTGGATGCCTATGCTCTGGACAGCCACTCCTTTCTTATAGTTACCCACCCTTCCTTTTGGGACGGGTGGGTGGGTAAGAGGGAGGGGGTGTTTTATAAATGTATCTGTCTGTGCGTGCATGCGTGCACGGAAAAGGAGGTTGGATGGGGTCTGGAGAAGGGGGGAGATGGGTATGACATTGTCCCAGGGCTGGACACAGGTGGCCAATTCCTGGCATGCTTGTGCAGCGGGATCAGTATCCAGAGGAGGCCTGTGTTACCCCCCACACCACCCTTTTCCCTTCCTCAGCCAGGGCTGCCCCATTAATTGTGACCGACAGAGGGAATTGGCTTCAATTGACCCCCATTCAGTGGCCCTTTGACTGGCGGACAAAAGACACAGCCACGTGGAGACTAATTCTGGGGCTGAACTAGCCCAGAGGTGGTCTGGTTTTGGGTACCCTCCTTTTTTTTTACCCCTGGAATGGGGGGTGGGGGGCTCTGGCACCCCCCCCCCCCCCCCCCCCCCCCCCCCCCCCCTCACCACCACCACCTATCTCTACCCTCTCTTCCCTTGGAAGGAATGAGGCTCACAATGCTTCCAGGTCCTACAGTAAGACGTGGGAGCCTGTGTTGGTGTCTGATTCAGGGGTTTAGGTGCAGGTGTCTTGGAGGTGGGTGGGTGTCCCAGCAAGGAGAGAGGTGTCTTAATTAATCTAAACTAATTTGCCTAGTAACAAATTACATAAGACTGTAATATTCTTACCTTTTCTCAGCAAAAGTAGTGTATCGATATTATCTGACAAAATGGGTAATATGTAATATGTTACTCCGCCAAAACACGCCTCATTACTTATTACAAATGAGCTTGTTGTTGCGTGTAAAAATAGACAGATAGGAGATAACAGAGATGCGCTATAGTTTGCACACATGATTTACACATTATCTGTCGCATTTGAAAATAGAACAGATCAATCAATCAATTTCCCCCCACCCACCCTGCCTCTCCTCATTGTACATTTCTCTTTTCCCTTTTTACCTCCACTATGATTTTACCTCCATGATTTGCTGCTTCTGATTTTACTGAAGTAGTTGTTTTGTATGTACGGTATTTGAATGCCTTAATGAAATGAACAAGTTGGCCACTATTGTAAACAAGTGTATGCTTAACTAGTGTGTCCAATCAGCTTTTTCAGATTTGATGCAGTTGTACTTGAATTGTACTGTAATTCTCCAAGCTGTTATCAGTTTTGTAGCAGTGTGTACTTGACTTGTACTGTAACTATCATCTCTGTTAAAATAATATAAAAATTGCATTCATTCATTCAATGCAAGGAGCTAAACAGATTGTGATCTTTTGCAGTGGAAGGGGCTTGGTTGAAAAGTAAAAAAACTAATATAATAAACTTAGGCTATTACTATATTACTGTACTCTTGATTCCAGTAAAAAACGTAACATAATATTATTACTTTTCCTAAGGTGTAAAGAAGTAATAATTAAGTAAGCCCAACACTGGTATTAATGATACACATTAACATTGTTATCTATATCATTTTGACATTTTATTGTCATTGACATGAAGGGGAGGGTACAGTACACTATTATCATATTATGCAGGGTAATTCAATTATTTCACTCTCTCAAATGTAAGGTCTCATTCAGGCCGTAATTTGCCCCAGAGGGGCATTTACGGTCGGTGGTTTTGCTGCTCTTTTGTTACCAGATCTGGGTCAATTGTGTTTACAGATGGTTGTCATGCTTTGTTTTTGCCTCCTAAATCAATATACTTTATCTTTGAGTGGCAAGTAATTTGTCAGTATCTGGGCTGTCCTCATGCAGTTAGTTATACCCCACACATATGGCATTCCACACTGGTTAAAAACAACTGTTTGAAAGCTCCATTTCTGCCAGGGGACAGGTGTAGGAGTTAGACTTTGATTGATTGATTGATTATTTTAGTAGACAATAAATAGCAAACAGTACATAGTACAGTCAAGCAAGTATGGATCTAAATGGAGCGCCAAAAAAGGCCCCATACAGTCAATACAACAATAGTGAAACAAAAAACAAGAAGGAATCAATCAAAACACAACATAATAGTCACAAGTACATTCTGCATCAGAGGGATGTGTGTCAAATGTCAATAAAGGGAGTGCTTGCTTGCTTGCGTGCGTGATGCGTGCATGTTTTAGAACGATTTTGACAGGGTTGTGACCACCTGTGATCTCTGTGTATCCTGGACTATAACCATGTGGAGAAAGGTGTGTGTGTGTGTGTGTGTGTGTGTGTGTGTGTGTGTGTGTGTGTGTGTGTGTGTGTGTGTGTGTGTGTGTGTGTGTGTGTGTGTGTGTGTGTGTGTGTGTGTGTGTGTGTGTGTGTGTGTGTGTGTGTGTGTGTGTGTGTGCGCGCACATTCACGTGCATGCAACGTCATATGTCCATCCACATGGAGGTGTCTCGTGGTGGTGAATCAGCGGTGCCAATGACAGGCCCAGGGCTCCGTGCCTGGACTCTCCAGTATATTTAAAATCCTATCCTAATTAAACTTAATAGAACGTAAATTTAATATCTTGCAGAGATTGTGTGCGTGTGTGTGTGTGTGTGTGTGTGTGTGTGCATGCGTGCGTGTGTGTGGTTGCTGGCCGGCCGGCCGGCCCGCTCCAATTTAAGGATTGATAGAGGCCAGCCGTGAGGTTAATTGCGGACTTGATCTACTGTCCCCGTGACATGGCGCGGGCCTGTTTTTAATTGGAGCTGATCTGCTGCTACATGGGCAGATTTCATTAGGCCCGCTGGCCTCTCGTTGCTCCTGCTATTTGAAACAGTTTGGGCCGTGGGGGAGGCAGACGTTAATGCTTTGACAATATTTTGATTTAGTCTTTTGAATAGCATACCATTTAGTCTAATTGCCCTAATTAGGCTTCTGAAAGACCTGTCGTCTTTTAGTCTTACAGCTATTGATTGATTGATTGATTGATTGATTTTATTTGATATTCATCATGCAATTCACATAAAAAGTAGTACATTATTATCAGCATTGCCCAAAAGTTTTTCAAAATAGTAAAAAGAGGCAAAGAAGTTGGGCATAAGGGATTTAGGGACCCGTTTTTATCACATGCTAAAGCCCTTATCCCTAAACTTCTTTGCTTTTTTTTTTTTTTTTTACTATTTTGAAAAACATTTTTGAATAGCTCAATGGCCAGTCTACATTAACATGTTGTGAGCTCATAAACTGGCCATTTGAACCATTCAAAAATGTTTTTCAAAAATAATGAAAAAAGCGAAGAAGTTTAGGGACAAGGGGTTTAGTGGTGACGAAAATGGAGCCCTTAGTCCTATTCGGTCTTCAGGAAAAGCTCCTAGCAGTCTATTAGTCTGAGTCCTGCTGGGGGAGTGTTTACTTGGAGCAGCGCTCCCTGTCTGTTCCTGGCGTGTAGTGCAGGTGGGGCGGGGCTGTCCATGCATGGGGGGGCCTGGGGGGTGGTGGTGGTGGTGGTGGTTCTGTCGGTGCATCAATCTTGTTTCCCGCCTTTTGTCCTCCGTTCCTTTCTCTCAGTTTGAGGAGCATGAAATTAAAGGTGGGGCCGCGGAGCGCGGACTGGCCCTCCTCGCTCCCTAATGAAGGCTGTAAAATGCTCTGTAATGGCAAAGCCCCCCCCCCCCCCCACCCCCCAGAATGATGGATCATTCCTTTTTCCAACAACTCACATTCTGCTCTCTCAGTGCTCACGCAGACAGACAGACACACAGACAGACAGACAGACAGACAGACAGACAGACAGCACACGCCCACAATAGCGCTGGAGATAGAGGGAGAACTAAGTGACGTAGGCAAGAGTGTTTTTTAGGGGGTAGCTCTTCATGCTTGGGACATTTCTCACTTTGAAAAATCCCAAGTTCTCTTTGCCCGGTATTTTGTTGTGTGTGTGTGCGTGCGCGCACCTGTGAGCGTCCGAATGTGGGCAATATTTTGTCCTTGAAGGATACTGTCAATTTTAATTTATTTGTGGTTTAGTATTTACATGCTCGGCGAATTCCTACATTGTTATACATTTTGCGTCACTGTTGCTAAAGTTGAAACTGGACACTGTCCCAGCAAGTGAACTCTTTTCTGGTGAAATGATTTCCACTACTACAGTGGTGAAGTGTATAATTCTAAAATTTGTGTGTGTGTGTGTGTGTGTGTGTGTGTGTGTGCGCGCGCGTGTGTGTGTGCGCGCACACGTGCACGTGTGTGTTTGTGTGCGCGCGTGCACATGTGTGCATGTGCGTGTGTGTGTCTGGCCTGCTATAAATCAAAAGGCAGCCCAGTATAATTAAGTGTACACTACATTAGTCAGGCTAATTAATTTCGGGGGGCCATCCATCCATTAAGCAGTGGGCTAGCACTGATTGGGCCTGTGTTCTGAGGGACCCGCGACACTGGGGACCATGACCCTTTCCTGGCTGCCATCCGTTCTCCAGCTACATGGAAACCCCATGTACACACACACACACACACACACACACACACACACACACACACACACACACACACACACACACACACAGACACACACCCGTCCCTATGACAAACTAAAATACTTAACTAATCTAAACTAACCCTAACCCTCATGATGATACATGTTAATTCTATTGTATTTTTGACTATTATTTTGACCTTTTCATTGTTATAATACCCCACGGGGGAGGGTACAGTACACTATTATCATATTATGAGTGGGCTAATTCAATTATTTCAACTCTCTCAAATACAAGGTATCATTCAGGCCGTGATTTGCCCCCGGAGGGGCATTTATGGTCGGTTGTTTTTGCTGCTCTTTTGTTAACCAGACCTGGGTCAATTGTGTTTACAGATTGGTTGTCATGCTTTGTTTTTGCCTCCTAAATCAATATACTTTATCTTTTGAGTGTCAGGTAATTTGTCAGTATATTTGCCTGGTTCTCATGCAGTTGGTTATAACACAACCACCCATATGGCATGCCATCATGCAGGTTTAAAAACAAACGCCCCCACGTGGAACTGTTTGAAAAGCTCCAGTTCTTCTGAACCCTTCCCCAGAGAGAGCAGTGTGTGACAGAGACGTTTCCGTACAATACAATAAAAGGCATATTATCTGACTAGTGGAGTCCAATCTGTCACAATGAGGGCCCATTATATCGGAGATAAGCAGTCTGGATATAGAGGGGAGACTATTCCCTCTGGACGAAACACTGGCTCTTCTCTCTCTCTCTCTCTCTCTCGCCCTGTTTGTGTTAGATGCTAATGAATAACACGGAGAGAGAGAGAGAGAGAGAGAGAGAGAGAGAGAGAGAGAGAGTGGAGCTATGAGGGCTTGTAACATGAGCAATGTGGCTTTGATGGCTAGCGCTGTCCATATCATTAAAACGCTGGCAAATTGGAAGAACAAGCAGTGGCTTCTGTTTCTGTGCACTGCTCATTAACAACAGGCCGTTTGAGTCAGACGCCAGCCACGCTTATTGCCATTGTGTCACGGCCTATCGGGGGGTGTGGGGGTGGGGAAGGGGGGTGGCAGCTGGGCACACCGTGCCAATGCTAGGGGATGATGATGATGGCGTGACCGCGACCAAACGGCGCTGATGAGCACAGAGCCTGGCACCGGCAGCAGCGCCTGCCTGGGTTATGGGGGGACGGTGGGGTGGGGGGTGTGGGGTGGTAGCAAAGCGCTGTGCTGTGCTGTGCTTCAGGGTTGGACCCGGTCAGCGGCGTAGCCCTGAGTTACCCCGCCGACACGAAACCGCCGCAAGCCCCGGCAAGCGTTATTTATATATGGCTGCAATATGAGAGCGTTCTCATTAGAGTAGAACTGTGTATTGCTTATTGCAGTTAACTGAGAAGTTGCTCCGGTTTAACATTTTGCACTTGTGGAAGTGTAAGTCGGTTCGTGCCCACGATATATCTTATCTATTACTTCACATGACTTTTTAAGTCGTGTATTACTATGACCAGCTGATAGTAATTTACTGCCGTCAGCTGACAGTGTGCAATAAGCTTGAGTTTGTGACGTCAACCCCTCCGAAAAATGATTTATGGCAGGAGGATTGCAAATTACATTTGTTTGCAAAAAATAAACTAATTAAAGGTCTATAAATGTTTGCAGTCAAACTGCCGTCTATAGTAGTTGTTTAGATTTAGTTTTAACTGTTTTATGTATAAATGACGTTGCATGAAACTGAAATAACGAGCAGCACGCAAGTTGCATGTGCTGCTTGGTTTCATTAGTATTACCAGGTTGCGTGCAACACATCTGCCTCCATACACACACTGCTGGCGAGTGCTGGCGTTCAGAGATAAACATATGGAATGAATTCTGCACTGCCTGTATAATGGAGTGTGTCTTGACTGTCAGATCAATATAAGACAGGGGTGTCAAACCCAAATACAGAGTGGGCCAAAATAGAAAAATTGGTACAAGTCGAGGGCCGGAGATACCGGTCTGTGTTTCAACACCGGTTTACGATGTCGTCCCTGTCAAACAGCAATAAATAAATAAAATAAAATAAAGTCAATGTCTCTTAATGGTAAGATAATTGTAAAGATGAAATTGCCTACATTAAAAAAGTTTTAATGAAAAATAGCAGGCGTTCACGTATCATAGCGCGCCACAGAGTGGCGCGCTATGATACGTGATGATACGTGAGCCTGCTATTTTGGGGGAAAAATCTTTTTCTTCCATGATCCTCACCAAGTGCTGAGTTAATTGAGAAAGTAAATGAGACTGAGTTGAGGAAGTAAAACAATTAGTTGCATTCATTTCTTATCACGGTGTGTGCAATATACCAGAGGGCCAGTTCTAATACTAATTCAATATCATCCCGCGGGCCAAAGATAATCCATTCACGGGCCTGATTTGGCCCCCGGGCCTTGAGTTTGACATATGTGATATAAGAGGTCACCGTCATATATGGAGATTAAAGAAGGGTGACATGCCGCGGGAGGGGCACAGAGTTTGATGAGGACCCAGGTAAGGCCAGGCCTTCATTTTCTTTAGGTTCTTGCACTTTCACTACAGCAAGAAGGCCACAGTATGTAGCTCCAGGGAGCCCACGGCCTACTTCTTACCAATAAATGGTAAATGGTAAATGGTGCATTTATATAGCATCTCTATCCAGCTTTACATAGACTGTGCATCACATTCACCCATTCACACACACACTCATACACTGATGGCAGTGGAAACCATGAAAGGCACGTACTAGCACATCAGGAGCAATTAGGGGTTCAGTGTCTTGCTCAAGGACACTTTGACAGCTAACTCCGCGAGAGCCCGGGATCGAACCGGCAACCTTGTGGTTACCATCCGGTGACTCTTGTTGGTGAGATTGGGTGAGAGAAGCATTTTATGCTGCTGAGGAAATTATATTTAGGATTAAGCTCTTCTCTTCTAGGCATGGCCCAAAGTCAGGGTAGACAAACGTGCACTTGGATAGTGTACTGCTTCAGGTTGAGTGTTGGATGACACATGGCATGATCAATATTGTATGGCTGATCAAAATGTAGATCATTATCTACCAGTAAATCACACAGGATGTGCGGGTACAGTAGATCACATGACAGTACCCTAAAGCAGTGGTTTTTAACCTTTTTCATATCAGGGCCCACTAGCCAGCCCAAGAGTCCATTTGGTTACCTACTGTCCATTTAGCTGGGGGCCACCTGGAATCTCAGGGACCACTGGTGGTCCCCGCACCGCCAGTTGAAAGCCACTGCCCTAAAATATAGAACTGTCAACTCAAACGCCAAATACTTACTGTTTTCAAACGTCATGAGTAGCATATATACAGTAAAGATTTCCAATTCTCCCCCTCTATTTTTCATTTTTAGTGCATTAATCTCAAACACTTTATAACACTGTAAGTAACACCATCACCACTGTTTTCAAAGCTCCCACTTTCTAGGGGCCTTGAAATGGATTTTCAGTAAAGGGGTAATCACATTTTCGATGTGCAGATCTTGTTGAGCTGGTCATTTTGAAAGTAGCTCTCAAGTAAAAAAAAAGTGTGGGCACGCCTGTTGTAACGTGTTTGTGTGTGTGTGTGCGCACATGGTGCAAGTCAAAATACAAACAAATAGTGTGTGTGTGTGTGTGTGTGTGTGTGTGTGTGTGTGTGTGTGTGTGTGTGTGTGTGTGTGTGTGTGTGTGTGTGTGTGTGTGTGTGTGTGTGTGTGTGTGTGTGTGTGTGTGTGTGTGTGTATAAAATGTACATAAATTGCACAATCAGCAGATTGTTGAAGATGACAGCATGACAAGGATCCTGCCTTGGGCGTTTTATTTCCCTTCATCTGTGATGGCTGTCAAGGTTATGCTCATAATATTAAAAGTACTGAACATCATTCCTGAAATATAACCTAATCAGTCCGACTCGATTCAATGGCTATATTGAATTTTTCTCCCTTATTTTAACCGCTACTTTATTCCAGGCAGTGTAATTTCCCTATAAATCATGCATGATCAAGTTTCGCTTCTTGCCTCCGCGATTTTTCCTCGTCCGTTTGTCTCATGCCGTCTCCCCCCCTAGACGGATGGCTCCCACCTCCTCCGCCTCTTTGTTAGTCAGAATGGACCTAGGAAGGAAGGAACAGCTAACTGACTTTGTGTTTCTTTGTTTTATTTAGTCCAAATGCGAAGTGGCATAAAGCGTGAAGGATAGGGATGTGTCTTTGGTGGGAGTCCTGTATGTATGATGTCAGCATCAGTGTTGCCAACTGCCAAAATCCAAAATGCACTAGAATGCGCCAACCATTTTCATACCAAGGCCCACTATTTATTTTGCATTTTAGCCACAATTCTAAATGTGTAGATTCTTGACAATTAGGTAATTCAGAATTGACTCTTGAGAGCGTAAAATGAATGGTTTCATTTTACGATCTCAAGAGTTACAGTTAAGGGTCCATTTGGTTACCAATGGTTCTAGGAAGGAAGGAGTACTATCACAGGATGGAAAAATGGTGAAAAATAAGGGTTGTGAAGGATAGGCATGTGTCTTTGGTGGGAGTCCTGTATGAACAGTATGAATAAGACTAATGTACTTCTTCTGCAAAGCCAGTGCTGCACAATAATGGTGTTTTTTTTTTCCAATCCCTCCCAAGGATGGAGGGGGTACCAAGCAAGGTGCCAGGATGGTGCACGTTGTCTCAGGGGTTATGTAATGCTTTGCACACGCACGTATGTGCGTGCATGCCAGCCAGCCAGCATGCCAGCTAGCCAGACCCACTAGGGTGGGCTGGAAGAATGGCAGGGTGCAACTCCAAAGTCTTTCATATGAAGCAGTGGTTTTCAATCTTTTTGACACCAGGGCCCACTAATTTTTCAGCATTTGAGCCACAGATCAAAAAGACCATTAATCTTTTACATTCTCTAGTTGTGTACACTTGGGGCTAATTCAGACAATGAATATTTTAACTCTTAAGAGCGTGAAAATGAAACCAAATGGTTTCATCCGGGGACCACTGGTGGTCCCCATGTAGCGTGGCAATCATGAAAATGAGGGGGAAATCTTTTTAATATTCTGTCACAGCGAACTTTTTTGACTCAAATCATCTCATAGCTTCTGCGAGGGTCCCTGGAAGTACATATTTTTTATTATTCACATGATTTTTAGGGGTCCTCGCCCTGACAATTTACATAGAAATGTGAGGTTTGTCAGAAAAGGGCCAGGGTTTGGTTGTCAGATAATCGAGTCAAAATGGGAGCAGTGGTTTTCAACCATTTTGATACCAGGGCCCACTATTCATTCAGAATTTGAATGTGATGACATTTTAGCCCCACAGACCCCAAAACTAAAGATTTATTTTGTTTTTGTCCACACTTCCAGGGTGGATTTCATAAACAAAGTAGAAACAAACAATCAAACAATCAGATAAAAATGACCATTAATCCTCTACATTCTCTAATTGTATACACTTGGGCTAATTCAGCTGTGAATATTTTAACTCTTGAGTGTAAAATGAATCCAAATGGACCCACAAGGGTCCATTTGTTTTTCATTTTTACACTCTCAAAGAGTTACATCTGGTTAACCAACTTTCCATCATTTAACTGGGGAACTGGTGACCATCTGGAATCCTCCTCTGACCATCTGGACCACTGGTTGAAAACCATTGGGATAAAGTATGGACCGGTAGTTTATAGGTGAAGGGATGTCTACTTTCTGGACATTGTGTAATATTCTAAATATTCTATATATATTTTTAATAATAAATGCTGTATAGATAGACGTTGCGAGTGGACGTGGGGGTGCTAGGGTGAGCGCTTTCTGGACGGGCATGCTGCTATGTTACCGTCCGTCAACAGAGAGACGTTTCTACAGAACGTCTCATTGTAACACAGCTGTAAACGCCAGCGTTGGCACCGCCGGGGCTTTTAAACAACTCCTGCCCCGTGACATTATAAGAGTCGGCCGTGGGCTCCATTCAACACCACCGCCGCACAAATAATCCCATCATATTTAAGAGGGCCCATTAAGTGGCACATTGAGAATTCATGGGCCTTTTTTTTTCTCTCTCTCTCTCTCTCTCTCGGCACTCCCTCTGTGATTTATCTGCGACGGCGCATATTGGCCCGCTCTCCCTTTTCAGAAGGAGTGGCTTCTCTTTTTGTCTTAAGAAGAGGCGTGAAACAATGGCATCTCGGGGCCCATTGCACCGACAAGGCCCCCTCTTTCAGGGGTGTGTGTGTGTGTGTGTGTGTGTGTGTGTGTGTGTGTGTGTGTGTGTGTGTGTGAGAGGGCCGGGGCTGGCCCTAACATCTGTTTGTGTCCAGAGCCATGCAGGCGGGGACCGGACAGGGGCGAATGTAACAGTTCACAATTGGGGTGGGCAGGAAAAAATGGTATGGGGGCGATGAACCGCATGCACCCATAACATGAAGCCGCACACATAACATTTTCGGTTACAGGACTTTTATTAGGCAATTAAGCATCAATAATATAATTTGTTGTTGAAGTTCCAACAGACACGCAGCAATGCATAAAGCTAAAGGTCTGACTTTAGTGGTGCCACAACTGTAGTGTTTCACTACAGTGTTTCATATCATTTTGAATGTATGTACTTTAATTTGAAATATCTTGGCTTGTTTTGCATGCCATCGTGTTTGGTGGGGCAGACTGGGCATTTTTGGGGGACATTGCCCCCCCCCATGCCCATGCCTAGATCCGCCCCTGGGACCGGATCACATACAGCCCTGCCTCGGCTGCAGGGCCCCCCTTCTCCTTCCCCTCTCTCCTCCTCTCCCCGGGGGTCTTTGTTCCCCGATTTCATGCTATCAGAGCCGCAGCATGTTTTCCTGCGCGGAGCTGTCAGCCGCATAAAGGCCCCCGAGTGGGGGTCACATCAAGAGGGATGGCCATGAAAAATTGGTAAAATGTATCACAAAGCCCACCCACAAGATCGGTCCGGGTTGCCTAGCGGCGCCCTCCGTGGTTGGGGTGACAAGACCCCCTCTCCTCCCCTACTCCTTCCCCTTCTATATACCTTTATCCTTCCAAAGCCTAGGGGTGGATCTAGGCATGGGCATGGGGGGGGGGCAATGTCCCCCTAAATGCCCAGACTGCCCCTCCAAACACGATGGCATGCAAAACAACCCAAGATATTTCAAATTGCTTTAAAATGATGTGAAACACTACTACTGCTACTAACTACAGCTGTGGCACCACTAAACTAACAGCATGTCATCATTGATAACAGAAAACTCTCTCTGAAAATTGTATGGGTGCAACCGTGGCGTGAAGCGTCACAGGCGATGAAGCTGCACCCATACCATTTTCTTCTGCCCCCCCAATTGGGAAATGTTACATCCACCCCTGCCAAAGCCCCCTTTTTCTAGGTTGAATTTACTCTCTCTCTCTCTCTCTCTCTCTCTCTCTCTCTCTCTCTCTCTCTCTCTCTCTCTCTCTCTCTCTCTCTCTCTCTCTCTCTCTCTCTCTCTCTCTCTCTCTCTCTCTCTCTCTCTCTCTCCTGCTTGCCCTCAGTGGTGGACAAGCACATCATTTAGATGAAATGGTGCAAACAAATTAGAGGATGGTGGTCCAAATGAATCATTGTTCTTCTCCGGTCCGTGGGGAGGTGTTTTGTGCTTCGCTAGGGTCTCTCTCTCTCTCTCTCTCTCTCTCCTCACCCTACAGGAGGCAGATTGCTGTTGGTCACCTGCCTGGCTGTAACTCACCATGTAGGCATGTAGTGCTAAGAGAGGGAGGGAAGTCGTTGGGGCTGTTGTTATTATTAGGGCTCTTGAATGATTAAACTGTTTTATACTGTTTTAATCTGATTAATCACAGCTTTTAAATTAATTTAATCATGATTAATAGTAATCACCATTCGAACTGTCCAAAATATGCCATCTTTTCAGTTAATACTTTTAAAAAATATATTAATATATATATTATATATTAATGAAAACAAGTGATCTACAAGCCCCCGATGCTTGTAGATCCCTCCAGCTATATTCACACAGCTATATGTCTCTGTCTCTACTGTTGAGAACATGCTCCGAGGGTTGAGTCAGTGTGCACAAGTTAATTGCATTAACATTTTTAGTCAGATTAATCAGCAAAATTAATGCCATTAACTAATTTTAAACAGCCCGAGTTATTATACACGAGAATAAAATAAAAGCATGTTTGCCAGTGAATGGTACACTGTATGTCACATCAGCCCTCTTAATTAGTCATTTAAAAATAAACAGTATGCAACTCAGTTCCTCAGATCTATAAAACCATGTCTAATAAATGCACTACAAGGAACTAAGGCTGTTGAAGATAGCAAGGTAATTAGTTAATTTAATTTTGTTGTTGAATCTGATTAAAATGTTTAACACAGTTAACTCATGTGCTCACTGACTCAACACACTGAGCATTTTCTCATTGAAAAAAAAAAATGGATAGAGAACGGTTTTGCAGTCATATAGCTGTGTCTCCCCCTGTAACCACTGCCATAGAGTATAGCTGGGATTGTAGATCACCTATTTTGATAAATATTTAAGTAATAAACAGATCTTTTTTTCCCCCAGATTCGTTTTCTTTTTTAAATGTCAAATCCTGTGAAGGAAAACAGGCATATGTTGAACATAGTTCGAATAGTGATTAATCATGATTAAATTAATTTTGAAGCTGTGAATAAATTGATTAGTTTTTTATCATTCAACAGGCGTACTACGAACATGTTCTAACTTAAAGTGGTCTTGGCCGTTACACGCATTTCCTTGAATTCATGAATAATTATGTCCGTTTGTGTCTGAACTATCAACACCTTTTAGCCTTCTGAAGAAGGCGAAGGAAAAAAATAAATAAACAAGACATCCCATTAAGTGTTTGCTGCTGATCTTTATTGAGCAGCGAGGTAATGAACTCCACAGAATGTGTTTTTATTGGACCACAACTAATCACTGATCACCGATCGGGGTCTTCGATATTTTCTAATTGACCCCCGGCAGCAACAAATTCCCCCGAACCCTATTTCCATCGAATTGATCTTTTTCAGCAAGTGGTTTTGCGGTGGAACACATACAGGTAAATTTAACAGGCTGCATGGTTGTCTTCCAGTACTTAGCAGGCATTTATACTCTTATCAATACCCAGTGCCTTTTGGCAGGTTGTATAATCATTGCCTCAAGGTTGGATTTTAATTTGTTTTCTTCTTGTTCACAGGATTAATGTCCTTATTAAGCCGAGATGTGAATTCAAAGTAAAAAAAACAACAACAACCCGTTGAATGGCCATTGCATGGCCATGATTCGCCGTTTATAGCCTCAAAGCATGCCTATTGGGAGTGTAACAACCGAAACCAGCAAACATTCAAATGAATTCCACATTAGGAGCACTGGGGTGGGTTTGACTGTATGGACCTTTTATTGAGGAGTGGGATGGGTTGGTGGTGATGGTGAGGAGGGGGTTCTTCAGTTCAGTAAGAGCCGTGTACGTTAAACAGCCTTGCCGACATCTGCCGCAATTGGTTTTCAAAGTGCTGACTTAAATTGGCGGTGCGGGAGGGGGTGGTGGGGTGGGGGCGGTTTCTCTGATTAAATCTCTCATTAGGTTTCTCTTTGTACAGGTGGCAGTAATGTGTCGAGAGGCCTGGCAATGAGACAATGTGCTTCTCTTATGTATATACGCCCGCAGCTCTAATACGCCACAAGAGAGAGAGAGAGACCAACCTCCTTTTACTGCCCCTGCTTTACACACAGCCGCAGTCACAATGAAGCATCTGGTGGTCTTTTCCTGTGGAGAAAGCCCTTCCAATGGCCTTTGTGTCTGCAAAATGTGTGTGTGTGGAGTGTGTGTGAGTGTGTGTGTGTGTTTGCGTGTGTGTATGTGTGGTAGAGAGAGAGAGTTTGCATTTGTGTCTTTTACTAAAGACAGAGAGAGAAAGAGAGAGTTTCAACGTGAATATTTAATGGAAGCAAGTATAATCGTGTGTGTGCAAGTCATGATGCTTGCTCCCAGCTTGGAGTCTGCGTGTGTCCGTGTGTCCGTGTGTGTGTGTGTGTGTGTGTCCGTGTGTGTGTGTGTATAGAATCCCCCCCCCCCCCCCCAGTAGCGGGGGGGGGGGGGGGGTCACAGGGGTCAAAGTGATGAATTTTTATGGGCCTGTTCCTTGTGTTTCAGCCCTGTCCCTTTCTCTGCGCGCTGCACTGCCTCTCAAAGGCAACCATGCAGGGCAATTTGTCCTGCAGGACTTTGCAGAAAAGGACCCGCACAGGAGTTAAATACCGAGGGTGGTGGGGGGGAGAACACACACACACACACACACACACACACACAGGACATACGCACACATGCATACATCCATGCTGGCACACACACTCTCTCACATGCACTCATACGCAACTCACACACACACCCTTGTTCTTGTTGTCCTAAATGATTTGTGGCCTGTCCATTATCCATTCCGAGGAGGACAAACGCTCTCCCCTATACGACGTCCTGAAAGGTAAAACAAGAATGGCAGCCCCTCGAAGCGGCGCACCATTGTTTTTAAGAGAAGTTTCCCAGATGTTTATAATGCAGGAGATAGATGGGAGGGCGCGTTATCTCCGCTACCTCACGCGCCCTTTTACCTCTCTGTCGGTGGGGTGGGATGGGGGCACGTCTTGGGCTGTGGGGGGCGTGGTCGGTGACCACCGCCGACACCGGCCCCGGGACCCCCTACGACGACGACAACACAGCCTGCCTGCCATCAACCCACCCTTTCACTGTCACACTCTCACACACAATCTTAGAGTTCATGGGAAACGAGGAGAGTGTGTGTATTGTGTGCATGCGGATGCCTTCGAGTAGCTGCCAAGGCTTCTCAGGGTCAGCGTTTGACCAGTGTGTGGGTCATGGATGGGCTACGGACGCTAGCACCCTAAAGGAGAGCCCTTCAGGGTGATGCTAGGGATTTTAAAGGCTGTTATTAAGCTGCAATGCATTTTTTACAATGGGATGAATCTAGAGAATACACCCCCCCCATAATAAAAATAATAATTCATCTGCGATCTGCTTGTATTAGAAAAACATTGCAGCTCTATGGAAAGGTTGACTTGTCCTCTCTCTTTCTGCAAAGCTTTTGTGTCATAAAAAATACTTTGTAGACATTACGAGCAATTTTCTTTCCAAAATATTCCACAAACAACAACTCCAAAAATGCTATCTTTTCAAGAGACCGTAAAACAAGACGTGTGGGATAGCGCTTGTTTAAACCATTCTGTATACTGTACTTGTGGTGTTTTAACTTTCATTGAAAAATAGCAGGCATTCACGGCTCATAGCGCGCCACAGAGAGACATGCCATGAGCCGTGAACGCCTGCTATTTCTAGGGAGAATGTGAAAATGCAGCACAAATGTTTCAGTATGTTCTTTCAGAGCGAATGTTTTGTAGAATCTACGGTGTCAAGACGAAAGTTAATACACAGACGTGTATTAACTCATTTACCGCCTCCGGTAGGGTAGGGTAGGGCCCCCTTCGCCATTCACGTGGTAGGGGTAGGGCAACACGACAAATCATAAATTTCATTCTTTATCCATCTATTAATCTGAGCGCATCATCTGACGATCGTTCTGTTGTTGACTTTCATTTGGGACAGAATGGGTGCGGCCATTTTCTTTTTTTTTTTTTTTTGCACCTGCACCCATTCTATCCAATGCATTCAGATGGCATTTTCTCAGATTCTGCCCCAGAATGTCGTTGGTGAACGGGTAAATCAACTAGGGCTAAACGTCACTTCCTGACTTTTGACCCAGAACTTTTTGCACAGATCCTGAGGGGACAGATTAGTCAAGACACCAGAAACACCATGACCTCATCGCACATCCTGTTTTGGAGATCTAGTGCTTCAAAATAAGGGTTTTCAGCGTCGTTTTCAGCGTCGTTTTCAGCGGGTTAAATAACAAACTTGTATCAACATTGGTACCAGTGTTCAGTAACCTCAACGGCTACTTCAGTAGCCACTGATGCTTTAAAAGTCCCTACTAGTGTCCCGCTATTCCGCCTGCATTGCTTCCATCCCTGTTCAGTCCTCCTGCTCTAGGTGTGGCAGTGATGAATCCCATCGCGCGCTGGCCAGGATTAATTAGCCACGCCGCTGTTGGTGGGGAAGAGTGGATATCTCTGG
>CM076974.1:12333139-12431846 GCA_039105355.1 Benthosema pterotum
GCAGTCTGCCTGTCAATTGGCCTGGGATTTCTGCTTGCACAGATTTTGGATTTACAAAGCAGGCGACAGAAGGGAGGCTCACAGGGAAGAATGAGAAGGAACCCGATACGCCCTGAAATCCTGAGTGTGCGTTTAACTCGGGAGTGTGCAAAAACACTACAGCAGTGTTTTTCAACCTTTTTTTGCACCCAGGGTCCACTATTTCTTTATTTCATTTGAGCCACGGACCACCGTTTGATGACTTTTTAGCCCCACAGACCCCAAAACTAAATTTCTTTTTTTTTTTTTCTTCTCTTTGTCCACAATACCAGGCTGGATTTGGGAAACAAAACAGGCAAACATACAAATCAAAATGATCTACATTTTCTAGTTGTGTAGACTTGGGCTAATTCACATGATGAATATTTTAACTCTTGAGAGTGTAAACATTGCAGGTCCATTTGGTTTCATTTTTACGCTCTCAAAGAGTTACATCTGTTTAACCAGCTTTCCATCATTCAGCCTGGGGACCACCTGGAACCCTCTCAGGGACCACCGGTTGAAAATCCCGGCACTCGAGGCGAGGGTCCGTTTGGTTACAAGCGTGTGGGTCTATTTTGTGCCGTGCTTCAATTCAAGAGAAGTCACTTTTGTGCTGTGATAAAAAAAAAAAATATTGCTATATGTTGGTTTGCTCAGAAAGAACACATTGGATGTTAGGATAACATATTCTCATCTTACTCTCCAGAGAATACCCACTAATAGTCGTATGTAATAGATAGTCATAAATTAGAGCTCGGTAACTAACTACTGAAAGGCTTATCTGATTTCCCTGTCATTTCGGTTACTGATGAAACATTAAGTGTCTCGGCAACAATAACATTTTGACATACATTTGTCAGAAAAAATGTGGAAAAATGACTTTCCGCCTGGGTTGTGTGAAGTGTTTGGTACAGGCTACAATGACTTTTTGACAGGGAAAGTATCTCCGGCTTGCCCTTCTCTCTAGCCTCTTCTTTGGCCCTATTCATTGCACAAAGCAGCTTAAGCGCACTTAAGCGCATTAGCATTTGGCTGCCAGGGGACCATATTGACCCTCCATTTGGAAGGCCTAAATGAGTGAAAGATGGAGCGATTTGTTAGGGCTTTAGAAAGTTGCTTTTGGGGGGGAAGGGGATGGCCGAGTGGGGGGGATGGGGGGGGGGGGGGGTAGGGGCTGGTGTGAGGAGGTGTTGGGGGGGGGGGGGGGGTATCTGCAGGTTGGGGGTGGGGTGGGGTGGGCCCACTTTCTCTGAGGGATATGGTGTTTATTAGGTACATTTTAACAGATAACGATAAGATGACTATCACAACACACGGTTTTGACAATACGATACACGGACGATGGTTCCATCCAATCCAATACGGTTCAACGATTTAAAATCGATACAGTAACTATTTAGCCAATACATTAAATATGTGTGAAACATGTGGATAGTGCCGTTTTTAAAGGGAAAAATGCATTATAATGGATATAAGTAAGTAAAGACGGTAATCTGGCTAAATACAATAAATAGTAATAATAAATAATGAATCGATACTGATTGGTTTTTCATAACGATCTATTTAACAATCTATTTTCTATTTTTGAAATTAAAATCGATATTCCGATGTAGTAACTGCTATATCGGTACGCCCCTCGTGTTTATCCTAATCTGTCATGTTTTTTCTTTTTCTTTTTTTTTAGTCAAGGTCCAAAGCAGGACTGATTTGTGACATTTCAGTCTAAAGGGGTCTTTTCTCTGGCCCCCACCACGTTATATTGGCTTGACCCGATTATCTAATCTGTGCTTTGAATTTCAATCAGGTTTGGGCCGGCCGGTCCCCTGGTCCCCCACAGCAGCAGCAGCATGGTATAGATGGGAACCTCTGGGCAGGAGGATTACCTCATTCAACTGTCTTCAAACACAGATGGTCCAATGTTTAACTAATTGTTAAATGGAGTCCACAAAGGGGAATTTAAGCATGCACACGGTCCATAGGGCCAGTACATAGAGGCCAGATAAAGAGGGGGGGTGGGGGGTGGAGGGACAGTGAGGTTGGTTGCTTTGTCGAATAGTCCTTTAAAAATCATTGAAATGTGTGGCAGCAGTTTGATGTATGTGTGGCGTCACAGCTAGGTTTGTGTCATACAGTAGGGCCTCTCGGCATTATCAACTGTCAGAGATGTGTATGGATATTGCGAGTGTGCTGTGGATTTTGTGGGCTTTTTTTTTGTTTGTTTTTCCCCACTCACCCTGCAGGGGAGACACTGAGGAGTCAACAAGTGCCTTGACTCAAACCCTGCTCTGGTCAGAGATCAATTGTGGTTTAACACTCTTGCCAAGCGGGCATGCCGCAAGCGATTTTTACCCCTTGTTGCCAAATCCGTGCCCCCGCGAGCATCTACTAGTTGCGTATATAAACGAGTCATGTTCGAATGTCCCCGCCCCTGTCAAAAACAGCTAAAATTCCTGAAACTAAAGAAAGCAAAAAAGAAACGCCTATCTTTTAAGTTCTCTAATAACAACTTAAAACATGAACCTTAGTTGAAAGTCCACCAGTGGCCCCTGAGAGAATTCTAGGTGGTCCCCAGGCTAAATGGTGGAAAGTTGGTTAACCAGATGTAACTCTTGGAGAGTGTAAACATGTTTACAATCTCAAGAGTTAAACTATTCATCATCTAAATTAACCCAAGTCTACACAATTAGATGGTGTAGAACATGAATGGTCACTTTTAATCTATGTTCGTTTCCGAAATCCAGCCTGGAATCGTGGACTAAAAGCAAAAGAAATCTTTAGTTTTGAGTCTGTGGGGATAAAACGTCCTCATTATGGTGGCTCAATGGCTCAAATCCTGAATAAATAGTGGGCACCTGGTATGAAAAAGGTTGAAAACCGCTGCTTTAAGGGAAGATGACTGTGTGCTGTTCTTTATGCGATGACGTCCGTCATTCATGCCTCTCTCTTCTCTCTCCTTACAGAGGCTGTGCTCCACCACCACCATGCAGACAGTCAGAGCCACTGAAACCGATGAAGTTGACAAGTTAATATTCAGAGAAAGCGACAATGATAGAGAGGTATGCATACATACGCACTTACATACACATAGTACACAGTATGTATCAACTACATGTTCAGGACATTCAACAGCAAGGGGCAGGAGTAGCTCAGGGGTAGAGTCACCAGATGGTAACCGCAAGGTTGCCAGTTCGAATCCGGGCACTTAACCCCTAAATGCTCACAAAGTGCTGGTCAGTACCTTGCATGGTTTCTACTGCCATTGGTGAGTGAATGGGTAAATAGAATCTATTATCTATGTAAAGCGCCTTGGATAAAGACGCTACATAAATGCACCTTTTACCATCTATGAAACAATTATACCCTATTGGCCTGATTATAAGACTGTTTTGTTCCAGTGGAAATATTCTAAAAATGGGGTGATTATTATATTTGGTGGCTGTAGAGCTGCGCAGTGACGTCACCGCCCCTGTTCCGGAAGTCTTTTCCCCATTCATTTTTCTCATAGACTTTTCGAAAATAATTTATATCAAGACGTTTACGCCGCGGCCAAAGCCAACTCAGGTCGTGACAAATCATGACAACAAACACAATATCGTCATATAATATATAATTGGGAAGAAGTAGAAAACGGCATGATACAAGACTTTTTGTTTCGTTTTTCATCTTAGAAATTATTTTATTATCCCAAAAGTTTGTGTGTGTCATCATGATTCGTCACGACTCGAGTTGGCTTTGTCCGCGGCGTAATCGTCTTGATATAAATTATTTTCGAAAAGTCTATGAGAAAAATGAATTGGGAAAAGACTTCCGGAACAGGGGCGGTGACATCACTGCGCAGCTCTATACTATTTTACATTCAATGTTATTTTTCCGCAAATGACTCTTGAAAAATGGGGGCGTCTTATATTTGAGATGATACGGAATATGGTATATACTGTAGAAGAGAATTATCCGTGTTGACATCAAAATTTTACATCAAGCAATAAGAAAACGCAATTTTCCCCTAAGTTCCATTTACTAACTGAGCAAAATTGATTTCTCCAGACATTTTCCAGACTATTTTCCTCAAGGGGTATAGAGGAGAAGGGGAAAAAAACGAATCCACTTCATGGCAATGAGTTGTAATTCAATCATTGGGTGTAAATGGTCTTCCATCAAGATGTGTAATTAGTGGTTTCACCTTTCAAATGCTTTGTAGAACGAATGCCATGCTGTGCCACAGAATACCCATCTTGATATTATGAAAGAGGACTAAATGAATGAATTGCCCTTGAGTGCAGTCCATTTTGTTGAAATACATATTCGCGTCGGGAAAAGCACTCTGCCATATTAAATCAGCCTCAGGCCGGGGGCTTACAGGTGGTTTCAGTGTGAATAGGCTCGTAGCCGCAATGAGACACGGCTAGAATTAACCCATTCTAAGCCGCAAAAATAATCAGAAGATTTCTGCGCCACAATTTCACCGTTTTAAAAAATATCAGACCTACAAGCTCGACACCTACACCTACAAGCTATGAGCTTGTAGGTGTGATAAGTAATGCTAACTAATGCTAATAATGCTAGGTAATGCTAATGCTAAGTATTGTTAATAATGCCAAGTAATGTAATAACGCTAATTGATGTTAATAATGCTGAGTAAGTAATGCTGGTAATGCCAAGTATTGCTAATGCTAAGTAAGTAATGCTAATAATTGTAAGTAATGCTAATGCTAAGTATATACAGTATAATTCTAAGTAATGCTAATGCTAAGTACTGTTAATCATGTTAATAATGCTAAGTAATGCTAATGCTGAGTATTGTCAATAATGCTAAGTAATGTAATAATGCTAATTAATGTTAATAATGCTGAGTAAGTAATGCTGGTAATGCCAAATATTGCTAATGCTAAGTAAGTAATGCTAATAAGTGTAAGTAATTCTAATGCTAAGTATATACAGTATAATGCTAAGTAATGCTAATGCTAAATACTGTTAATAATGCTAATGCTAAGTATTAATGCTAATGATAAGTATTAGCAATACTTAGCTAATGCTAAGTATTGCTAATAATTCTAAGTAATGCTAATGATGCTAAGTCATGCTAATTATGCTAATAAATCTTAGAACACCAAAAATGTGTTCCCGCCAAAGCGTAGTTAACAGCGCTCCGCAGTCGCCTCGGTGCAGTGCAGTTCATTAGCGCTCTAATTACAAAGTGCAGTTCACATTAGTATATCTATTAATCAGAGACACGGTCTCCCCCTCTCCCCCTCCCCCTCCTCTCTGTTTTAAGGTTGTTCTTCAACTTGAAAAGAAGCTTTTTAATTATGTCAACCAGGACGTTTTCCGGGAAAACAATGGGACCTCGGTAAGTCACCCCGCTGTTTCATAACCCATAACGCATTCATCCAATTCCCTCATCATAATAATACACTCCCCTCCCCCCCAGCTTCCTTCCTTTTTATTTATTACTTTGTTTTAATACCTTTTTATCGGGTCTACTTTCCCCTCGGAGTTCCCGTTGAGGCGCGGAGCACTCCTCTGTTCAACAGAAGTGAATGACGCACAAATAATTAAGTGAACGGATGGTATTTAGTTGCAATTTGATTTGATGCTAAAGATAAGAAAAATATTGCACTCACCCAAGAATGGATGCGTGTCCCCTGTCCTTAGAGCAGTGGTTTTCAACCTTTTTCATACCAGGGCCCACCATTTATTCTGCATTTTAGCCAAGGACCACCATTTGATGTTGAGTTTAGTCTCTCGGACCCAAACTAAGGATTTTCAAGTTTATGTCCACAATTAAGGAAAGATAACTGAGCCAAACGTTCAAAATAACAATTCTCCTACATAACAGGTCACAACAGTAATGGGTCCATTTGGTTTCATGTTTACGCACTCAAGAGTTAAAATATTCATGATCTGAATTAGCCCCAAGTCTACACAACTAGAGAATGTAGCAGATTAATGGTCATTTTGATCTGTATGTTTGAATGTTTTGTTTCCTAAATCCAGCCTGGAATTGTTTGACAAAAGCAAAAGAAATCTTTAGTTTTGGGGGTCTGTGGAGGTGAAAATGTCATCAAACGGTGGTCCGTGCTGAATAAACAGTAGGCCCTGGTACCAAAAACGTTAAAAACTACTGTTTTACAGTATACTGACCGAAGGCATGCGGATGCTATATACGTATATACTGTATATACCTCCTTGTCCTAACACACACTCTTCTTCTTGTTGTTGCCTGAGGGGTCAAATGTCTTTGCAACGGCTCTTAAATGAGACGTGAGTGTGGATGAGGTTAGTGTTAAGTGCCCGCCGCGCTGCAATACACACCTGGTACACACACTTCCACTTTTATACGGCTGTATATTACTGTAAGTGGCTCAAAGATAAGAGCTTGTTAAATGAAGGACACACGTGTGTGGCGTGCACGCACACACAAACAACACATGAACAACGAACGCACGTACATGCACACACAGACACACGCAATCATAATGCATACATGATTGGATATGGCCATTGATCTAGGAAAGAGAGCCTGTTTATCTCTGAGAAAAGGACAATTGCAGGTAATAGCAAAGGGAAAAGAATTGGAAATGTGTAAGATTAATTAATGTCCATGGCTTTGTTGTCATGAAATCTAGCATCATGTCGGGGGCCGCAAATAAAACAATTACCCCATTACACAAAAAATGCGAGAGTTGTGGCATCACAACACAAGAGCTGGTACATTCAAATTAGCTAATGGAGACGGTCTTCAACTTATGAAATACCATGGATAAATGTACCACTTTTAATAGGAAAGCTGCGTACAAAAGAAAACGCTATTATCTTAGTTGTATCCCAAAATGTATTTAGCATTTGCTTATCCCCCCATACAATTTTGTGTTGTCAAAATGTTGAGCTTATAGATCAGCTATTTAAAATGTTGCACTGATTCTTAGCATGACATCAAAACTCATTGCCATTGATATATTTGTCATTTCAATCCAGCGCACAGACCGCCATCATGGCATCATCGTCATTATTGTAATGTGTGTGTTTTTTAGTTTAGAGGGCACTCTTTCGCAAACTGCTAGTGATCCTGGCACCTCAGAAGAAAAGCCAAGCCAGTCTGGTTTAATGTTATGAAAAAATAATGTATTTCTGTGCCCAGACAGTGTATTTGGCCTGTATTGAACTGCCAATAACGAAAGAACGAAAGGCACATCACATTATTGTAGAAGACTCTCTTTTGACATATTTGGTGTTTAAATCAACAAACTATTCTCCGTGTACAGACGCTAAAAATCGCAGTCAGTGTGGAGGGACTATTGTAAAGCAGTGGTTTTCAACCAGTGGTCCGGAGACCACCAGTGGTCCCTGAGAGGGTTCCAGGTGGTCCCCAGGCTAAATGATGGAAAGTTGGTTAACCAGATGTAAATCTTTGAGAGCGGAAACATGACCCTTGCGGGTCCATTTGGTTTCATGTTTACACTCAAGTGTGAAAATACTCACACTATTCAAATCATGTGAATTAGCACCACTTAATTAAGAATTCACACAATTGGAGAATGTGGGAGATTAATGTCCGTTTTGATTGATCTGTATGTCTGACTGTTTTGTTTCCCAAATCCAGCCTGGAATTAGACAAAACAAGAGATATTTAGTTTTGGGTTCTGTGGGGCTGAAATGTCTTAAATTGGTGGTCCATGGCTCAAACCTGGTAGGTATGAAAATGGTTGAAAGCCACTGATCTAAAGAAACCCAGGTGATGGGAAGGGGGGTGCCAGAAACACCCTCCTTAAGGACCCCAGGGGGGGTCCCCAGAGCCCACTGTGAGAAGCACCGTTGTACTGTACTGTAGTGTAGTGTACATGAGTTGCTGCCTGTGTGAAAAGGTTCCAGAGAGGCACAGTCCTTCCATCTACCTATCTGTTCTCTCTCCCTCCCTCTCTCTCCCTCTCTCTCTCTCCCTCCTCCTCCTCCCTCTCTCCCCCTTCCTCACTGAGCCCAGGCAAGATGGATGACATAATGGGGGTATCAGAGATAATCTGATGGTCATGGTCTAGTTAAACACACCGTGTTATGATCCTTATAAAACAAACTACCTTTCCAAAAGGATAAATGTCCCCTCCCTCCCTCCCTCCCTCCCTCTTCCACTGGGCCATGATCGGGGGAAGAGGAGAGGGAGAGAGAGAGAGAGAGAGAAAGAGAGAGAGAGAGAGAGAGGGAGGAAAAATCCATTGCATCCTTCATCAACTACTAGACTTGTACCGGCTTGACAGAAATTTAATTCGAGGCAGCTCTTGAAAATAATTATTGTATTTTGAGAGGAGTAATCATTGGCCGGGACATGATTGAATGTGTCCATGCCTATTGACTTTTGCTATGATTAATAGCTTTGTTTAGTCGATATTCCCATCGAAATTGTATAATTAATTATCCCCCGTGCTGTCACGCCGGGACGATGGAGAGCCCTGATGAGTATTTGGGAAGATTAAATTTTCCGCGGCGCGGTGGTGCTCTCCTGGATGTCGCGGTGGAGGGGGGGTTAGGTGACGTGTGTGTGTGTGTGTGTGTGTGTGTGTGTGTGTGTGTGTGTGTGTGTGTGTGTGTGTGTGTGTGTGTGTGTGTGTGTGTGTGTGTGTGTGTGTGTGTGTGTGTGTGTCTCCCCTGTGTAGAGGTGTAAGGAGTGGGAGAGGGCACAGAGTACGGAGCCGTGCTCGTGTCGGTCCGGACGTGTGTGTGTGTGTGTGGTTGTGTGTGTGCCTGCACACGCGTGTGTCTTGTGTAAGTGTTGCGCTGCATCCGTGTCTGGGGAATTTACTGTTTTCTCCCACTGCCCACGTGCGTGCACACACAGACACACACACACACGTGCGCCACCCCCCCCGTAGGCTCATCGCTTCCTGTGTGCCATTGATTTTGTTTCAGTATCTCTTTATTGTGACTTTATCAGTGCGGGGGGCGAGCAGATGGGAGAGCGAGCGGCCGTGGCGGACGGTTGGGTGTGTGTGTGTGTGTGTGTGTGTGTGTGTGTGTGTGTGTGTTTGGGGGTGTGGGTGGTTGTTGGAGGGGTGGGGTGGAGAGGGGGGAGTGATGAACCTCGCTGTCTGGCCTCGCTCCTCCTTGTCATGCTCGCAGCGTCGCCCCGCCAGCATTACTCACAGCCACAGGACTTTTTAAAGATGAGGAGGAGATAGATGGATAGATAAATAAATAAAATATCAAGCCACCGCGCCGCTTCCAGCTTCCAAACTTCCTTCATATTTTACCTGTCAAGGGCTCTTAAGTGGTAATACAGCGGTCCATGCTAAATAAAACCTGACCTTACGGGGATATATAAACCCCGGAGCCGAGTGGAACGGCCTGTCTCTCTTAGTTTCGACTGCCTGCTGCTGTTCCGAACGGCTTTACGCTGGACTTTTATAGCTATTGACTGACCACCCTCTTGTAACGGCATGTGAGATGTAGTCTAATTCACTTTGATGTGGGAGGTTTTAATTTGCCTCTGCTTGACATGCGCACGCCTCTCGTTTAGTCGCGTGTTTGAGCTGGATTAACGCGCTTTTGTGCAGAGATCTTCTGTGGTGAAATGACGTTTTCTCCAATGTCCGCCTCGGTCGCTTATCCTAGTGTCGGGTAATATTCCACACACGCCGTCGATAGCGAGAAATACAGCGACGCGTAGTGCGCCTGCCACCATTACCAATAGGATCGCGTTGACGCTCAATTTCACAGCAGCCCTGGGAAAGCGAGCGTCAGTGGTCTTGCTCTGCTCATGTCATCCAAACACGTGGCATGTCTTAAAAGTTATCAAAATTTGCAATTAAAACAAATCAGATTCGGCATGGAAAAGGTCTTTACCAATCAGCACGCATAAGCCAGGTACAGCAGTCCTGTTTTTACTGTTGGTTGTTCTTCCCGCAAAACTAAAAACTAAGGGGAAGTGAAGCCTTTACAAGTTTGGCCCCCAGGCTATGGAGCGACCAACCTGTCATAGACCTCCTGAAATCTGTGGACCTTTGCAAAAAAAAAAAAACTCCACCTTTTCATACTGACCTGTTACCTCTATTGATTTCCTGATTTTCACCAATGTCTCCCCATCACTAACATGTTAAGTTGTGTATTATGCACAAGGTCTCATGCACACACTCTACAGTGGGGAGAAGTGCAACGGGCCAACAGCATGTGCACCAAGGCCTGCCCCCAATCGATCCTAATTGGAGGAAGGCCTTCTTGTCCTAATTGGATGAAGGCTTTTCCACCCATAGCCCAAAGCTTCACTGGGGATTGATGGGAGGTCAGTTGGGCAGTTAGCCAGTTAACTGCCCCACCATTATTATTTGCGTGAGTGGTGCGGGTGCAAGTGTTTGGTGTTTGGCACTTGTCTGTCTCTTGGGCTACTCCGATTGGCCAGTTTAGGTGATGACGTAATGATGATGCTAATATAGCAAATATAGCTATATAGTAATATAGCTAATATCATGAGTATCAGCCCGCTCCACTCACGCACGGGCAGTGTTGGGACATGTGCACTACGTAACTTAATATATTACATAATATATTACCAAAATGCAGTAACTTGTAATATAAATATATTACTTAACTAAAACAATCTAATATATTATAGTTTTCTTTCTGCATTACTGCATTACTTTCAATATTACTTTCTGTCAATCTGTCTCGTTGAAAATGCTCTTGTGAAATCATATTGACAACTGCAAAAGTTGAATAATTACTTATTTTCTATCAATTGTCATCAAATTATTTGTGACTAAACTCCACCCACGTTGAGTCATCTCGGGGAAATGAAGTTGTCAGTAGAGGGGTCTAAACTTGATTTTCTCTGAATTTGAGAATTCTGTGAAAAATGACCTGAAGCAACTTTATTAGTTGTTTCATACTAAAGCATACATGAGGTGAATGTTAGACCTTAAAACGCCGTGTAAACATGTTATAATTGAATTAATGTGAACTGTAATGACAGTTCTGACCATTATTACCTCATTCCTCCGGGTCGCGATCGGGCCGTTAGCTTAATTAGCTTAAAATGCTAACGGTTGTAATCTGATAAGTGCCTCTAGTTCTGTAAATATGCGATGCCCGCCGTCATCAACAGAACGCGGACTTCGCGTGATTTTGAGCTCACATAACAGCCAGGTGGCATTCCACATAACCTATTAGTAGCGACGTTCTGTTAGTAAATCCATGTATAAAATATCAAAACATTGGATTCTTCTTCGTGGCGTTTTTTTAGAGCCGGAACTACGTCACTATTCTCAGAGGAAAACAGACAAAGGGTTGCCATGTTGGCTTGTTGGCTTGTTTTCCGTCCATGTTAACCAACATTTTATTGGATATTATCCTCATCTGTTTCTGGTGACTACTATGTGTGATTGTATAATAATGGCAGAAAATCACCCTAGATACATAGTATTTATAATGATAATGCATCACAATTATTGTTGTTGTTCCATTCATGCATACAAACAATGGACTGTGGGGATGGTTATCTAAAAAAAAAAAAAAAACGTGCAAATTGGCCAATGTACTCAATGTCCATAACAATTGAACTGTAGTAGGCTACTGTTGGCATTCCTGCACAGCATACTATTAATTATAGACATACAGTACATGTGCCTAGCAGGGTTATTATAGTTATGGCCTTTTCATTCTACTTTAGTTTTAATTGTTTTTTTTTTCCTACTAGTTTTTACTTTAAGAAAAAAGTTATCGTTTTGCTTTTTTTCGTTAGTTTTAGTTAACTATAAAAACCCGGATGCCTAGTAGTATTTTTCAACTATACAATATTATTGGACTTTTTGGCGTTATTGGCTTACTTCTCTCCAAATACTTGGCAACAACAGAGAACAGACGGAGAGAGAACAGAGCCTTTGAAATAGACAGAGTTGCGACATTGAGGGGACAGAAAATATCTGGTCACGTGGTTCTAGTACTCGCGTGAGCCCATAGGCTCCAATGCATTCAGTAACTTCCGGCTGTCACTATTCGTTGTCACTATCCAATAGGAGTCCATGTAGAAGAGCCGCCATTGCACTGGCCCAATGAAGTGAACGGAGTTGGCGTAACTCTGTCTATTTCTAAGGCTCTGAGAGAGAAGAGAGTCAAGTTGGAGTTGGAAATACGTTCTATACAACGAGTGCGGCGCAAATAAGACAAACAACTAAAGTCTCTGGATGTTTATCTTTTATTATTACTACAAAACGATCTAAAATAAAGAGATCTAGGTGGACCGTTGCTGAGTTCAATGCATTTCTGCATAGACCTACTTTCGGTCCAGGACTTGTCTTTATTTGTTGACCCATTCTCAATACAAAATATACAACATACCCGCGGTAAATAATAAAAATAAGAGTCGCGTTATTTGTAGACTTAATAAGAACCAAAGTGCAGTACATATGAACATTAACCACGTTATGTTGTTTAATAGATTATTTTTAAAACATTTTGGAACAAGAGAAGCTGTTGTTGTGAACATCTGGGATAGGCTCTGGCCATTGTCACCTCCTTGAAAGTGGTACATTAACACATTGTGAACCACTAGATCAATACAACAAAAGCAAATACTTAATTTAATATGCATTAACCACTGTATGAATGGACACTAGTTAAAGGGGAATTCTACCCATTTTCTGTTACTGTCAATATACCTTTTTTCCTAGAAATGGAGGTCTGGGGGAAAAAAACATTAGCATGGTGAAACACAACTTCACGACAATAGAGTTGTGTTTCACCATGTACACTTGTATAATGGTTACTATGTATAAGCAGGGGCGGATTTAGGACTGGGCATGGGTGGGCACGTGCCCACCCATTTATGCAGTCTGCCCAGGTACGAAAAGAACGAATAAAATATTATTTTTATGATTCTGCACAACGCCGGCGCAATGTTGAGCAGCTCCAACTCTGCAGCTGCGTAAACACTGCGCAGTGCTGAGCTGCATGATGTCTTTCACTATTCTCTCTACTGTTCTCTCAGCTCCGTCCACTTCATGGGGCCAATCCAGCGGCGGCAGTTTGCCCCTAATCGTGCTGCATGAACAGCGCTCGAGCGCTCCGTTTCTGACCCCTTAATGTCGCAACTCTTCTACTAGATGGCCCCATATAGAGTAAGCATGGCTCTGACTTCCGCGATGAGCTACTGTGTTGTTGTTTTCTGCAGTATGCGCGAAATAGTTTTATTAACACTGGCAGCCTGCCTGCCTGAGCGAAGCCTGTCCAAAGGGGAAAGGAGCCGGCCGTTTGTGTGTGTGTGTTTGTGTGCGAGAGAATCAGCGTATTTTTCGTCCCGTTCGCAACGAAATCTATGTAGAAGAGCCACCATTGGACTGACCCCATGAAGTGAAGGGAGTTTGGTAAGTCTGTCTACACATAGCCTCGATCCCCTGGCTCTCATCCACGCTGGTCTACACATCTAGTGGAAGAGGTGCGACATTGAGGTGTCGGAATTTGAATGGCCTCAATAGGGACAAACCGTAATAGTTCTATTGGCTGCAGCGACGTGTGTGTACTGCTCAAATGATCAACTAACGTGGGCTTTGGACAAAGAAATCCTGCGTTTTGATCAGAGTAGCCTAGTTTAGAGTAGTTCATTGTGTTCACCTGGCGCTAAAAGCATGCTAATAATAATGACTGCTAAATGTAAACAAATGTATGCTACAGAACAGGCTGACGGTCAGCCATCAGATATTCAAATGATAATCAGGTGGCTTTTGTTTAACTGCAAGCTATAGTGTCAATATGCATAGAGTACAGTTAGACCAATTGGAAAACAATTGGGGAAACAAGACGCTGAGAACAACAAATCATGACTTGTAAATCTTTTTTTTTTATACCAAACTGTAAATAAAAGTACCAAATGAAGAAGAATGTTTCTGTAAAACATGCTTACAGAAAGCACAATACAACAGGTGGTAGATCATGCTCAAATGCCATTGAACCATTTTGTAAAAAAAAAAAGAAAAAAAAAAAAAAAAAAAAAAAAAAAAGAAAGAAAGAAAAGAAGAAAGATTTAGAATTGTTTTTTGAATTGAATCGTGACCCAGAAAATCGATTCTGAATTGAATCGTGGGACACCCAAAGATTCACAGACCTAGTAATTAACATGCACCTTAGAGATGTTGTGTTGTTCCCCCAATCTATTTCCTAGAAATGGAGGTCTGAAAATAATATTAACGTGGTGAAACACCACTTGATGACATCATTTATTCAATTTGACCAACAAAACGTTGGTCCATTTCAAGGATCCTCAGTATACATAGATTAGTCTACAGAGCCCCATTTAATAGCTCTGGGACTCCCTTGTATACACTTAACTTTGAGAGAAGTGTTTCCAATTGGTTACATTTGCTCACTCAAAGCTACAGATAAGGATCCATTTGGGTTATATTAACTCATCATCATTTAGCTGGGGACCCCCTGAAACTCCCTCAAGGAGTCCTTGTGGTCTGGGATCTGAAAATGATGTGAAAATAGAAAGTGAAATGAGAGAAAGTGAATCCACCAATTAGATAGTTATAGTGGTTTATTCAAAATTTCAAATAATCTCAGTGTGGTTGTAGACTGCCAGTGCAATGTGCATCATCATCCACACAGTTTTGGTGTTTTGTATTTTTTCTTTGACAATTTTTTTTCTAAGGGAACTACAGAGACTTGTTTAGAGGGACCCTGTTCCAATGCAAGGGGTGACCAAGGGGAGGGGGTGGCCAAGTGTCATTATAGGCTAAAGCCGCCTTCGCTGCACGGTGGCGGCGGCGGGGGGGTAGATCCAATTGCCCAGTCAAATAGCCCCCCGCCCAGGGAAAAAATAAATCCTGCAGCCGCCACTGTGTATAAGTATCCTTTTAAAGTAAAAATAGGCGTATAAAGGCGAAATGTATTACTATATTCATTTTAGCTACTATTATTAGGCTACTATTCAAACACCTTGACTCAACAATGCCCCCCCCAGTATTGAGGAGGTGTTCTCATGCCCAAACTGTTCAACTGTTCAGCAAAGAAGAGGAAACAGCGCCCCCCTCAATGCCCAGACCAAGAACTACATCTTTAAAAGCCAAATTCTCAAATTCCTGTTTCTCTGCAAGACATTACTCTATAAACCATATCTCAAAAACTGGTGGGTCAAATTGCACAACCAATATGTCAAATTGTAGCTATGACTCTCTGCTTTCACATGACATGATAAAACAAAAATGAGAATTTCCTCAAAGACTCAACCTGGGTGGTGCTGGGACACATTTATTCACAACGAATCAGGAGTGACGTTTTTTCAAGTTGATTTCATATGGATTTGGCCAGATAGCATGTGTGCTTGCTTTATTGTAGGTATGCCACTGGTCTACGCAATATTTGATTAATAGTGATACTAAATATGTCATTATATATTTTGTAAAAATTGTTTTTGTAAGTAATATGTAATAGTAATATTAATATATATTACACTTGCTCAGACCGTAATATTGTAATATAATATATTGCTTTAAAATGAAGGTAATAATTAATAAGTAATATATTGACAAGGTAAAGTAATATCCCCAACACTGCGCACGGGTAGGCCATGGCCTACTTGTGACCAACGCACAAGTTTGCACTCTATCGAGGGCTGATCCAGTTAGTTTGTGTTGTTGTTGTTGTTGTGTTTTCATTTGATTCTTCCAATGTGTTTGCATTATGTGCATACAAAGGCTTAACGAGCAATCACACCAATCCAATCCAATCCCATGTACCGTATTATGTAATATGTGATGCATGCACAGCAAGACTGTGTGTGTGTGTGTGTGTGTGTGTGTGTGTGTGTGTTTGTGTGTGTGTGTGTGTGTGTGTGTGTGTGTGTGTGTGTGTGTGTGTGTGTGTGTGTGTGTGTGTGTGTGTGTGTGTGTGTGTGTGTGCGTGTGTGCGTGTGTGCGTGTGTGCGTGTGTGCGTGTGTCTGGGCAGTGTTGGCTTGGCCTTCTGCCCCCCCAACACACACACACACCCGCCGACAGTGACAGTTTATCGCTTTCCGCACCAAATAATGAAGATCTCGTAAAAAAAGGAGAAAAATATGGCCCACCGCAATGAAAGCCAAGTGCAAGGTGTAAAAATCAAATTAAATGACCTCTCACCCCGCCGTTTATTGATGGCTTTTAATGGCAGCAGGTGTTGTCACCGGGGATATTTGACAAGGCGTAAATCAACCTACAATTACTGGCAGTGGACAGGCCTGAGGCAATGTGTGGTGGTGGGGGGAGGCGATAGTCCAAAGATCCCCCACCACACACACACACATCCAGCAACACTTCTGATGGTATCTGATAGTTCCATGATCGCGGAGAGCAAAGTTCTGTTTCCTTTTTCTTTTTTTTCTTTTTTACATTTGAGCCTCCATGTAAATTGCAGAAATGCAGGGAAAACCTAGTAGAGACCCACATCCATATGTCCTCTACCAAATAACATACCGTAGTAAGGAGGGCACAATAAGGCGATATTACCTAAGATTATTTAAGACGTGTGAAACAAACTATAGGGGTTTTTCATTTTTTTGAATCCATTCTAAGCACTAGTTTTGCGCAAAAAAAACACTCCTTGAGATGAAAACTGCCATAGCAGTCATCACAAATGTGATGAGGTCAGCATCTTTCAGCACCTTTTTTAGTTAGTTTTTAGCCATTCTTAGCCCAAGGAGTGTTTTATTTTTTATTTTTTGCACATTGTACTAACACTAATGCTTGGAATGCTTGACATGTTAATTAAAACAGAATGAATTCTGGTTAATTATTGCGCCTTCCGGTACCGGTATGTTGTTGATGGAGGTCATATGGATTTGGGAACTCTCACTAATTTCCCCCTACATTTTATGCGAGGTACAGTACATGGCGGCTCAATTTGTTTTTTCCCCACCTTCATAGAAGATAAACCCACTGAGAAACGGAACTTTTCGCTCCTCTGTGGTCATCGAATGATCACATACGACCAGACTATACCATCACAGCCATGGGGCTGATTTAGGACTATTACTGTTCATCGGAGCACAGTCAAGATTTGGAACTCCTGAAAAGATGTTTTTTTTTCTCCCTCCCCAGACACTTCTTCATCTCCCTCCCTCCCTCCCTCTTGGCTAGTGATATTTCCTAAGCCGTAGCGTCCGCCGGTCCAGCCTCTATACCACTACCAAGGTCATTTCTTGGCAGACAAACTACTGCTGGCTTTATAACGCCACGAGGCCTTGAACCAATATAAGCCTGTGTGTGTGTGTGTGTGTGTGTGTGTGTGTGTGTGTGTGTGTGTGTGTGTGTGTGTGTGTGTGTGTGTGTGTGTGTGTGTGTGTGTGTGTGTGTGTGTGTGTGTGTGTGTGTGTGTCCTCACCCCCCCCCCCCCCCCCTTCCTTCTCGCTGACCTACCAGACCAGCAAATCATTATGCTTAATTGACCCTGGATGAAATGTAGTGTGAAATTTCTGCCCGCAGGGTTTTCCAGTCACATAAATGAATTACTCAACATTCATTTAAGACACGCACACACCCGCGCACACACACACACACACACACACACACACACACACACACACACACACACACACACACACACACACACACACACACACACACACACACACACACACCCCTACCTACCTTGCATGGTTCAGTGTTGCTCCCCAACAGTTCAAGTGGCTCATCTGCTGCCACTTGAAAGCTGTCACACAAGGTGTGTGTGTGTGTGTGTGTGTGTGTGTGTGTGTGTGTGTGTGTGTGTTGTGTGTGTGTGTGTGTGTGTGTGTGTGTGTGTGTGTGTGTGTGTGTGTGTGTGTGTGTGTGTGTGTGTGTGTGTGTGTGTGTGTGTGTTTAGCCCCTGTGCAAAAAACACCACTGTGCAAAAAACACCACTGAACAGAATGCATGTAACGTAACGCCAGCACCCCCCACAGACACACACACACACACACACACACACACGCATGGTAAACAAACAGCCATCAATGACATCATGGAACAGCTTCAATGCATCTTAAAGATTGAATTCATTAACATTACATTCAGTGAAACTGAAGCTGTTAATGGTGCATGCATCCATTATGCTCTGCGTTTTATTTTTGTTTTTTATCCCCACGATTCTGTAACTCGTATCACCCAGTACCAATGACCTTATGTGATCTCTACACACCCTCCACCAACCTGGAGAGGCAGCTTTATGCTTCCTTCAATGCATGAGGAGTCCAAGCTGATTTCTTTTCAGCTGACAGAGGGGAGTTTCCCTGGTTGGACATGGTGCATGGAAGGAACACGTTATTCCAACCAGTTCCTGTCCCCTCCATCAGGCGCCCCGGCTGGCCAGGGGGAGGCAGTCTATATAGAGCCCCTGCAGGATTACTGTTTTTGTGAGGATACCTACCCTAAAATGGTCTGCATTTTGACATTGCATGAGCTCGTTTGGCCTCCCACTCGCACAGAACTGCTCACGTTAGATCAAGAGGGTATAATTTGTGAATCAATGCAATGACAATTCATATTAACAATTTGTCTTGTATTTTTACTTGCAACCCATTTCCGATCATTTGATTTTGTGGATATGATTGAACAGTAGGCTACAATATCCTGTCTAACATCATGATGTGGATCTACTATAGATACTATGGGGAAGATCTTTGAAATGAAAACAATTCCATCGCCCAGGGGAGCACTACTAACATTCAACGATGTTGCACAGTACAGGGCTGGATGGTATCCGCAATTTTGCCAGTGCCTTGCTCAAGTGTCCTTGAGCAAGGCACTGAACCCGCTGCCATCGCCGTTTTCCATTTATTACATTTTCGTGGTGGTACGTTAGTGTAAAGAGAAAGACTAGTACTATGGCTGGTGGTATGTACAGTATGGAAAGAGAAAGACTAACATAGCCGGTGGTTCAGACCCGGATGTAACATTTCCCAATTGGGGGGGCAGGCGAAAAATTGCATGAGTACCATTTTCATTTAAATTCTTTAGTTCTGTGACCCACAAAGTTTATATCTTGTACAACATTAGTCAAGTAAGCACCAATGATAACATCAGTTGTTGTTGAAGTTGCAATAGGCATGCAGCATGCATGAAGCTAATGGTCTGACTCAGAGAGTTTTCTGTTTTCAATGAAATGCTGTTGGTTTAGTGGTGCCAGAGAGGTAGTTAGTTAGTAGCAGTAGTAGTGTTTCGAATCATTTTAAATATTTCATTTGAAATATCTTTCAAATTTGGGTTTGCTTCCATGTTTGGTGGGGCAGTCAGGCCATTTAGGGGAGCATTGCCCCCCCATGCCCATCAGGAAAACCTACATATTGTGCCACAACATAAATTCAACGCAGTTTAACATTAATCCTGTTACGTTACACACACTTGTCTTCTACAGTGATGTTCATCTCTCCCTCTCTCTCTCTCTCTCTCTCTCTTTCTCTCTCTCTCTCTGCGTGTGCGCGCACACACACACACGCACACAGACCACTCATACATACTCACTCACACATGTCCAGACATTATGGGATGTTGTAGTAGCGGTGGTGGTGAGATGGGTTGTACAGCGGAGCGTGTTGGGGGTGCATCTCCCCTCGCCTGGCTCTCCATTCCTCATCCACACTGTGTGAGCCTCTCGGGTGACCCCCGGCTGTGTGAGTTTGATAGATGCACCGCATCTGCCCTCCTGAACCACCGAGACTCTGTCTGGGTAGAGAGGAACAACCCCCCCACCCTCCACCTCCACTTCCCGCCTGGAAAGTAATGGCCACTGTTCTACACCACTGGCACAGCATGATCGCATCATGTGCACACACATACACACAGACATGCACTTAGACTTATACAGGAACCAGGGGCGTTTTTGCCATTAGGCAGACTAGGCAGTTGCCTGGGGCGCCATGAGGGGAGGGGGGCACGGGACGGCCACCAGAAGTCAAAGTCGCATTATTTGTCACTACGTTACCGCAGCGAAATTGGTTCTCTGCTTTTGACACATCACTTTGAGTGGTGAGCTCCAAGGCTCCAATCCTACACTTCAGTGTAGCCAGGTAACCATCAGACAATCTTTCTGGCATGAATAAATTCATAAATGTATATAAATTATATGTATATATAATATATATATATATATATAATAAAAAAAAAACAATTTTGACCCTGGCAATACGATATTGACAACAGTCATATATATATATATATATATATATATATATATATATATATATATATATATATATATATATATATATATATATATATATATATATATATATATGACTGTTGTCAATATATATATTTTGCCCACCCCTATTGTTGTACTTTGCCTAGCAGATATGGGAGGGGTAGAAATCTCCCTGTGTGATCATAATCTTTGGGAAGTATGTGTCTCTGAGGTCTTGGTTAGGTGTCCTACTACTAAGTGTATAGTGAGCTACTAAGTGTAGCTCAGTTGTCACTCATGCCTTGGGTGTCTTCTCTCTGGACCCAAAGAGAAGACACACTGTTTTGGGACAGGTCTGCCATGGCGTTTTCTCGGGTTAAAGAGCCAGATAAGACGCACCCTTTGGCTTCCCATATTGTACTTTACTTTATGTTATATGTATACATTCATCTCCATACAATGTATTGTTCTCATTCATTCATGCTTGTGTGCATGACAGACCATCCCCTGCCATATGTTCCTTCATAGCTTGCAAACATAAAGGTGTCAGGAACGTGGATAGATTACAGTAGTCGTCCACAGATGAAACATTGTCTCACAACAATCACCCCCCCGTCCCCCCTCTCTCCCTCTACGCCTCCGGTAGTGTCCCCGGCCGAGTGTTATCCATGTAGGTGCTGTCGTTTCCACTGATGTTTCATTATGTACCCGTCAGAGCGCTGCTTCGTGTAATACACCAATGTAACGTCATTAACGTCAGGCCGGGCCTCTGCATACAAGCTCCCATTACTGCTATACGTTGGCGTCTTCATCAGGGATTAATACCTTGGCTCCCGTTGACGAGTTACCCGAGTTAATTGATAAAGACCTCGTTCCCTTCATGAAACACGAGTTATGTCTTCATTGTTTAGCTTGCCGCTTTTGATTACTTTTAAGACCTACAAGTTTTTACTCTGACATTATAGGACATGTCACATGCTTGGATCAGGTGACCGGAAGCAAATCACTGAGCCTGCTGTATTTTCCGGTGAATTCTACTGTTTATTGAGACGGAATCCAAAGTCTATGGAGCGTAATGGTGGCATCCATGTAGCTCTGTTCCGCATTGTTGACAACGTTGAATGCAAAATTTTTGATAGAGTAGAATGTTTTGGACACTATGACAAACTATCACCCTATTTAAAAAGGGATTTAAATGAAATGGAACGGTATGATTCGCACCTGGGTTGAAAAAGTCCAGCAGTGAAAGTATTTTGACGACCGTAAAGTCAAAGCACTGTTAACTGTTTGTAATCGCCGACTTGTGTTTTTTGAAGTGCGCTCTTGAAGCATGATGTGCCACTAAACCAGGCCTCCTCCTCCAGGCCTTTAATGTCTTCCTGCGTGCGTTTGTGTAAAGGACGGAATTTTAGGGACAGACGGACGGATGGGCCAAGAGGACGGCGTCCGCTTGTGGTGGTGTGGTGCATGTGGTAGTCCCGTGAGGTTGCCGGGAAAGGAAACAGGGAAGTGTGGCTGTCAAAGTCGCTCAGGGAGGCAGTCATGCAAGGTGGAACCTGCTATACCTGTTCATCTCCCACATAATTAATGTGTACAAGAAGCTGCTAATTGCACTTTTCACTAATGATTTATGGTTTTTCAGGGAAATTCAGTGTGTGTGTGTGTGTGTGTGTGTGTGTGTGTGTGTGTGTGTGTGTGTGTGTGTGTGTGTGTGTGTGTGTGTGTGTGTGTGTGTGTGTGTGTGTGTGTGTGTGTGTGCGCACACTGAGTGAGTACAGCTGTGTGAGGAGACATGATTGATGAAGAGATTGTAGATCCCTTGTCAGTACGGAAAGATGGAACCCCAGTAGGACTGGAGTAAAGGGACGTATTAGCACACACACACACACACACACACACACACACACACACACACACACACACACACACACACACACACACACACAGATGCAAAGGTGGTCAGTACCCTATAAATTTGCCGGTCAGTGTTACATGATCTTGGACATTCCATCTCCATCAACTCCATCTCTCTCTCGCCCGGTCACTCTGTCCCTCACACATGATGATTAATGACATTTGATATTATTAGAAGGTCTAGGTTGTGTGTGTGTGTCATTTAGAAGTCACGTAAATGTCAACTAAGTGAAAAGAGCAAATTGTTAGAAGTTCTGAAGATATTATGAAGCAACCCACCCGGTCTAATCGTTTGTTGACAGAAGCGGATCTAGGCATGGGCATGGGGGGGGGGGCCCCCTAAATGCCCCCTAAATGCCCCCTAAATGCCCAGTCTGCCCCACCAAACACAATGGCATGCAAAACAACCCAAGATATCTCAAATTAAAGTGCTTTTTTATTTAAAATTATTTAAACACTAGTACTGCTACTAACTAACTACAGCTGTGGCACCACTAAACCAACAGCATTTCATCATTGAAAACAGAAAACTCTCTGGCTCAGACCTTTAGCTTTATGCATGTTGCGTGTATGTTGCAGCTTCAACAACAACTGATGTTATTATTGATGCTTAATTACCTAATAAAAGTCCTGTAACCAATAATGGATACCATTTTCTCATGCCCCCCAATTGGGAAATGTTACATCCACCCCTGTTTGTTGACCATGTGGTTGTATTACCAACGAAACAAATAGTGTGGGTTGTGGAACAAAAGAAGAAAATATGAACACACACAGATGTGTCTGTGTGTTGGTCAGGGCCAGCAGCACCACACAGGCTGTGACTGACAGAGAATCCTGGTTTCAGTCTGGACAATCTGTCACTCCTGTCTCTCTCAACACTGTACCTGTCAATTAAATCTGCAGTGAAATGAAAAAATGCAGGGGCACGGTGGCACAGTGGTTAGTGCTGTCGCCTCACAGCTAGAAGGTCCTGGGTTCGATTCCCGCTAGGGGCGCTGCTGTGGGTGCTGGCGGCGTGTCTCCTCCTCCGCGTCATCAGTGCCCATACCCGAGGCGGGGTTGGTGAAAGGGCCTTTCTGTGTGGAGTTTGCATGTTCTCCCCGTGTCCCCTAGGGTAGATACCCTCACAAAAACATGCAGTAATCCTGGACTCTAAACTGCCTCCCCCTGGCCAGCCGGGGCGCCTGATGGAGGGGACAGGAACTGGTTGGAATAACGTGTTCCTTCCACGCGTTACGTCCAACCAGGGAAACTCCCCCCGGTCAGGTGAAAAGAAGGCAGCTTGGACTCCTCATGCATTGAAGGAAGCATGAGGCCAGTCCGCTGCCTCCCCAGGTTGGTGGAGGGTGTGTACAGCCCAGGATCACATTAGGAATTGGCACTGGGTGAAAAAATGGGTTGCAAAATCGTGGGCTAAAAAAATATTTAAAAAAAAAAAGAAATGAAAAAATGCTTTTTTTTTTTGCACTTTTAGACTACATCCGTGGTCATTATGTGGCCGTACCCACCAATGCAATGCATTTTTTTTTTCAATTTGTGTATTCCATAGAAATTGAATTTTAATCACTTCCTGAAAACATAAATGTACTGCATGATGATGTTTCTACTATCACAGCGATAAAATGCAATAAAAATTAGGCTTGCTCTGTGATTCCCATCGCTGCACTGTCCTCCAAACACAGCTGGCTGTGATGAAATAGTCCAACCTGATGGTAGAGTCTACAAAATGTCTTCCAAATCCTGAACATTTTCTGAAAATAATCTATGCTTCTGCGTCAGCGATGCTAATAATATTTCATGCCAAGGAGACCCAGACTTATCTGTGTTTGTCTGCGGCCCCCCGGGCCTCCCAGAAGCAAATATTTTAGTTAGAATAACGTTCGCTCTGAAAGAACATAATATTCAAGATTTGCACTATTGCATACTACATGCTGGTGAATATTTGTTCAACACTTGAAGCAGGTGGTGCTCAGGTATATCTTATGTGAATTACATCGTGTTAGCCTGAAGAAGATGTGCCAAAATGCTAGTTTCTTTTTTTATTTGTTTGTTTTTTACTCTGCATTCCGCAATATAATAGCAGCATGGCTTCTGGAGTCTGAGCCCGAGCACCACCTGCTTCTTCAGTCTTTTCTCTTGAAGACTTTACTTTTTTCAAGGAAAAATAACTAAACAAACAAAAAAACATTCTAGTTTCTATCTACTTACTCCACCTTCCAAAGAGTACGTAACGACCAAAGAGTACAGTCTGGAGTCTGGACTGAGCCTCCATCCATCCTTAGCCAGCACTACAGCAGTGACTCATACATTAAATCCTTGCTCAGGGCTTGACACTAACACTTGCCCGCTTGCCCGGGGCAAGTAAAAAAAAATGGTGGGGCAAGTGAAGACTGCTACCTGGTTGCCCGATCGGGCAAGTGTGCAACTTAGTGCACTATAACACAACACAAGATAAATTTGTCTTGAAGGCAGTCATTGCACTCTGCCTCTGTCTTTCCCTGCTTTCTAGCTATCCACAATTCCAGGCTGGATTTGGGAGACAAAACAGGCAAATTAACATACACATCAAAATGACCATTAATCTTCTACATTCTCTAGTTGTGTAGACGTGGGCTAATTAAGATGATGAATTTTAACTCTTGAGAGTGTAAAAATGAAACCAAATGGACCCGCAAGGGTCCATTTGGTTTCATTTTTACGTTCTCAAGAGTTACATCTGGTTAAACTTAAATGCAAAATTTACAATATATTTTTGGGGGGCAAGTGACCATGACCTGAGGGCAAGTAGAACCTGACTTGCACTTGCCCGATAGGCAAGAGCCTCAGAGACCTTAGTGTCAACCCCTGCTGGTCTTTAATAAACATTTTAATCATACAAACTGTTTATTTATACCTCTTTCTACCCACCCCCACCCCTTCTCTCTCTGTCTCTCTCCATAGCTTTTAGAATATGACAAAGAGCTGTCGGTGTTCAAGGATCGGCTGTATGAGCTGGAGATCTCATTCCCGCCCAGGTATGGAATGGTCACACGCACGCACACACACGCAAACACACACACACACACACACACACACACACACACACACACACACACACACACACACACACACACACACACACACACACACACACACACACACACACACACGCGCACACCGGTCCTGAATGGAAACAAAACCGCAAGGACTTTTTTTTTTCTCTCCCTGTGATATCCTTTTAGACTAAGTGTTTGACTGTACTCTGTACTGTTTACATTTCTGACTAATAGAGTATTGAATCCATCAATCAAAATGTGCACACATTCACAGATAGACAAGTTTCTATATCCACACAGCATGTGTCTGCATGTGTACATGCGTTTTCCAGTAAAACGTTTGATTGGTCTTGATTTGGTTGTTTTTCTACACTGTAGCTCAAAAGACCTGGCCCTGGCCTCAGCCCTGAATCACCACCTTAAAGAAAATCTAGTTTTATTTTTATTTTTTTCTCCTGTGATCCATAGTATGGTGATGCTGCCATCAACCCTACCGGGTGAAAATCTGACTAGGGCAGCTGATTGGCCAACAGCACTGTCACTCAACAGTGTCAAACAACAAACATGACGGCTCGCACTGCAATCTGTGAATCGCGAGCATATCAATCTGGCTAGTAAACCAGCCTATGATAAGTAGCTTCTTTTAAAGAAGCGTCATTCTATAAACACATTTTACTGCTTTTGTTCACATGCTAGTAACGCTTGTCAGCTGTGTTTGTTTGGTTAGCATGTGGGCTAGCACATTAACCACACGAATATTGCTATCACTGCTATTTTTGGAAAACTGAAATGTTGTTGAATGTTTTCACATATTATATTATTATTATACATCGAAAGAAATAATTAAGGACGCCAATCTGGATGTATTTATCACCAGCATGCCTGGAAAAAAGGGGCCAGAATTAGCATTTGCTTAAATTGATATTTGGAATTGTTTTCAGATGACCAAAATTTCTGAAATAGAATAGATAGAGAGATAGAATGATGGTGGATGATGATGGTCATTGAAGGAGAACCTTCTGAAAGCTTCATGGACAAAGATAAACAACTTTAAAATACCCCCCCCCCCCCCAAAAAAAAAAACAAAAAAAACAAAAAACAGTCAGAATGACCTCTCAGGCATGCTAGTGTGTGTGCGCGTGGCAGTGGTCAGGTGTGTCCGGTTATCATAACGAAACATACTGACCCTATGCCTGATTTCTTGGCCATAAGTCGTGCGACACAACGTTTTATATATCACATCACGATTTGGTTTAATTCAGTCTGATCTCAATGAGCGGTTAAATAACACCAAAAAGGCTCATTGTCACAGCTGGTGGTGCTGGTAAAAGAGCAGCGGGATTTGTCGGTTATTATCGGTTGTTTAGTATGATTGGACGCAATCCCAAACTATCCCCATGTGTACGTGTCTCAGGGTGTGTATGTGTGCGCACATGCGTGCGCCAGTGAGCGTTGGCCACAGCCTGCATTGATATTCATTCCAAGTGCAGCGTGGGGGAGAGATTGCAGCCTGTGTGCTGGCGGTCGCTCTGCTCCGCTCTCCTCTCCTCTTCCTCAAACAAATGCATTTGCAATTAGCCCTTTTCAGTGGAGAGAGAGGGAGGGCAAACACACGGCCTGCGTGGAAATATGTTTCGGGAGCAGCGCCGCGTTAATGGCGCTTGACCTTTGCCGCCGGTTGTGACTCAATCAGTGCAGATAATGAAATGCTGTAATCAAACAATAATTACTTGATAAACTGCTCTAGTGGCAGGCGCGGGGGCAGCGGGGGACTTCGGTGTGTGCACGTGCGCGTGTGTGCGTGGTGCGGGAGAGTTTGAGATTAAGCCATCACATGGGTTTGCGCACGAGTATATGACTGCATGTGCACACACGTGTAACCTGAATATTGTGTGTGTGCGCACGTGTGTGTGTGCGCACACCCGCACACATCTATTCATAACATTTGTGTACAGTGCCAAGTCCACACTTTGCGCGCCTGTATGTGTGCACGCGCGTCTGCGTGTCAGTCAAGGGCTCCGCCAGTTCATGCTTTTAAACGACTCCGTATCTTAATCACAGAGCTCATTTACATCGCTTTGCATAAGTGACAGGTGGATTTATTGTCCCAGTTTACACCGGCTGACTCCCTGCACCTATCTATCCAACCGTCTGTCTGTCTATCTGTCTGTCTATCTATCTATCTATCTATCTATCTATCTATCTATCTATCTATCTATCTATCTATCTATCTATCTATCTATCTATCTATCTATCTATCTATCTATCTATCTATCTATCTATCTATCTATCTATCTATCCATATAATAATACTGAATCATCTCGTCCCGCAAAAGGGCGGGATGAATGCTCCGCTTTGTGAAAGGAATACAAAATGATTTTCACCCACTTGGAAGGAGATGATGAATCAAAGGAGGTGCGGCCCGGGGGGAACAGCGTATGAATTTTGATTTGATAATTTGCTCTGTGTGTGTGTGTGTGTGTGGGTGTGTGTGTGCGCGCCTGCGTGTCTGTGCTGTGCGCACGCTACAAGCCACATCATTGTCATCCGTGAATGGGTAGCAATGGCCTAGTTAAACTTAAACAGACCCTCATCCTCCTCCCCACTGTTCACGCACGCACGCACGCACGCGCACACACACACGCACACACACACACACACAGGCACACACACGCAAACACAACACTTACACACTCGTCCCCCTCCCCCTGTCAAGTCTGCCTTGTGCACAGTGAGCAATCAAGCCCTCAATGATTGTTCTCCGTCACATAGCTGACTCTGGACCAGCCCCTCGCCATCTGTGAGGTTATTACTCTTTTTAACACAGGCCATCAGTGCTCTCTCTCTCTCCCTCCCCCTGTACGCGCACACATGTGTGCACCGTCCCATTGCATGTGCGCTCACAACACACACACACACACACACACACACACACACACACACACACACACACACACACACACACACACACACACACACACACACACACACACACACACACACACACACGGCGTGCATTGCGGCTCCCTTTTGTCCAATCTATAAATCAATAGCAGTCACCAGCATTTAATTTGCAAGTTAATTTGATGTGTTGTCCAATAGAGGAGCAGAGACGTTGTCACAACAACAGACAAGACAGACAGGCAAGGCAAGGATGAGCAGCATGGTGTTATATACTGTAAGACCTGCCACTAAATTCTACAAATTGTCTTTAAAATCCTGTCGGAAATATCTCTGTCAGAGATGCTCAAAATATTCCATGCTGAGGAGCCCCAATGCCCCATATTATCTGTGTTTGGCTGCCGGACGGACCCCCACCTGAAAATATGTTGTTCTAGGGACAACATATTTCCTCCCCCCCTCCCCAGTATATTCAAAGTTTTGCATTTTTCACATTTTTATGACTTTTCAAAAATACCAGATGCACACACTCATGCCCAGTGTGGGGGGGGGGGGGGTGCAACAGGCCAACAGCACTTTATACCAGGTACCAGCCCCACTTGATCGTGATTGGAGGATGGACCCTCTCATCCTGATCGGAGGAAAAGGCTTTTCTCCCAAAGCCCAAGCTGACAGTAGTTTTTTGACCCAGGGGCTCACTGGGAACAGGGAGGAACTCCTTATATGGGCACCACTCTGTAGAGCTGGGAAGATTGGCTAAAAAGAAATCAATGTACATTTTAGTATCATTGACAAACATAGAAACATTGGGATTGGCCCACTCACCTACATATGGCCAAAATCGTCAGGTGTGCGGTCGTTTATGGACATGCGTGGTCCTTTGTGTCCTTCACTAATCACAATCGCTGTGACAATATGGCCTGATTTGACTTAATTACGAGGTGGTTTTGCAGGCATTTGCGGAGATTGTGCGTGTTGCTGTGTATATCATTTAGAACATCATACCTATTTGCAATTATAGACTTTATTTGATTGGGATTAATTTGATAGATAAATAATATGAAAATGGTTAGCATGCAATGGGTAATTAAAGGACCACTTCCCCACTCTTCAACCTATCTTCATATACGTAATAGGTCCTCATTAATGTTCAGGATAAAATAACACGGCCCCCCTGTGAGACACAGACTGAGTAGAAAAAAGGTGGCATTTTATCATGGACATTAGTGTGAGTACCTATGACTATACCGTTTGTTGAATGAGCACAACTGATGAAATGGCCCTTTAAGATGAATTAAAGTAGCGATCTTTGGGGTTTGCTGTTCAGGTGGCAGCACTAGTAGAAAGAGGTGTGTGACGTGTTTTGCGGGAGTGAAAAAGGCACAGTTTCCGGATTCCGGCAAGTACAGTACTGTATATCCCCTCCCTGCCTGCAGTCAGTCGGTGAACACATATATGCATACATGTATACATTTTGTTCCGCCCTGTGCCGCCGTGTGTTTGCGTTCAAAGAATGTGCTACAAGCTGTAAATTCACATCGCTTTCCTTCAAGACGTCGTCCGTCAAAGTTGGCCGTGACATGTCTAAGCACTCGGGCACCGGGGTGTGGAATTTGGCCGTGCCCCGTCACAGTTGGACCTGGAGCCAGTCGGCTGCCGCGCGCTGATAGGCCCGTGGGGCGAACCAGTAGACGCATGCACGGACACACACTCTCACACACACAGACACATGCACGCCCGCTTAAGTATACAGTATCATACACAGGACCTCATGCACTATATAGAGTTTTATAGTATGGGAGAGTCTATTAATCAGAAACTGGTCATTTACTGGCATATAGCTGCTCCATCATGGTTTATCCAAAAGCAAACATCAAGCTCTTATTGTGATACTTAGAGCAGCCATTAGGTCATTATCCTTTGCATGTATGGCTGCAGCAGGTCCGCCAGGCTGGGGGAATAATGCCACGGCAATGCTGCGCATTATGGGTACTTTTGATTTCATATCAGAAATAACACAACTACGGTAATATCCCCCTAAAACATACTAAGAGACGGAGTAACTTATTCATATATTGTGATTGATTTAGGAGGGGAAAGCTTTTAGTAGTGCTCCTGATCTGATTTCTTGACTCTCGTTCTTCTTTTGTTGGGAGATCGATGCAACAATTGAATCGGGGGCCGCGGCTTGGCGAGGGAAATGCACTGGACAATGAGGGGTGGGAGGCGGGGGGTGGGGGGGTAGAGCAATGTATTCCCTCTTTAACCTGGTTACCGGGAACGGGCTTTGAGGGAGATTTTGAGCGACGCGCTGCCCTGGGCTACAGCAGCACAACTTCATCAAGTGTACACAACTCATAAGTTCACCCAAAGAGCGGAAAAGGATTAGATAAAAGAATAATATAGGAAGATGCTATAGGATCTGGACTGGTCCCATGCACCCACTGTTAGAAAACATAACCAAATGGACCTGTTGCATTTATTTCACTTTACTGTGTCAGAGTTAAATTGCCCCTTATTTTTCATTGCGTGTTAAAGGACAACTTTGTTTTTTGTTTTTGTTTTTTTCAACCAAGGTTCATGTTTTAGTTTATTAGAGATGGTAAAAGATGGTAAAAGATCACATTCAGTTGATCCTGTGAACTTCCAGGGCCAGTTATAATTTCCTGGGGTTTATGAGGACTGTAGTCGATAATTAAAAAATAAAATAAATTGCTTTAAATTTTTGTAAACAAATATCTATGTACGACCATGTTCGAATGCCCCCTCCCATAAGTAAAATCCCTAAGACTAATGAAAGCAAGGAATGTAAAACGATTAATATCCATCTTTTACTTTCACGAATAACAACCTATAAAACATGAGCCTTGGTTGGAGAAAAAAAAAACAAAGTTGTCCTTTAAGTCACAACACAAAGGGAGATGAGATTTGAGAGGTTCTGTTACAGCTCTCTAACAGCTAACGTGTCCCACTAGCAACAATTTTCACTTTTGGCAGCATTTAAACCAGCAAATTCCTGCCATTCCGGCACTCTGCTGACATCCAAAACAGACACAATAAATGCATGTAGACAGCAATACGCTAAAGTCATCACTGTGCTAACAGAAACAAAAAATAGAAACCTCATTCACGAGAGATCTAAAAATAATGATGTTGTTTGGATGGAAGTTGATGAGCAGGTGGACTGTTGTTGTTTTGTTTTATTCATCACTCAGTCCTTTCCCTCCCACCATCCCATTTGCCTGTGTGTATTAATCTGCGGCCAGTGTTGCCAACTGCCAAAATCCAAAATGCACTAGTGGCACTACAAAATGCACTACAATGTGCCAGAGCAGTGGTTTTCAACCATTTTCATACCAGGGCCCCACTATTTATTCTGCAGTTTGGCCACGGAGGACCGCCATTTGATGTTGAGTTTAGTCTCTCGAACTAATATTGCCAAAATGTTGCTCAAAACAGCAATTCTTTTACATTTTCTAAATGTATAGATTCTTGACAATTGGGTAATTCTGATGTTTAAATATAATTTAACTCTTGAGAGCGTAACATGAAAACATTTTTCATTTCACGATCTTACAGATCTATCAGTGTCCATTTGGTTACCGATGGTCCTTTGTAGGAAGGAAGGAGGACTCTATCATAAGAGAAAATTGGTGAAAAACAAGGGTTTTATCTCAATTTCAACTAGGGGGGTCTGAAAAAAAGCTAAATATAGCAACTAATGCGCCAAGTTGGCAACACTGTGTGTTTGAGCAGGGAGAGAGAGGAGATGGGAAGACACGGCTCCAGTTCCACGCCGTTCTGTTTGCCAAGTCTAGACTTTTAGAAAAGGAGGAGAGAGGAGAGGCGAGAGGAGAGGAGAGTGTCCCCGAGGCGGTCAGGAGGTGAAACAAAAAGCGAGAAGTAGAGGGGGTGAAACTGATAAACAGTTGTACTCTTCACCGCCTGCCTAGTGTTTGACAGGAAGCCAGGGGCGGTCACCTCGGGACCAACCTTAGCAAGTTAGCATACATTTTCCAAAGGTGGCGGGTCTATGAGGATGGGCTGATGAGTGACTTCCACTCTGGGAAAATGCCACAACGTTTCACACGCACAGTAGTCCAGCAATCAGACAATCTTTCGGAAACAGATTGTGTCTATCGGAATGACGGTATACTTTGACGGAAAGGAAAACACTTGGGGAATTTTGACAGATATTTGACCAATATGGGAACAAAGTTGTAACCAAGAAGTTTCTTCGCCAATGGTGTTTCTCATGATGTCTAATAACGCGTGCTAAAATGTTGAAATTCAACTCCTGTGGGAAACCTCATAAAAACAGGTCCAAGTTGGGCTACTTGACTAGTCACAACTCATTGGGCTGAAAACAGCCATAGAACTTTCCCAAATGCTAACTAAGCACATTTATGATGAGGGTATGCATGTTTTTAGCCCAATGAGTTGTTTTCTAAGAACAACTGATGATTGGAATGGATTCAGCATCATGAAACCACCTAGTTAGACATATTTTCCGCCAGGAATTTTGAGGTAGTGAATGGTACCGACTTTGACCGTTTTCTTATTATGATTCCCACAGGGATTGAATTTCAACATTTACGCACATGTTATTAGACTAGAAACACATGGGTGAAGAAATTTCTTGGAAACGATTTAGTTCCCAGATTTTCGTAACTTAACTCCCTAACTAAACTAGATTTTTTTTTATTTACCTACTCTAAAGGCCGACGCTGCACACCATCCAAATTACACACCTCGAGTTGCAAATTGTTCAGCTTCATAACTACCCGAAAACCAACTACCCCAACACTCTTTTGCTGTCTGTAGATGACTGTTACGCTTTTTCTTTTTTATATATATTTGTAATGGGTTCTTCACATCATAAAAAAGTTTCGCGCGCTAACGCCGGCATGCAACGGAGGGCAGACAGTCAAATAAAGAACACTTCTCTTTATTTGAGGGTCACAGGTGAGGTCAGGCAGCAGCGTAACACATAAACAACAGACAGAACCACAGACACGTTAGACATGCCCGTGTCAAGGACCGGCCCAATGAGATTTGTAGACTTGCCCTTTTCCTGTGTGTACCAAAATCTTATTTCCCTGCAGCAGCCGTCACTACTGGAGTTTTGTTTTTTGTTTTGCAGGGCCGGATCTAGGCATGGGCAATGGGGGGTAATGCCCCCCTAAATTCCCTGACTGCCCCATCAAACATGATGGCATGCAAACAACCCAAATTCCAAAGATAATTCAAATAAAGTGCTTATATTTATCTCTGACGCTGTTGCAACTTCAACAACAGTTGATGTTATTATTGTTGCTTACTTGCCTACCTGTATAAGATATAAATCTTGTCTGTCACAGAACTAAAGACTTTAAATGAAAATGGTATGGTAATGCCATGTTTGCCTGCTTCTCCAATTGGAAAATGTTAGATCCGGGCCTGTTGTTTTGTATCAAGTATGGATGCTTGTGTTCTGTACTTGTCAGTCCCGCCATAGTCCTAAAACAACACGCCTTCGAATACATAAAAATGCATAAGCAGATGACACACCTAACATCAAAACTATATGCAATAAAAGTAAATGAATGCAAAACAAAAGAAAATACAAATAAACATGGCTTGCTGGCTGCATATAGACTCAATGGGGGAATGAATCCATGTAACCATGACAGGCTCCCAGCAACACAAACTGCAATTAAGCAATACAATCAACCCAATATTCAAACCTGTCATGTTAACTTAGGCCATAACTCAGAAGACTTCAACAACATACCTGTCTGTCGTACTGTTCAAACACTCACGAGCGAAATGTCACACAATTGTGTCTTTATGATAACCTACACTCAATCAGCATAATTACTACTTCCAGCAACTAAAGTGACAGTAAAAGTAATTCAGGGACAAATAAATGATACATCAAATAAATAACAAAATATAACCAAAATGACAACTAATGGCAGACACACACACACACACACACACGCACACACGCACACACACGCACACACACATGCACACATGCACGCACGCACACGCACTCACATGCCTGCATGCACACGCACCCTGCCACAGAATCAATTAACCTGTCCTTCAATATCCTCCTTACAGGCCACAAGGAGTGTATTACCACAGAGTCAGTTGTAGTGAATTCAGCCTTCACTCTTTTAAGGGACAGCCACCACACTGAATGAATTAGGGCAGTCCTGTACATGTAGAGACAAATAGCTATGATCTACAAGCTCACAAGGAGTTGCATCGTGGTACGTTGAGCTGTATTGTCTCTGGGGAAATGGGAAATTTGAATAATCAAATAAATAAATGTATAAATAAAGACATTTTTTTATCTATAATTAATAGCCCAACACATGAATTACCTAAAGGCCGTGGATTAAAAATATAATACAGAAATTTGGGATATGGAATTTGCCCCAGTATTGGGAAATGCATGGACTGATGAAGGTCAAAAAGGGAGGAAATCTATGATTTATTTAATTTGCTCAAAAATAAGACTTACAAGCCCAGTTGATCTTGTAAATCAGCATTTTTGGTATGAATACAGAATTGCTTTTGAATTTTGACTTGAACATTGGTGTGCCCAATTGGCCATATAAATGTGAAGACCCATGGCATGTACTTAACTTAGTTACTTTTACAAAGTAACTAAGTTATAGTTACTGTTAGTTACTTCTCTGAAAAAGTAACACTACTTTGCATGTTACTAAATTATGAAAGTAACTAACTTATTTTATTAAAAAAAAAAATAAGAAAAAACATTTTCCTAATGACACTGGTCCATTTGTTTTAAGATCTCTTATACCAGTAGTACAATATCCCAAAGACCAGGGGTGGACTGACAGTCTGGCATACAGGGCATTTTCCCGGTGGGCCGACCCCCCCGGGGCCGTTAATGTCGTGTTTTAATTAAAAAAAAAAAAAAATCTGCACAAAACCGGCCCACGAATCAGTGCTGGCGGCCCTCTGTCCTCTTCAAATGAGACTGCCTATTGCAGGGTTTTTATAGTTAACTAAAACTAACTAACTAATTTTAGTTAGCCCGAGCCCCAGAGCCCCTTATGTCTTAAATTCTCATGGGGGCTCAGGCCCCGGAGCCCCCACAAAGATTCAGAGGGCCGCTCTGAGGGCAGCTCTGGGACAAAATTGCCCGGTACGTTTTGAGCTCCCAGTCCACCCCCGATCCCAAATCACAGACAATATCCAACACTGTGCCCATGCACAGTCAGACCTAAAGTAATTACCCTAATGTTACCCTATGTCGAGAAGTCATCATCGTTATGATGACGTTATGCCCTGTGGAAGACACTTTCTGTTTCTCATGTGGAATGTGTTTAACTTTTGGAGCACACTCAGCACACCATGTCAGTACACATGACAAGGAGACTTTTTTTTATTACATTATTTAATCTGGGTGACTACTAACTCACCCATTTAAAATCACAGTAACTGTAATGGGAAAATGTACACAATTATTTTACAAGTTACTGCGAAACGTAGTCCATTACTTGTAAGGGTGTTAGTCCCAACACTGGCTATTTTTGGTACAAGACAATAATATACTGTATATGCATTGTGGCTCTCTGTAGTGAGTGTAGACAAGAGTTACCGGTAATTAAACATCTAAAGATGGTTTGGTTTCCAACTCTCGATCTTTATTTAGCTGCAGGGGGTCCACCTGTATCCCCCTCATGTACCATTGGTGCCCCCTGGACCCCTGGTTGAAACCCAATGCACTACAAGAGCACACAGGAAGCTACACCACTCATAGGAAGCTGCTCTCTCTCTCTCTGTATGCAGTTAGAAGTTAATGTGCAAATGAAGACAATTCTCCGAGCAGCAGCAGCAGCACTAGGAGTGATGTCACCCGAGCGCGCGTATATGTGGGTGTGGGTGTGAGTACACACATGCCCAGCTCTCTGCCCCCCTCCCCCTCCACTGTACTGTATGTGGCGTATCTGCGTAATAAGTAGAACTCTTGTTCCCCTCGCTGTCGCCGCTCGTTCTACAGTGGAGAGAGGAGGCGCGTGACTCCATTTATGGAGTACCACAGATGTCCTTTTAATGACGGGACGTTTTTTTTTTCCGTCAAAGCACTGCCATTGGAGAGCTATAACGGTGCGTTGTGCGGTGCCGGCGCCACACTCGGCTCGGAGTGGGTCGGAGAGGGGGGGGGGGGGGGGGCGTCGGTGTAATAATAACGCAGTGAACAGCTGAAGGGAAACATTGTTTTACAGAGGCCCACAGGCGTATCCATCATCCCAACTGCTGGAGAGCCCATGGAAATGATGAGGGCCCCATTGTGGCGGTAATGGCTGGAGATTGCCCAGTGCCATGTGTCTTTGGCTCTTTTTTTCCCCTCCGAGATGACACCGGCGCTAGAAGGATAGGCTTTGTTGAAGAGACAACCCTTGTGTGAAGAGAGGATTAAGTGGAATTCCTCTCGGGTCTCCATGTCTTCATTTATAGCGCGCAGTCTGCACCGGCCAGAGGCTTTTTGATTTGCTTTGTGTTTCCTCCCCCCCCCCCCTTTCCACCCCTTTTTCTCTTTATTCAGTCAGTTCAGATTTTTTGAAGTTAAGCTGTATTTAATAGTTGCCATTAGTACAGTGGTTGCAGCTGTATTAACTGACATCCAGAGTCCCCGGGTGGGAGTTCTGCAGTAAAAGTAAATGAATCCACAAAACTAGCTTTGTTTGTGTTGTTGACCTATTTCTAAAATATTAGCACATCATTTGTTCATTTGTGACTCATCGAGCACAGGGAACTATGTTTTTAGTGTCCATATCACTACACCCAAAGAGTAATTGCCTGTGATGGGTTGGGTCAAAAATGAACGAAGGATGTGCTCATTTCTTAGAAAATTTAACAACACAAATGATGTTAGTTTTGTGCTTTAATTCACTTTTACTGCCTTGCCCCAGTGACTCCGGAGCTACTTAATATTTCACCAAAAGCAGAGCAGAACTCCCACCACAGGACTCCACTATATTAATGGCATGTATTTCCCACAACTTAAGTTCCAAAATTCTGAACTTTCTATTTTTAAACTAGAGGCTGTGTTCGAAACAGGCCTCTGCTGCAAACTTGATCCCATAAGCATGGTCCCTAGAAGACATTCATCATATAAATACGTTTGTGGAGCGCAGTGTTATTTATCTCCAAAGGTGTACAAAAGGCTATAGCCTTCAGCGGCGAACGACCGGCGTTAACCCTGTGGCATTCAGTCTGTTTGTATTCTACTGTACCAATGTTGTGCCTATGAGACCCCCGCCCCGCCGCAACCCAACCCTGCAACCCCTGCAAGCAAACATTTAACTGTATATCGACTGCTCCTGGCCGATCTCTGTGTGCGTCCAAAGATGTATATGCGCGTGTTTATTCCCCGCGTGTTCTTTCTCTTGACGCGCATGCATGCATGCGTTCCACGCGCACATGCCATTCTTGAGTGTTTTGCCAAGCCTCCCCTGACGACGACAAACAAACATCGCCGCAGAGGCAGCCAGGCGCTCGAAACTCAGCGGCCGTCAGCGCCCTATGTTTCTTTTTCAGCCAATCCCGGCGCAGCGGCGGCCATGATTACCGCATCCCATGATCCTCGGCGGGAGGAGCCGGGGGTGGTGGTGGGGACCCTTGACCTCCTGTCACTGATATCTGTGTGTAGCCCTTATCTCTATGGCTTCCTGCCCTGCCTATATTTCTAAGTTTATATTGCCCTCATCAACTACCGCGCCACTCAATAGGGCCACTGTTTGGCTTGTCACTTAGTTGTTATTATGTAGAACAAGAAGGTAATAGCTTTCGGCGGTTGAGAGATAGGAGAATGTGTCACAATGGGGACTTGGGTCAACAGGGAGGCAGTGTTGTGGGACGGAGGGTGGCAGTCTGACCCGTTGGCTGCGTGCACGGGGGTCAACGTTTAAATCACTTTTTAAAAATGGTAAGGAAAGCATCTGGAGTTCAAAGTTATAATGTAGGAAAAGAAAGTTGAAAGGACCCGTTAATACCTGACTAAATCCTACGTTTTCTCACCCTAATATCAGTGGTTCTCATTCCCAATAGGTTTTTGGCTGGGGACCCCAGAAGCAAAAAAATATATACCGGTACTTTTCTTAGGAATATGAACTATAGAAATTGTATTTTTATAACACAACCGTGGGTTACAACATAATTACATGATTAATATTATATGATTATATTTCATTTTATTCCAAAAGTGTGTTTGTTTTGTTTTGTTTTTAGATAGAGTAGGCCCTATATGCAAATTCTCAACTCAAGTCTAAAAGCACTTAATGTGCATGAAAATAACGTCTTAAACATGTATGCAAATATAAATAGCTGGACTGCGTCACATCGTTTTTTAGTTCTGTGATATAATCCTTGTCAATTGCAGTATCGTCGCCTTTCTGCTGTGCTTGGGGTGACCAGACGCCCATCTTTGCGTGGGACAGTCCCTCATTTCCAGCACTTTTCAGGTGTCCCACAAATTGAGACGCCGTCGTCACACAATGTGACTGACAGACATTGTTTAAAGTCTGTTAAAATATAGTTCTGTCGCTCAAATGAACAGTTTGGATGTGGTCACCCTAGCTGTGCTACATGGGGTGAGGCCTGGCCATACACAGGCCCTGCTATAGAAGCTTGTGTCCATTTCACCGGTTAACCAGTGCAAAGACAAACAAGCAGCGCTGACAGCCAAAAGGAGAGCTGACACTGGCCGGAACACATGATGTGAGTGATGTGTCAGCAGCCAAGTCAAACATTAAACTCCAAACCAGGCGTGAATGAATGGGCTCTTGCTGGCTGCTATAGTGTAGACTACTAGAGGAGTGTTATATATGGAGCTATCCACAGATAGTGTTCCACTGAACAAGTTGATTTGGGGGGGGGGGGGGACAAGAGACAAACATACAGATCAAAATGACCATTCATTTTCTACATTCTCTAGTTGTGAGGATTTGGGCTAATTTAGATGATGAATATTTTAACTCTTGAGAGTGTAAGCATGAAATCAAATGGACCCGCAAGGGTCAGTTTGGTTTCATCTTTACGCTCTCAAAGAGTTACATCTGATTATCCAGCTCTCCATCATTTAGCCAGGGGACCACTGGCTAAATGATTCAACAGCCCTAGTAAAAACATACTCTATTTTCAGTGTTCTACTGTTTCCGCTGTAAAGAAAACTCTGGTAAAGAAAAGTGCTATACGAATGAACACCTAGCTGCTATTATTATCATAGTCATCATCAGTACTATACCGGCCGGTTTAGAATGTAATTGAAGCGACTAGGTGTATGCATGTTTGCGTATGCATGAGCTGTGTATGTGTTGCTAGCCCCCCACCCCACCCGACCCGGCCCCACACACACACACACAGGTGGACAATTGTTGCCATTATCAGGCCTGTCCATTAATTAGTGTAATTAGTCTTGCTGCGGGCAATAAGGGCCAGATAGGAGCTGACGGGCCTCCAGCCCTCACGCCCACTCAGGCCACGTTTACCTTCGGTGATAAGTTTGTGAGCTGGCTAATCGGACACATTAATCACGTTCGGAGCCCCAGTGCGCCGCTCTGGCTGTTTGCCGTTGCATTAAGGCCTGTTATCTCTAATCGGAGCCATTGGAGGGTGTGGCGATATTAACGATGGGGAGGAGAAACACAAACCGACCTGTTATATACCTTTATACCTGCACATGTAACACCGCAGAATTGCCCTTTAATGGCCATTTTGGAGTGCTGTTAATCAGCTTTTACAATGGGTGCGATCCTGTCAACAGATATGACTCTGAATGAATGAGTCTGTGCATGTGTGTGTGTGCGTGTGTGCGTGTGCACACACGCGCAAACTTAGAGTTAAAGTTAAGTCTCCTATCAGGCTTGACTTCATTGTCTGAAAGAGGTGAGATCAGGGGGAGCTAACCTGATTTCTCTTGTTTTTCCCTCTTTAACATCAAACTGACCCCAACCTTGTTAGTCAATAAAGCCATTACATTCTCTCTCTCTGGGATGCGTCTGTGTGACGGCCGTCTCATCAATGGGCTCTTTAATCCCATCTGTATGGGAACACCTTTAGGCGTTTCAAGCTTTAGCAATTGAAAAATATCAGACCTACAAGCTCATATCGCACCACTTGGGGGTGCGATATGAGCTTGTAGATCTGATATAAAAAAAAAGTGGAAATGATGAGCAAATCTTTGAATATATTCTTTTGGTGTAAACATTTTAACTCAGATCTTTGCTTCTGGGGGAATCCCTATACACAAGATGGGGGTCCGCAGGCAAACACAGATAATTCCGGGGATCCTTTGCATGAGGTATTTTCATCAGCATCAGTGACACACAGAAAAATTAGAATCTAGTTTCAGAAATACTCGAATATAGTGTCAGACACTATGGAATCTAGTGTCTGACATTAGAATCTAGTGTCAGAAACTAGAATTTACTGTAAGAAACTATAGAATCTCTGTCAGAAACTAGAATCTATAGTGTCAGAAACTAGAATATAGTGTGAGAACTAGAATCTAGTGTCAGAAACTAAAATCTAGCATCAATTACTAGAATCTAGCATCAGAAACTAGGATATAGTGTGAGAAACTAGAATCTATCATCAGATATTAGAATCTAGCATCAGATACTATAGAATCCAGTGTCAGGATGCAGCGGGTTAAGCAGGAGGCGAATAAGAGCATGGGAACCGTCCCTTTGAGGAGAGAGAGAGAGAGAGAGAGAGAGAGAGAGAGAGAGAGAGAGAGAGAGAGAGAGAGAGAGAGAGAGAGAGAGAGAGAGAGAGAGAGAGAGAGAGAGAGAGAGAGAGAGAGAGAGAGAGAGAGAGAGAGAGAGAGAGAGAGAGAGAGAGAGAGAGAGAGAGAGAGAGAGAGAGAGAGAGAGAGAGAGAGCACATCCAGGCCACCCTGAAGCAGATCCAACCAATGGCACCCTGCTTGCTTTGAAGACCCCCCCCCCCCCCAAAATATCCATCCTCTTGTCTGATCTTTCTTTATCCGCTTTCTCTCTATCTCTGTGTCACTCACTTTCTCTCTCTCCATATCTCGGTCTCACTTTCATTCTTCCTCATCCTCCCCTTTATCCCCGGGATCACTTGTTCTTTTAGCTTCTTTTGATTAGCATACCAAAAAAGGCCCTTCTTCCGCACTTCCCTCACCCTGCCGTTAAGTGCCATTAATGCTAATTGGGGGCAGGGAACTTCTAAGTAGCTCCCTGCCCACTCTATTTGTACACCTGGTGGGGGGGCTCTGCATGGCGGTGATTGGGGGGTGGGGACCTGCGTGTGCGTGTGTGCGTGTGCGTGTGCGTGCGCGTGCGTGCGTGCGTGCGTGCGTGTCAGAAGGCCACCTCATGCCTGCAGTACTATGTGGCTTTGGCGTATTCAGGTCTGCAACCACCGAGGTCCATCTGTGCAATTTAAGCATTTAGCAGGTGCTCTTAATCCAGAGCGATTTACATTAAGCATGAACAAAAGAAAAAAAATATTGCAATAAGTTTAATTTACAATGTACAATTTAAGCACTAAAACATGGTAACACATCATATGCATACAAAGTAGTTAAAGCGTGTCAAACAAGAGCTGATAACATAATAGCAGGACATCCTATGTAGGTAACTTCTATCTAAGTGCACTTAAATATACTGTAAAAACTTAGGTTGGTACTGCAAGTGCTATGGGCTGATATGTGCCGTCTAGGCTACTGCAAGTGCTATGGACTTACTGTAGATGGAGTCTGATGAGGTGTGCTTTCAGACTGGTTGCTGTATCATTGATTTGTGGAGAAGCTGAATTGTTTACCTACAGTATTTGACTTAGCTGAGGCCCTGATTTTGACACACACACACACACACACACACACACACACACACACACACACACACACACACACACACACACACACACACACACACACACACACACTCATTTTTTTTGTCAAGAGTATCCTGTGACATGGATAACGTATTAGTAGAAAATGTACGCAAACATGGGTTTGAATGTGTGCAATCGAGTGCCTAGCTCTGTGTGTGTGTGTGTGTGTGTGTGTGTGTGTGTGTGTGTGTGTGTGTGTGTGTGTGTGTGTGTGTGTGTGTGTGTGTGTGTGTGTGTGTGTGTGTGTGTGTGTGTGTGTGTGTGTGTGTGTGTGTGTGTGTGTGTGTGTGTGTGTGTGTGTGTGTGTGTGTGTGTGTGTGTGCGCGCAGGCGCGTGGTCACGAGCGCGGCCGATGGACCATAGTAATGAGTGCCAGTGGGTGTCCTAGCAGCAGCCTGGTATGGTGTCTCTAATGGCAGGTCTGACAGCTAAAACAAGGACACGCTGTCTGTGGACAGATGGATGTTCACTGACTGACTGACAGGCCGGAGGTCGGAGGTCAGCGCCAATACATCACCGCAGCGTCGCATTTAAAACTTAAGCATCAACGGAGAGAGGGTATTTTAGGAGCACTATACTGTATATGTTGTTGTTTTTTGGGGGGCGGAATGTCGCACAGGACCGAAAGGTCACTTGCTTACATAAGCGATATCTCACAAGAGGGACTTCCTTGAAGTCAGCGCCGAGTTGCTTTAATGACAATAAAGAACACCCTTGAGTCTGATAACCTCTTGTTGTTAAAAACACATCGTTTTTGCAATGACAGATGTAGCCACAGTGACCACAAATGTCCCAAGAAACTTGGGACAAAGCCTCTATCAAGTTTGATACCACCATGCGTTTTTGAATGACCTTGCCATGGTATAGTGCTATAGGCGAGTGGTTTTCAACCAGTGGTCCGGGGACCACCAGTGGTCCTTGACAGGTTTCCAGGTGCTCCGCAGGCTAAATGATGGTAAGTCGGTCAACCAGGTGTAAATATATGGACCCTTGCGGGACCATTTGGAGGTTACATGAATAAACACAGTGAATGGAGCAAATTGGAAGAGATCCGTTCTGTTCATTTGTGCTTGATTTCATGTACCTGACAATGCGTTTCTCTTACAAATGTGGCAACAAACTAAAAGATAACAGGACCTTATTCACACACAAACACGAATTATGGGTTGTAGGAAAGGTGTGTGTGTGTGTGTGTGTGTGTGTGTGTGTGTGTTCATTCATCATTTGTAAATCAGAAATGTAACAAAATGGACTCTTACAGCTCCATTTGGTTACATTGCCATTATTCTCGGGAGTTGGATTCACACTTTCACATGCGTAGCCGTATCGGGAGTGTGGCTTTTGTTTGGGTACGGTTTGATATGAACACACGGCCGCAACAATCAGACAATTACCCAATGTACACTGCGCTGGCACAAAGTCCAATTAAGCTATTGCGCTTGGCAACTGTGATGAATAGAAACGCGAGAGTATCTGTGTTTATTTTATCATTAGGAATATTACGTGCCGGAGCGTAGATTGGAGGCGTGCTGTGTGCTTGCTTGTGTGTGCGTGCGCATGTGCGCGTGTGCGTGCTACGCTACGGTTAGGAGCACGCGTGGCAGTGGAGGAGCAAATTGGATCGGGGTATTACAGTACGGCGGAGGCCCGGCCGCGCTATCCTGATGAGCGGCGACAAACAAATTGGATTGGTGGGCGTGTAAATCGGATGCAGCTTGATGAGCCGGAGGGGCAAATTGAATTCTCAACAATGTAAATGTGTATCGGCTCGATGGGTCCTGGCGTGGGGGTGCTCGTGCTCACCCCCCCCTCCACCGATCCCCCCCTACCCCACCCCAATCCACGCAGCGCTTAAATCATGCGATTGTTCCCTGCTGTTTCCCAGATACAATCTCTCTTGGCCATTTGCCGCGACATCTAATCTCTTTTTGATGACGGTGTAAGAGATGTGGCTTTACATATGGGGGGAAAACTTGACTGTCTCTCTCTATCCATCTATTTCTATATCTCGTTCTATCGTGCACGCACGCACACGCGCGCACACACACAAAACCTGTACAGTTGGCAGAGAAGGATTGCTTTGATTGAGCCAACCATGTGTGTTGATTCAAGAGATTAGCCAGATGATTGGTTATACTAATGGACCTCCTGTTTCTTCTCTCTCTTTCTAAAAAAAAAAAACAGAAGAAAAAAAAACATTTTGATCACTCTGTTTCTGAGAAGACACACATTGTGGCAGGAGGCGACATTTATCATTGTCCCGAGGCAGTCGTTTTTATTAGTTATTACTGGCATTTTTAATTGTCCGTTTGGTTATTCATTGACTTAACATTATGGATTTAAAAAGCACAATTTATTTGTTTTTGAGCGGTGCCTTAACAGCTCCAATGAACAGCTGCGTGGGTCCCTATGTATGTATGTCTCTGTCTGTTTGAGCACCCGGACTTGCAATTCAGCAGGGCCACGTCTGTTATTATAATTCAAAAGTAATTTTTTGTGTTTTTTTATTCAGCTCATTAACTCTGAGTTCCATTTTGCCAGCCTGTAGCGCCCCCATTTTGTCCAGAGTGCCATTTATATGCATTAAGCAATTGATTGATTGATCTCAAAAACAAAAATCACAAAAAGCACAAACATACTGTATTTCAGAGATGTGTAACTACAGGGTTAACCCCCACCCCTGCCAAACGCATCATTTCCGGTCCAGGAAGTGTCACTTCCGGCCACAGACCAAAACAACCAGCTCTTCCACCAGTACTCTCTTCCACACACACACACACACACACACACACACACACACACACACACACACACACACACACACACACACACACACACACACACACACACACACACACACAGGAGAGATGCTAGGACGTTACTTTGCCAAAATTCAATGAAATTTCAGAAGAAGCGATGCTAACTCGGTTAGCATCGCCAGCGGCTAAAGTGGAATAATCAAGCTAACTTTAAATCTCGTGTTGAACGTCTATGGTACCGTGTTACCTGGACCTGTTTAGGTAAACAAAATCTTGTCTTAACGTCCGTGGCAATCAGACAGTTAATGAGCCTTGTTGTTGTTTTGTGTCCTTCCAGTTATCCCTACAGTGAGGACAGCAGTCAGGGCAAGGAGTACATGAACACCCGGTGTCCCGCCTGGTGCGACCGCATCCTGATGTCCGCCTCCGCTAGAGACCTGGTTTTAAAGGTGAACTCACACTAACACCACGGATTAGTTCAATTAAGTTCTCAGTTGACTGATTTCAGTCATTTGTATTCCATTCCATTCCATTCCATTCCAGAGATCAGTCTATAGCAGGGCCAGATACCAGGGCCCACTGTTTATTCAGCATTTGAGCCACGGACCACAGTTTGAAGACATCTTAGCCCCACAGACCCCAAAACTAAAGTTTTGTTTTTGCTTTAGTCCACAATACCAGGTTGGATTTCGGCAAACAATGACTTGGGCTAATTCACATTTTAACTCTTGAGAGTGTAAACATGAAACCAAACGGAACCGCAAGGGCCGGGTGGAATATTCACTCATTTTCTAAAGCCACGGTCCACACAGACAGTAAATACAGCCCACGACTTCCACTGGACCCTGTCATCTTCATAAAGCCCACAGATCTCTGTCTTACTCCCTCACTCAAATCTCCTATTCTCCTCTTCGCTCTCTCTCTATCTCACTCTCACTCTCTCCAGGGGCGGATGTAACATTTCCCAATTGGGGGGTGGGAGGCAGGAGAAAATGGTATGGTTGTGACTTCATCGCCCGTGGCGCGAAGCAATACGGACGATGAAGTCACCCCCATACCATTTTTGGTCACAGGACTTTTATTAGGCAATTAAGCATCAACAATAACATCAGTTGTTGAAGTTACAACATGCACGCAGCATGCATAAAGCTATAGGTCTGACTCAGATAGTTTTCTGTTTTGAATGATGGAATGCTGTTGGTTTAGTGGTGCCATGATTGTAGTTAGTTAGTAGCAGTAGTAGTGATTTCAAATCAAATTAAATATAAGCACTTTAATCTGAAATATTTTGGGTTGTTTTGCATGCCATCATGTTTGGTAGGGCAGACTGGGCATTTAGGGGGGCATTGCCACCCCCCCATGCCCATGCTTAGATCTGCCCCTCTCTCTCTCTCAGTCTGGTCCCATTGGCACAGGCAGGCTCAGAACGAGGGCAGGAGTCAAATCCAAAACCCATTGTACCATTCTAAGCCCCCCACCAATCTGCCATCTATACCTCTCTCTGTCTCTCTCTGTCTCTGTCTCTGTCTCTGTCTCTCTCTGTCTCTCTCTCTCTCTCTCTCTCTCTCTCTCTCTCTCTCTCTCTCTCTCTCTCTCTCTCTCTCTCTCTGTCTCTTTCTCTTTCTCTCTGTCTCTCTCTCTCTCTCTGTCTCTCTCTCTCTATCCCTCTCTCATTGTCTCATATCTTTCCCGTCCTCCTCCTACAGTCTGTGCTGCAGTCTGTTCATTCTTAATACCCCCTACTTTGTTTGCTGGATTATGTGAAGATCTGCTGTACAGCCTTGCAAAAGGTTTTCTCAGACCTTCTTATTGGAGCTATGCAGCCATGACGAACAAATGCACGCGCGCACACACATAAAATTCCAAAAGGGACATTTCACACACCAATTCCTATAGAAGATTTACAGCGGTGGTAGTCAAAGTGCGGTTCCAGCGACCCTTTGTGTTCCTCGAGGATGTTCCCAATCTCTTATTCAGGGAATTTACAAATGGAACCGTTTCCCCATGAATCAGGAAGCAATATGGTCTATTAATAAATCTTACGGACTTTACTGCTCTTCAGAAGCGTTAATATTGTAAACAGCAAGGCAGCGAAATGTTAGAAATGAGCTAGAACTGAACATCGGTGTTCTCAGCTCCACCGCAAGCTCAACCTAGATTCAGAAAAAAATAAGACAAAAACTGGTTATAAAACCGCATTGCTACAGGAAGTGAACAGCAGAGAAATTGTGTACACTCCACAGACCCGTAAGGGTCCATTTGGTTCCGAATTGTCATGTTGCCGAGGACACCCTGGAACTCCCTCAAGGACCCCTGGGGTCGACTCTTTAAGAACCTCAACCTGCACTCCATATTTGGGGCTTGTCAATAAATAGCCTTGTCAATAAATAGCCTTAAAATAGCATCACTACAAGTGTCACAAAGCAAGCTTGTTGTGGTAGAATCAGCCAGTTATTGTCCTGCAAATTATTTAGTGATTGTTGAGTTGTTATGGAGACTTTGTGTTGGACAACAGCAGCTTTCAAGCGGGGGGCGCGGTGGGGGTTGCAGTACTGTATTGTACAGCACAACGGTCAGTACACACAGCCACAGTGGGGTGGCTGTACAGGAAGTTTGTCTTTCTTTTGTCTCGCCTCCAATGAGAAATTCCTTCCTGCTCTTTCTTCTCGGCGACTGACGCATCACAAGCAGGTCTTAACTCCGCGGCTGCCCCATAACACCGCGCTGCAGCGCTCGGTTCCCCCGACACTGTAATGCAGGTGTGCCTCTGGAATTGTTGAGACCAACTCACTTTGTTGCAATATGCTCTACTGCAACTTTATAAAAGTGTTTTCTTTTATTTACTTTGTCCATCATTTTCTTCACTTTCCCCAGCATAGTCTACTTTGTATTTGCCAGCCCATAGAGCCCCATTTTGGACCCTGGCATGTTGAGTACACAGGTTGTATGTTAGAAATGTTGATTAGGGCTCCTCAGCATGTAGGAACTGCCGGATGCTAATTTGCATGTGTCAAGCAATTTTCATAATTGGCATAATATGTGACCATACCATTAAAGGATAACACAAAAACGCACACACCTATGGGGCTGACAATAGCCATTTAAAATTTGCTGACTAAGGACATTATGATGACATATGAAGATATGAGTTTTTTTCTGAACTAACTAATGCGTGGAATGGATAATGAAAACCCCACGAGTTAGACATATCACGTGCTACATATAGCATGTTTAAGTTTAGCATATTTTGCCGTCTATGCCCTTTGCCTTTCTTATGAAGTTTCCCACATGTTTTGAATTTCAACCTTTTCTTACATCTTATTAGACACCTTTGGAAACACGTTGGTGAAGACATTCCTTTGTAACGGTTTAGTTCCCAGATTTTCGTAACTCTAAAGTCTATAGGGCTCTAGAAACAAGCGTGTGGATATTCCTTCTCCACTCTGAATTTAAAACCCAGTCGGAAGCCAAGCGCTGCCAATACAAGCCATCACAGCGCGGGGGTATTTGAGAATGATTATGGCGATCCATAATATTTAATTACACCGATATTTTTCAGGGCAATGCTCTTCTTTGCGTCGAACTGCCAGGGCGAGTGACCTTCAGTTCATCACATTGCTAACAGCAGCTGGGGCTCTATACAGAGTCACACATCTCCGTGTAACAGACAATAAGCACAATTGCCCAAAAACGTTTGCCCCCCCCGAAATGCACACACGCCGCCTTTAGCGGGGGAGCCACTGTTTGCAGGTTTTCTCAATTACCAGCTAATTGCTTGTAATATACGGGAACCGGGCAGTCTCCTAACAGTTAGTGTTATCACAGATTGGCTGATGATTCACTGGCTACACACACACACCGCGTGCGCGCCCGTGTGTGTGTGTGTGTGTGTGTGTGTGTGTGTGTGTGTGTGTGTGTGTGTGTGTGTGTGTGTGTGAGCATTGCACACTCACTCAGCGGCTCTCAGTATTACAGATTGTTGGGACATGGGCCTGTAAACAGCCCCAGCGTGTGGCATCATCTATCATGGCACGGTCGGTTAACTCACCATCATGTTATTTTCTGCTTGCCGAGCCCTAACACGGCAAAGGTTGCCCGTTGGCTGTGGCGCGCGGCGCCGGCCCCGGGAGCGTACGGTAATGAATGTTTAGCCGAGCGAGCGCTTCGTCTCTGCCGGAGGGGCCCCGGGTAATTTGTTTATCTGTCTAAAGATTATGCAGGCCGAAAATCCACAATTTTATGCTGCCTTTGTAAATTATCCAGTGTGGTGTTTGATGAATGTATCCTCGGGCTTTGGGAGGCAGCGGATCGTGTATGTATGTGTGTGTGTGTGTGTGTGCGCATCGGAAGGGGGGATGCGTGTGGTGTGGCGTGTATCTCGCCAGACAAATAGCGGGGTCTGCCGGTGCGTATAGCTCGCTATGAAAAAAGGTAGAGCGGCGTCTGTGTGGGGGGGTGGGGGGGTTCGGGGGCTGGGGGTGCTATCCCGCTAGCGAAAGAAAGCACAGCGACGCGGCGTTGACCCTCTTCGACTGGCGGATTGGTTTGAAGTTAATTTGGATTTCACTTTATGGTTCATTCTCGGGCGCTCTATCTCTTTCCCTTCTGAAGCGACGACAGCCAACGGCTCACCTAGTCACAGCTGACAGCTCTCCGCCCGCGTGGCGTGCACGCACACACGCGTGTGTTGAGCCAGTGAATGGTGTATGTATGTGCGTCTGTGTGTGTGTGTAAATCTGTAACAGTACTGTGTGTACATTTAGGTGTGTGTGTGTGCGAAGGTTGAGCGCAGGGCCTGGCTGTTTAAAAAGTCTTTAGTTCAACCAGAGTGGTATGATTTATACTCTTCTCTCCAGGTCCATGTCTCAGTCGGTAACACTTCCTTTGTTTGCTGAAAGTGATATTGAAACATAATGTTCTCTGAATAGGCACTTTGGATTACATTGTGGAGTGCATTCCGGACACCAGGAAAAGAAAAAAAAGTCGTGTGGAAACCACATATGTCCGGCTTTTTTCCTGGTAAAAAAAGGAACCCGTATTCAGTGGATTTCCAATAGTTCCGCATGACTCTGCATGTTGTACGCCTAAGCGTGGCCTTTTCATGTACAAAAAGGCAACATACACATTCATTTAAAAAAAACATTATTATTATTGTGAGGGACTTTTTGCCTTTATTCTATTGATAGATGGATCACAAGGCAACAGGAAAATGGGGAGAGACGGAAAACACACTGCAAAGTGTGTCTGGATCGTGATCGACTCGAACCCGCAATGCACTGTAATGGTGGTTTACCATCCAGGCCACCTCTAATGGATATATCCAATTTTTGGCTTGAATGCAATAGCAGAGGTTAGAATAGGGGGTACTGAATATAAACATTGTTTGTTTTGTTTTGTTTTGCTAAATGCAAATCAGCTGTACTGAGTTATGATAAATGTCAGTATGATTGTATTGAACAACCATGCCAACAACCTCACTTCATTATACTCTTGACTGCATTGCTCAAAAGTTTCAAAGCAAAACATACAATGCTGTCTTCCTAGTTGGAATCGGTTATGAGAAAATACCCGTTATATCTGATAATAATAATAATAATAATAATATTGCGATCTTGTAGATTGTCTATTTTCAGTATTCACCACAGCGACGCACGGAACATAAAGTATGAATCACGCTGGAGAGCTGATTTAATCACACACATCGGATGCTTCCGTTATGCATAAATAAATCACATGCAATAGCCGGCGCAGCTTTTCACGACACTGTGATATAACACTTTCATTGTATGAAGATTTAGCGTTATAGCACCTTCATAAAGGGGCTTGCCCCTTTTACGGCATGTCCCTGCATGACAAACCCTTATTCGAAACGGCATCATTATAATATTTATGCAACATGATTACAACAGACAGATTTGTGAATAAATTGTCCCCCCAGACAAATGACATCTTCAAATTGAATGCGTCTGCACGCGGGCAGGTTGACTCCAGTGGTTTTTATCCAGTGGCTGCTCCTCACTTCTGGTCTGCCGCTGTGGCGTTGTGTTGAACCACTTACAACAGGGGGTTTCGTTTAAAACCTTTTCATATCGAGACACATTATTTATTCAGCATTTGAGCCACAGACCAACATTTGACATGAAGAATATAGTCCACGGTTTCAAACTGTATTGCCGTTGATACCAAGAGAGATGGAGAGAACAGGCAAACGCTGATCAAAAACAAGATAATTCTTCGACATTGTGTAGACTTGTTGTGAATTGACTTAAGTAAACCAGATGTTTAACAATAATTTGACTCTTTGAGTGCGAAAAATTAAACCACATGGTCCATTTGGTTTCATTTACACTCAGATCTATATGGGTATTTTGTTACCAACAAAGCTGGGGGCCACGTGGAACTACTTATTACTAACAAATTGTAACCCATAATAGCCATGATACATAGTAGAATCATCAGTTTTAACACACTTATATGCAACTTTGAAAGTGCACAAGTTTGAAGCGGTTGGTTTACTGAGCACTGAAGACATCTAAAAATGGCCAATATTAAAACTCACTGTGTTTTTGCTATTGGAAAAACTTGCAATAGAAGAAGTCAGAGGAGGGGGTACAGAATATAAATATTGTTTGTTTTGTGGGTACAGCTGATTTGCAATTAGCAAAAATGCAATTTGCAAATCAGCTGTACTCGCAAATTCAGTCAGTATTATTCTTTAGATAGAGGAACAACAATGGGACTGTAACAGTGGCTTACAATGGTAGCACTGTTGTTCCGTATCGGTTTGAACCTGAGTGTAGGGAGGGTGAGGAATGACGATAGTGATGAATCTTGCTGTCGCTGCCGGGATATACATCCCCATATCTACTGACATACACAGCATCGCTACTTTACTGTTCCACAAATAATGTTATACACTTATATGATACAATTCAAAGCTCACTGGAACAATGTCCTGTACTCACTCAGATCTGGCCCAGAATAGCTTAGCTATAGCTTTTGGTGAACAGGTGAAGACATCCAGTGATGTTACGATGATGTCCTACAGTGATTCCAGTGACATTCAATACTAGGCCAGATCATATGGGAATGATCTTTATGTTTTTTCCAGGGTGTCTTCTTCAGCAGTTGAAATAATATAGCTATGGCTAAGCTATTCTGGTTGATTCTGATTGAATCAAGTTAGTCTGGCCTCAATCTGATACTCTCTGATTCATCCAGGGACGTCCGTCTTTAGTGAACAGGATTTGTGTTGGTTGAAATCAGGTGATATTCCGGGCTAGTGCTTACTGGGAGTGAATCGATGAAACCTTTAAAGGTGCTGCAAGTTTGAAATAGTTTGGTCAAATGTTTGTTGTTAAAAAGGTCTTTGCTGCAGTGTATGTTCTCCCCATTTTTCCAGCTGATTAATCAGAGAATGCATTTCCTGGTGGCTCACAAATGTCATCAAATCAGGAACTAGAACCGCACAAAGATAATTCATCAGCTTATGTTCCAAATCCACTTTTGTTTGCACTTTTTGTGTCATCACTTCCAGTTTCTCTTCCTATGTGAGTTCACTCTCCTGATTGGATTAAAATGCTATATCGACCCGAAAATGTATTTTCTACGTACTGAAATAACTGGAGGCTGAAAAAAAAAAAAAAAAAAAAAAAAAAGAAAACCCTGTTACTTTACGGTCCATCCAGCATATTGAGGGTGGCAGTAGCTCATGGGTAGAGTCGCTGGGAGAACAGCCGGATGGGAAGGTTCCCAGTTCGATCCCTATGGGCTCCCCCATAGTTGCTGTCAAAGTGTCCTTAAGCAAGACACTGAACTGCTAGTTGCTCCTGATGGTTGGTGCATGGTTTCCTCCGTCATCAGTGGGTGAATCTAATGCACAATCTATTCGAAAGAGCCTTGGATAGAGACACTGTATGAATGAACATTCGCCATTCACACATTTCCTTTGACCCTGTTCTTTTTTAATAGTACTTGCATTGGGGTATAAATGTGCATTGCATTGGGGTATAAACGTGTGTCTCAGAATGTTACTGAACTTGTGATTGTCTTTCCACAGCCTGACAATGAAGAGAAGTCTATAGTCTATGATAACATAGGGCCCAATGTCTGCATGGGAGACCACAAGGTAACGTCCTCGGCCCATTTCAGTTATTATTATGTGTGTGTATGTGTTTGTGTTTCCCTGTGCACTTGTTTGTGCGTTACCTTGTGCACGTGCTTTGTTGGATGTTTGTTGGCTGTGTGTGTGTGTGTGTGTTATTCACATTGTTGATGTTAATGGTGTATATTAGTGCCCATGCACTGATGGCTGTGCCATATGTGATTTAAGTGAATATTTGCTCAACTTTAAGTGAAACACTCCCTGAAAATATACAAAAGAGAAAAAAAAAGAAAAACAGATCTTGACCAATGTCATACAACAAAGTGTTTTGGCGATTGTGTAAAGTTTTAACTACACAATAAAATCCTCAGTGTTAATATATCCATTTGTATAACTCAGACAAGGTGCGTTCACAAGAGTTATCTAATTTACCAATAATGGACCTCGATTGCATTTATCAAGCTAGGCCAAATGGAACCAAAATGGACCCTTATGGGTCTGCAACTCCATTTGTACACTCACGGTTACATTAATTACTTATTACGCCAGTATTTATGGCAAAACGTGGTTTGATACTGCAGGCATTTTTCATTTAAGACCCCTTATTTTGAAGAGGAGTTTGGTGTTGATTATAATGACAACGGCTGTGAGAGTAACTATCGATTCATAGTGTTTAATTGGCGCTGATTGCCAGCAGTGGTGGTAAAATTGTTGAGATTGATTTCACTGCGTATAATTGGGGATCCATGAGATGGCAAAATGCCAATAAACGGGGGAGGGGGTCTGTAAGGCATGTCAAACTGGGGATCCTTGAAATTAAAATGCTTGAGATCTTCTCTCGTGTCTCTGGCATATGTTTTCAAATGTGTGTTTGTTGGGGGGGGTCTTCGACAACAGGAAAAAACAGATTGGTAACCACTCTGAGAATGACTGACCTATAGGAGAGGGGGGGGCGAGGGGTGAGTGGTGGTGTTCTGTCATGCTGACTGACTGTATTGAGAGTGTTTAACACACAGTCGCTCCATGTCGGCGGTGTCAGACGGTCGAGGGGCTCCCGCCCCGGCGCCTTAAGGCCGCGCCGGAGGAGGCCAAAGGGCCTCACGGGTCTTTCATCATTACCTGGTGCTGGTGGACGGTATAGTGTGTGTCTGTGAGGTGACCCCGGGGCGCCGCTAAGACACTGCCGGCAGCTCCGCTCCGCCGTGCCATCCATCCATCCACCCCACCCCACCCCACACACTGCTGCTAGAATCACCACAGTGGGCTATATGTTTAACTGTTTAAGTGCTCTAGGCGTTAAGACGAGGCTCACTTCGCTCTGTACAGGGTGCTACGACGTACGGACGAGTTCTTCTGTTAATTTTGAAATGCATTTTCTGAGCACCGATTGTTTCCATCGAATAACGGTCAACATCATCGCATGCGTCCATAGCTGATCATAAAGCAATAAAGCGATAGATTTATGGCTTGATTTCACTTATACTGTATATGAGGATGATGGTGATCGCATCGTAACAGCGACACTTCTGCCTGTGTGTGTGTGTGAAGAAAAACACTGCAGTGACAACAGGTCTTCTTCTATGGTGCCAAATTCCCAGAAGTTGGAGAAAGTTACTGTGGAGAAAGTTACTGCCACCCCCAGGACAGACTCTTATAATATTACCACTACTTAGCCCTTCAAAACGGCTAAGTAGTGGTAATTTTTTAGGCACTATAGAGAAATATTAAGCTTAATTATGCTGGAAAGGAAAAAAAAAAAACGCATGCTAATACTCCCGGTATGTGAGTTTAACCTGTGTGTTTACTGTATATACACTGTATAATCCTGAGTGTAGATTATTGAACACGGAACGTATACTAATGTAACCAAATGGACCCTTTTCGGCTGTACTAGACGGGTCCATTTGGTGGCATTCTTACACTCCGAGTTACAAATAAATAACAGAGGATTTTACTGTGTAGGTCCGGTGCACCAAGTGTGCATTCAGTCGCATGCATGCATGCATGAGCGTGTGCATGTGTGTGTGTGGTGTGTGTATAATACAGTATAATCTCACTCCCAAATAGTGTGTTTGTGCGTGTGCACGTGGATGTGACTCACACCTCTATAGTACATGCAGTGGTGGAACTATAACTTGTACTTTACTCACATATTTCCAATTATCATAACTTTTTTCCCTCTCAGAGATACTTTTACTCCACTGCATTTATTTGAATTAATTAGTAATTACCGTAGTTAATTAGTACATTTTTATGATTGTTTCAAAAATATTTTAACCACTTAGGTCCTTGCTATTGCTTTTCTATCTATTTGCATACATTTAAAAACTTGAAATGGGACATTATTCAGAGTTTGGACTTTTGGTAATGAAATACCAATTCTTTTACATTTCAAGTTACATTTTGAATTCCAGACTTATTCCCCCTTGTTAATGGAATTTAGTCTTGCATGGTGGTACTCATGCTCTTTATTAAACAAAAACATGTGAGTACTTTTCCCCACCGCTCAGTATCAATAAGCTGCCATACTTACTCCAAAATCACATTCATAACACGCCTTCAACTTGTATGCTCTCACTGCGTATTGCTGTGTGTGTGTGTGTGTGTGTGTGTGTGTGTGTGTGTGTGTGTGTGTGTGTGTGTGTGTGTGTGTGTGTGTGTGTGTGTGTGTGTGTGTGTGTGTGTGTGTGTGTGTGTGTGTGTGTGTGTGTGTGTGTGTGTGTGTGTGTGTGTGTGTGTGTGTGTTAACCTGTTGCCAACTGCCCATTGTCTCTCTCTCTCCCCCCTGCCAGCCTGTCTTCCTGTCCTTCCGAATAGCACCGGGGGCAGGTAAACCTAATGCAAATAAGCACAACTGTTGTGTGGTGCAGTGATATTGTGGTAAATATTAATTTCCTTTTATTATAATTATCGCATTTGTTTCATTTGTTTCGTATTTTTTAAGAGGAAAGAAAACAAAAATACTTCCACATATAGTCCACCTTGCCAAGTAAAGTGCAGTGACTGCAGTCTGGTCTCAGTCTGGGGGTCCCCAGTCACTAAAATCCCAAATGATGTACTCTCTTCTACTCGGACAAAAGTCATCAGTGTCAACAAAGTCAAACTATACACGTTGGAACTATAAGGGATGTTTTAGAACAGTGTTTTTTACCCTTTTCATACCAGGGGCTACTATTTATCCTGCATTTTAGCTATGGATCACCATTTGATGTTGAGTGATAGTGAGTCTCTCGGACCGAAAACGACGGATCTTCAAGACTTTTCAAAGTCTTGAAGATGGAAATGATACCATTTCCCACTGGGTTGCCAAATGTCAATTATTTAGCTGGGGACCACCTGGAATCCTCTCAGGGACCACTGGTGGTCTCTGGACCACTGGTTGAAAACCACTGTTTTAGAAGAATTGGATCCCAAACTTTTTTAGCTCAAGATACCAGCTTAGGTTGAGAAAAATGTGTATTCTCTCCATTTTTCCAAACCAGCCCCATGCATCTACATTTTTGAACGTTTTGGAAATGACTTTGGAAAGTGAAAATGTTTTTTTTAGATGTTTGTGACATGAGTGGAAACTATTGAAATGTACAGCATATCTACATTTTTATGGGGTGTTTACTTGTGCATGAAAACGGGGCAACACGGCCTAAAAAAAAACGGGCCCTGCTGAATGTTGTGGGAAACCTTTATCATCTTTAGAAGATAAAAAGTGTGTCTTTATAGACGGCAGCTTATGCACACAACAGGTAATCTATTCATTGTACTCTAACATCGCAGTGGATATAAATAGCATTTTTGTGGGAGATAATGAACCCTTTTTTTCCGTTTTGTGTGTTTACTATTGTGTTTATCAGGGAAGTGGTGCCAAAGAGGGGAGCAGATTTACCATGAAGCGCCTCTGTGAAAACACACATGGGAGAAAGAAGCATGCTGGACACCAGTGTGCGCGTGCGCGCACACACACACACACACACACACACACACACACACACACACACACACACACACACACACACAAACACACACTCTCACACACACACACACACAAGAACATATACGCAAAACTTTTCAGCAGTGCTGACCAGTTGTTCCAACAGCCTCCATACATACATACAAAAACAAAAGAAGCAAAAGAGGGAAAAAATAAAAAAAATAAAAAAGAAAAGGCTAATCGTCGTTCGCCACAACACAACAAGACCCTTCCTCCTTGCTGAGAATGTGGACTTCACGGTCCGCCTAGAAGCCCCTCTTTCTCCAGACACAAGATACACATCACTGACCTCAACGTTGCCACGCAACCCACCCCATTCCCCAGAAGAAAAAAGGACGGACAACACAAACTCTCTCTGTCTCTCTCTCTCTCCATGTCACAGCCTTTACCGTTTGTTGCCAAAACTCTAATTGAAATCAATAAGTAGGCCTATTATAGATATACTCTATACATTGACTTTAAAACGATAACCACATTTGTGACTTTTTTTTTTTTTTTTTAGGAATAATGATATGCCTCCTTGACATATAGATGCTATTACTCTTCAGTGTAAGACGTTTAAACGAAAACAAAACACAAAAAAGAAAAGTGAAAAGTGCAATGCAAAAAAAAAAGGTTGTGTATCTATATTACTGTAGATTTATTTGTACATGACGATGGGACACAGTATAGGCTATAACATAGAGTTTTGTTTTTTTCTTTTTTTAGTGCCTTTTTCTTTTTTTGTTTTATCGACCAAACTTTGCGGTCCCTTCGTTTTTATAGATTAGATTAGATTAGACGTTTCCAGTTTTTCCCCCCATTTTTTTTTTTTAATTTTCATTTTGTGTTTGTCTTGTATATATACACACACTGCCATGCCATGCAGACATCTGGTTGTTGAGTCTCATTTTATATACTGTACTTTTTAAAAAGAGAAAGAGATAATTTATAATTCTTTACCAAAATCGTTCTATAATGCTGAATAAGTGTGTGAGACTGAGTTTGGTCAGTGACTGTCTCTCTGGGTGTTCCACATACACACACACACGCACACACACACAGACACACACTGACCTTTGAATAGTAATTACAAGAGAGAGAAGAGAGGAGGGGGAGAATCTTTTCAGCGCAATGTGATTTATAACCTATCCAAGAATGTTTTAAGAAGCAGTGCCATAGAACCATGCAAGTATATTGATATAAGATATTATTATTATCATAGCAGTCTCGCACATTATTTCATTATTTACTTCTTACTCTTAACTTATTTCTATGTGATAATATTATGGTTCTTCATGAATGTGATATATTTTTTAGATATAGGCTTATCTCTACATGGGTATCTTTAAAACAAATGTAAACTTTTTTTTGTCTATATTTTTGTTACTGCATTATGGTGCCAAGTATATTGTACACAGAAATGAAGTGTCTGAGAGTTTTAACATGACATGTTTTTGTTGTCCAAATATGGATAAAAGGTGATGTTGATGATTATCAATTTGCGTATGAATCGAAAAGGAGAACGCTAAAGAAAAAAAAGAAAAATGCGCGAGAAAAGACCAGGAAGATATTGCTTTTTAATTGTGTTATAATAATAACAACATACATGTATGTAGCCTTCAGTTCGACAGCCTTTTTGATTGCAGGCGAATGACCGTTTTGCAAATAATTTGCTCTCTTAAGTCCTCGCTCGCTCTCGCTCGTTACTATGATGAGCATTAAACGGCGATTATAACGGAGGGGCTGTTGATGAAACGCCATTTCTTTTTATCGATTTTAATTTACTACACTACAGAGTTCCCACTTATGGACCCGGAATGCACGTGTGAAGCCGTTAGAAACGTCAAGATTGATCCTTGATCTTTTTTTTTCTTCTTCTTCCATCTAAATCACTGCAAGTGAAAATGATTTTGTGCCTGCACACAGCCCATGCTCCAGCAACAGCAGCAGCAGAAAATTTATGTTGTCTTTTTCTTGACTTGTTGTGTTTATTTGGTTCGTATCTATATAAGGCAAAGGGAAAAAAAGAAAATGCTTGTTTTTTTTTCCTTTCTTTCTCTCCGCTGGTCATGTGATAGGACAAAGCTGCAGTTTTATCTTTTATTCACTCCTTATACAAAAAAAAAGCAAATAGAGATTTTATTCTATACCGTTTGAGCGGCGTGCTGCAGCCAGGACCTCTGCTGTTGGTTATGCAGTTCTCGAGCAATAAAAAACCATTAAGAACTCGCTTGGCTGCTTTTTTGGGTCTTTTCCTTGGCTATCATTATAGTGTTGATTAGATCATCTATCAATTAGCATATAGGGGCCATTCAGACAGAGAGAGAGAGAGAGAGCATCATCATCCCTCAGCCCCGTGCAGATCTCCGTGCTGCGCAGCCTTCCTATTAAGAGGTCCGACTATGATAGGGTGACCACCAGATCCACTGGTTCATTTGAGGGACAGAAGTATAGGCCTGCTCAGGGCTTTAGCCAGCCCTACTAGGGTGGGCTGGGAGAATGGCAGGGTGGGCAACTCCGAAGTTTTTCATATGAAGCAGGGGTTTTCGACCTTTTTGACACCATGCAGGGCCCACTGTTTATTCAGAATTTGAGCCACAGACCACCATTTGAGGACACTTTATCCCCACAGACCCCGAAACTAAAGATTTCTTTTGCTTTTGTCCACAATACCAGGCTGCATGCATTTAGGAAACAAAACAGTCAGAAATACAGATCAAACCATGTATCATCTACATTCTCTAGTTGTGTAGACTTGGGCTAATTCAGATGACGAATATTTTAACTTTTGAGAGTGTAAACATGAAACCAAATGGACCCGTGTCCACCCCTGCCCCCTCTAGATCCGGCCCTGGGCCTGCTGCATGTGTGGATACAAAGTGGGGAGTCGGGACGAAACGGGGTTAAATTATTAACATCTTGATGTCATATTCCAGTGTTTTTCAACCTTTTTCATACCAGGGCCCACTATTTATTCTGCATTTTAGCCACGGACCACCATTTGATGCTGAGTTTCTCTCTCAGACCCAAAACTATAGGGTTTTCAAGTCTGTGTCCACAATTTAGGAGAGATAACTGGCAACACGTTGGTAAAAATAACTGTTCTACATTTTATAATTGTGTAATTCTTGAAAATTAAGTATTTCAGATGTTTAAATATAATTTAACTCTTGAGATCGTAAAATGAAATCAAGTGGACCCGTTTCATTGTACAATCTCAAGAGTCACAAATCTATAAGGGTCCATTTGGTTACCAACTGTCCATCATCTAGCTAGGGACCATCTGGAATCCTCTCAGGGTCCACTGGTTGTACCCCGGACCACTGGTTGAAAACCACTGTCAATAGCTGATCGACGCATTTTGAGCTTGTATATCAAGGTTGATATGACAATGATATAGTCAGCCTATATGCGACGAGGCCCCTCTGGAGTTAGTGTGGACTGAACACATAGTGGCACTATAGGGAATAGGCTACCTCTTGGGTTATTTTAACAGACTTAAAAACACATCCACAGCAGGGGAAAAAAGACAACAGAAAGCCTATACTATAGGGCACTGTGCCTGTCAGTCACAATGATATGACGATGGTCTCAATTTGTGGGGCACTTGAGAAGTCTTGGTGAAATAAGGGACTGTCTGTCCCACACAAAGAGGGACATCTGGTCACCCTATACTCCTATAGTCTATATGATGACGCCTATTTGAAGCGTTTTTATGTGCCCTGATAATATGCAGCTTAATTTGTAACTGCCATGTACAGGCAATTGAGATGACTCCCACAACACAGCCTGATTAAGTAGAAGCCCATAATTATAGTGACACATATAACCTAATAGCCCTATATAGTATAAGCTGTGGCATAATTAATTGATCGAGGGAAGAGAGAGAGAAATGTATATATATATATAGGCTTATATATATATATATATATATATATATATATATATATATATATATATATATATATATATATATATATATATATATATATATATATGTATATATATATATCGGCTTATTTGGGCAATATAAGATTGCCTATGGCCTACACGCGGCTACATGATTTAAGGCCAACATTTCAAAATATCTCTAAAATGATCTCTTTATGCGGCCAGGTTAGTTTAACCATACAAATGGCTTGCCGTTTTCTTCATTGGCCCATGAAGTATAGACAATTTACATGAAAGGACTATACATTTCATTGAGCCTAATTGCCAGAACATATGCTTGCCTAAATCACCCCCTGAATTGCCCCGACCAAATATAGTGGCTGGCCATGCAGTGTTTATCATCATCACCATCATCATCATCCTTTATTAATATTGATTACACCTGCAGGTTCAGTCCTATGAATGCATCATTGCCTCTAGCAATTAGCAACAAAACTTTTCATTTCATTGTCATTAGGCTACGGGTAAAAGTAGGTAGGCCTATCACAGATGCTGATGTGCATAGAGACCCGAACACACATTTCGAAGATTCTTGGATTGCGAGGGCTGGTTTTTCATCCAGGCCATAGATTTAATGCCCTGCAAGAGAGCCCTTAAACGACACGATTAAGAGTAGACACCAGTGCTTTAAAATGGAGCTAATTTCATAAAAATGTTAAATACATAATCTGAATTACGACGATGTGTGCAATTGTTGCTGGCATAACATAGTTCCACATGCAGTTCCATATACGCGACAGAGGGGGCGCCCTCTCCCCCTACAGTTGAGCAGGTGTCTTCCACTATAAGCGGCGTTAAAATTTCCAATCAACATCCGTTTGTCACAAAATACTGCCTTAAAAAGCGATTTGAGAGAGAAATATATACTGTATGATTGTGTGTGTGTGTGTGTGTGTGTGTGTGTGTGTGTGTGTGTGTGTGTGTGTGTGTGTGTGTGTGTGTGTGTGTGTGTGTGTGTGTGTGTGTGTGTGTGTGTGTGTGTGTGTGTGTGTGTGTGTGTGTGTGTATAGGCTGTTAAAGGGCTTAAAATCCATTCAGAATCAGAGCTGACATTGTGGCCAACTTGTAGCGATAAAGAAGCCAATGTCCTAAAACTGAAACAAAAGCTTCATGTTAAAAACAAACGCCTGAAAGGTTTTTATAGTCGCAGCACGGAGCACGGGCCCATATATGGGCTTCCGCGATTTCCAAAACACCATGACTCCATTACGAATTTACGAAGCGTTTCGAAAATGACAGCATGAAGGAATCCTTCACCATGTAAAGTAGTATATGCAATTCTTCCCAGACTCTACTATAGCCTATGCGGGCCTGTATACTTGCAACAGACTGGCAATAAACACCAGCTGGTGGAGATGAATAAGCATTCTTCAATTCAAACAAACCCTATCATTACATTCAAACAAAAACCCATAATAAAACAAAAAGGCTTGTTAAATAATTTATTCATAATACAAAGGTGTTTTTTTCTTCCTATATCCTTGACGGAAGCAATAATACTCTTTTTTTCCCCCCAAGAAAAAACGATGGTCCAGTTTCTATTTCCGTCTGATGAAGTAAAAACATGGCATATATATATATATATATATATATATATATATATATATATATATATATATATATATATATATATATATATATATATATATATATATATATATATATATATATATATATATATATATATAAAAGAAAGTGTGTATCGATCGTTAAAACAGGTTTTCCTTTTCCTTTACAGTATTTACAACATTTTTTTTTGCAACATCATACATGTGTGCCGGGTATTTTTGAATGTTTTTTTTTCCGAACTGTAAAAGGTTGAGAGGAGGGGGAAATTGGGCAACATTATTCTGCAATAATAATAATAATAATAATAATAAACAACCAAACAAAAACAAAAAGCAGTATAGAGATAGAGGTCATATAAGCGCGTCAGGATTGCGGGATAGAAGAAGGGCTGCCAGCGTCTTGTTTGTTTGTTTGTTTGTTTTTTTATACACATCGGTTGAAACAACATAACTTACTCAGTAAAAAATATATATACATCTCACTTACATTATTATTAATATTCGTATTTTCTTTCGTCTTTTAGGCTACAACAACACAAACTGTCCATTCCTCTCCTCCTCACCATTATGGTCCCACCAACACCACCTCCATCACCATTCACCTCCATGATGTCTCGCCTTTATCGGACAAAATGATACCCTGGTTAAGTTAAGCTTTAGAAGCGTCCATTCAGAGAGAGAGAGAGAGAGAAAAGTCTTGTGTAAAAGGTGGCTTTCTTTTCTTTTCTTTCTTTTTCTTTTCATTTCTTTCTCCATCACAACGTGTCCGAGCTGTTGCTACACGGGCTGATCAGGCCCAAGTTCGACGTGTTGTTGGCGGTGTTGGCCTTGTGCTTTTTTAGGAGTCTGGTGATCTTCTCGTCGTCCGAGTTGGGATCCAGGGGCTTGTTATAGTCGTCGTCGTCCTCGTCCAGGTCCGAGCTCTCCTTGTTCATCTTCTCCGTCTCCGAGTCGTGCTTCTTCTTGGCCGTGGCCATCTCTGCGGCGTGCCTCTTGCGCCACTTGGTCCGCCTGTTCTGGAACCACACCTGTTTGTGTTGGGACGGAAAGAGATACGTCAGGACAGAGGTTTTCAACCTTTTTCATACCAGGGCCCCACTATTTATTCAGCATTTTAGCCACGGACCACCATTTGATCTTGAGTTTAGTCTCTCAGACACCCAAACTAAGGATTAGGCTATCAAGTTTTGGTCCACAATTTACGAGAGATAAACTGGCAAAATCACATTTCTTTTCTAAATGTGTAGGCTACATTCTTTAAAATGAAGTAATTCAGATGTTTAAATATAATTTAACTCTTGAGAGCGTAAAATTATAGCACTTTACGATCTCAAAAGTTACAGATCTATAAGGGTTCATTTGGTAACTGTCCACCATTTAGCTGGGGACCACCTGGAATCCTCTCAGAGACCACTGGTGGTCCCCGGACCACTGGTTGAAAACCGCTGCGTTAGGTGAACAGTGGTTTCCAAAGAAGAAAAAATAAAGCTCTAAATAACCGGTTGCATAACAATGCAAAACCCAGCCTGTTCTACCTCCCCATACAATACTTTACGCAATTATTCTTATTGTATTGTATTTGTAACGTTCGTTTTCTCGTACCAATTAAGCTCCATGCAGGCTTTGAATAGAAATGGTTTCATTTTTATTACAGAAGAGCTAACAGCCATTAGGCAAACGTTGATCAAAATATAGCAATTGTGTTGCACTGGTTTGTAAATTTAGTAATGCAGTTGTTTAACAGTGATGTAACTTTTGAGAGCGCAAATAGATGAAACCAAATTGATTTCGTGTTACACACAGTCAAGAGTTAAAATATCTAGACGAAAGGGGTCCATTTTGTTACCAACTCCACCATTTAGCTATAGCGTGGTTTAATAGCGTTCATGTTTTTAAATAAAAGCCTTCGTCTCTTCGTCTCATCAGGAGTTGTGGATAGCGGTAGTTTGCTCTCCTGTATAAATATGCCCAGTGTTCATTGTTGAAGTAAGAGACAATAAATATTGATTGATTGGTTATTTGGTTGAAGTTATCGCTCTCGGAATAAACTTGACCTAATGCAACCAGTGCTACAACACCATTGTCCATACACTGTGTGAGGCTGTTGATTTAATGAGGCTGCAATTAATAATTGTGTAATTGAGTTCGGACTCTCGAAGAGAATAGGCTATAATATTAACATCATAACAATAATAAAAACATGATCATATAATTCAAACAATAATTGCAACAATAATGTGTGGTAATAACGGGGGTTGTCTAAAGTAAATATCAGAGTCTAAAACAAAAAAGTGTAGGCTATAGACTAAAATAGGCCAAAGTAAAAATACAGGAGAGTCGATCGGTTCAAATACAGTTTGACGGCATGTGTAATATTAGTAATATTAATATTATTATTAATAATAATAACAACAACAGACAACACGTACCTTAACTTGACTCTCGGTCATTCCTAAAGAGTAGGCCAGCCGGGCTCTCTCCGGCCCGGCTAGGTATTTAGTCTGCTCGAAAGTTTTCTCCAGTGCAAAAATCTGCTGGCCTGAGAACGTGGGCCTGGAATGCTTCTTCTTGCCGTCCTTGTCCAGCATTATGTTTGCTTGAGCTATATAGAAAAATAAATACACAAAATGGTGGTTGTTAATGGGCTCCCCGCCTGGCTGTGTAAACAATTAGCACTTTAGACAGCAGCACTGCTTGTAGCAGTCGGTGGTGCATGTTATGTCTAATGTCGCTCGGTAGGCTATATCCTTGTGGAAAGTAAACGTCTGTTTGTTATTAAACAACTTCTCAGATGTTTTTCTAAAAGTTTCAGACCTATTTAGCATAGTAGCCTATTATTGCATACCGAATTCAATCTAACAAAATTAAGAAAGACAAAGCATATAGGCAAAGCGGTTTGCCTGCATGTCTTACACAATAGCCTACACAAAACAGAAGAAAAGTAGGCGAAATCTTTTCTCAAAAAACAAATCGTGTGCTTTGTTTTTTCCTCCAGTCGGGACAATCTAGACTAGAGTGAACACTTGAGCTATAACTATAACTTACACGGACAGGACATTCTCGGGTCCCTCCACGGGGAACTCTGCATGACTCCCGGCCAGAAGATGGGCGCCCTGCCCGGCAGCTCCGACAGGGGTTTGGGGGCGTACCGCGACACGGCGGCCGGGTTGAAGTACATCCCCGCGGCGGCGGTGGCGGCGGCCGCCGTCAGGCCGTTGATCCGCGGGAAGCCCGACAGGAGCTGTCCGGCGTGCGTCAGGGGTCTCCCCAGGATGTCACTAATCCCGTGCGGCGTCCCGAGGGGGATCTGTGACAGGTGCGAGTTCAGGTTGGTGAAGGAGGGCGCCTTGAAGCCCCCCGCCGTCGCCGGCGTCACCGCGCCGCCGCCGGGGTTCTGCCCCAGCGTGTAGGGGAACAGGGACGTCTTCATCTCCGTCATGTTGTGCAATGCTGCCAGCGGTGTACTGCCCAAGACGAAAGCACTCTGCCGGTTAGCATCCATCTGCCCAACAGCTAACATTTGTGTTGCATGGACCACCCAGTTATGTGATAACAAAAACGGTGAAACAAAATAAAATAAATAAAAACAAAAAATATAAAAATATATTCTCGCTATACGAGCCACTGGACGCAGCCAAGGCAGCGCTTCGTTTCTTTTTTCTTAGATATCCCGTGAAAAGTATCGCGCAGTCAAAATGCTTGGATGTTGAGAACAGAAAACTGCAGGGAACTTCTCTCTTGGGAGAAAGTGTTGCGTTTGATCAACAAAAAAAAGAAGTGTCTCCGTTTGAGTGCGTCAGCCGAGCGGAGGAGCCCGACAGATGAGATGATCGCTGCAGGGTGCGTGCGTCCAGTGCGTCCACGCAGGCAGCAGCCCAGCAAGCAAGCAGCAGGGTTGGAATCCACTCGGAAGTCGGACGATCTGATGATGTGTGCGTGTGTGTGTTTTTTAGTGCTTTTGATGGTGACCATAAGGGTCGGCTTTCTTCGTAAATTGACTGGAGGAGTCTGCTGTGTGTTGGTGGTGGTGGTGGTGGTGGTGGCGTGAGTGAAGCTAAGGATGCACTGATAACAGCCACGGCCACCTGCAGCCTGCATATCTCCCATTGGATAGCGCTGAGTGAGACGGCGCCCTGATTGGAGGACTATACAGAGTCGACTGCTTTGCATGCGCGCCCCCCCCCCCCGGACACAAAGCCAGCCACACTCTATTAAGATCGTATTGTGCCTGCTATTAATGATGCGTCGCATACCGGTGGAAATCATTGTTTCACAGATCTGACAAAAAGATATATTTACATTATAGCCCATTACCGCTGACAATGTAAGTATATTAAACTCGATGATACCCGCTTTGCGCACCGCACTGCCCATGCTGCATGGGTGAAGGATGGATGATAGCATTGTGTTCCAACGAATTGATGGAGATCGGAGAGATAAGAGATAAGAAGATTGCGCATTTCCAACAACAACCAACCCCCATGTGACCGACCGTTATTGGAGATGTCTGTAGCTAAATACGAGCAATCATAGCCTATAGGTCGCACCAGAGCAGAACTAGGTCTATACATTTTCAAAACTATTTCTATATAACCTAATATTCTAATATTTTGTTTGGATCTTTCTTTACTTAAAGCTTCTTCTTCTAGGCTATAGGAAGACCAACATTTGAAGTTGGAATATGATGAATAAAATGATGGCCATGATTCATATTCGGGGCAATAATCATTTTTTGAGGCGTGCGGCCTCATGAAATAATTTGAATCAAGGGTAATTTCTTGCATTTTTTCTCCTCTGCTGCATCTTATTAAACTGTCTATTGATATTGTAAATATTATTCCTTTGCAGTATAGAAGCATCGGTGACCTTATAGAAATAATCGGATATACAGTACGAACCAAATCCACTTTTATGGGCACACATCTGACTGAAACTAAGCTTGTTCATTTCTATAAAAAAAAAAAAAACATTAATAAAACAATCAATGCCTGTTTATGCTTTAATGATACTGAGAGAAATAATCGGCTATCCTCGTTTTTTGTGTTTTGGTGGTGGTAGGTGTATTATATCGCCTATAGTCTGCCGTATTATGGCGAAACACATAGGAAAAGCGCTTGGCACCAGACGTCATCAAATTGAGTGCTGTCTGTGTGTGTATAGCTATAGCCAGTCACATACGTTCATATTTTATGGAGATGTGTTGAGGACGCTGTAAGAATGAAATATGACCTCCTTCTATAGCATGTTGAAAGGCGCCAGCAAATGCACCTTGTTGTCAGCCAATGATGAGGGAGAAAATAATGTTAATTTAAAAAAAAAAAACGCGATTCATATTTTTGTTTGTTTTCATCCGTTTAAACCCGTGACAAAGCGGTGGTGTAAAAACAAATATGCACAGTAATAAAAATAACAATAAAGTCCTCCGCCACAAAGAATATTATGTCCTATAATGGATTGTAATATAAATAATTGTTCGAAAACATCTTTATTGCTAGGCCTACTTATTTATATTTCAGCTGATGTTCCAGCGTCACAACTGTTGCCTGTATGAGTGTGGTCAGTGAAATGAATATAATGAATGGCACATTTATAGGCTATCCAGCTGATATTCTGTGGCCCATGCTTGCAGGCAGCCTGCACCACCTGACATTTTAAATTTAAACCCATCGAATATGTTTATTCGTTTATAGAATATCGCAATCAATTCACGCGCAGTTTATGTATACTCAGTGAATACTAATGTGTTAAAACTCAAATTTGCCACGAAAGCATTTTCTTATGAAATGCTCGGTCGCGCCTGTTTAGGCAAAAGGTTGGACGAAGTTTGTTGCGAAAAATGACTAGGCCTATTGCATTTATTTACACACAGGCTACATTCAAACGAATGTGTGCATCTGCACCGTCACTTACATAGCCTATAGCCTAGATACAATCATAAGTCTAATGCGAGTTACTTACAACATGTTTTAACCATACATTTATAATTCTACCAGGTGTGTTCAATGTATTTCCCTTTCAGACAACACCTATACAAAAAGTGAGGACCAACAGTAGCCTAATCTAATCAATACTTCCATTAAATTATTGCCATTTGAAAGAAATCAATACAGACATAATAATATAAAGGTTTTGTATACCGTTCACATCATTTATTTATGATTTTTACAATAACAAAATGTATCATAGCTATACCCCCGTCCATGCGCAGCACATGCTCATGAAATAGCTTAAAGGGGAATTCCACCCATTTTCAAAATTTTCCTGAGAGGATACAAATGTGAACCAAATGGACCCTAACGGGTTTGGTAACATTTGTATGCTACCCTCTCAGGAAAAAAGGGGTCTGAAAGATTAACATGGTAAAATACATCTTGATGATGTCATCAGATGTATTTCACCATGTTAATGATTTTCAGACCTCCATTTTTAGGAAATACAGAATTGGGGGAACTTTTTTTTAAAAATCATGTCCACACAACATCTCTAAGGTTTATTAATGACATATTAAAATGTTGAAAATGGATGGAGTTCCCCGTTAATAAACAAATATCCTCTAACCTTGCCACGTATAGGAGTGGACTAGCTGCTGCTGAATGATTATTTATAGGCTGCAGTAGCCGAGCAGATAGCCGCGAAGACGTTGAAAAGACGGTTGTCAAATGTCACAAGCTCCTGTTAAAGTCACTGACTGCTGGCAGCAAAAAAACAAACAAAACAAAACATTTTTCTCTGTACGCCAAGGAATGGGCTATTAATATAAGGAAAATATAAACAGCATATTAATCTGAATCTGCAATGGCAAATAAATTAGCCTAAAGTAAACACTTTTATCCGCTATCGTGGTGGTCAAGTGGCTTTTCGACTGCCTCCACACAACGCGACGAGCCCTTAGATTGCCATTTCCATACTCCTTTAATAGACTACCAGTAATTCTTGTATTTATTTATTGGGATTTAACGGTTTTAGAAAAAAAAAAAAACGACTGACCTTTCTGAAACTTGTGGCTACTTGTGATTTATTAGGCTACACGCTGCACAGCGTCGCATATAGGCGTACATACTTTGGACAAGACCACCATCTGTTGGCAAAACGATGTCATTACAGCAAGGGTCTTTAGGTTATGCTAAGGGTGGGCAACGTGGAGAACACTCACTCCAAAAGGGCAATAGTTCCACTATAGTTCCACACTCACTCCAGAGGGACAATTCCACACTAATCTCCAGTGTACCATGTTTGAGTAGCTAGATTATTTTGTTCAATCACTAATCACAAGTGTGTGTGTGTGTGTGTGTGTGTGTGTGTGTGTGTGTGTGTGTGTGTGTGTGTGTGTGTGTGTGTGTGTGTGTGTGTGTGTACCATAGACTACAGTATACAGTTTAATACATGATGGTCTGTGGCATTTGACCACCGACCGCCAGTGTAAGTATTAGGGGTGTGCTGAAATATCGATATATCGATATATTGCAATACTTCCTCCCGCAATAAATAATCGATATGCCGTCGGCAGATATCGGTAAATCTGTGAGGAAAAAACGCGACGCGGAGCGTCCGTAATGGGGATAAATTGGGGAGGATTGCACTGAACAGAGCACTGAACGCTCCCTCTTCAGTCTTCACAATCACCATCACCACACACAAACACACGCAGCATACATAGCAATATAGCAGGAGAGAGAGGAAAAAGCAGCTCTATGTTGCATGTCGTGCACGGACCACACACACACAAACTCTCTCTGTCTCTCTCTGTCTCTCTCCGTCTGCCCCCCCCACACCCCCCCCCCCCCACACACACACACAGTTGTAATATGATCCGACAGCGCAGCGCTTCACATTGAAAGAGAAACAGTCTCAAATTGCTCTTGTTACGCATGTTCCACTCACCGCGGCATTCGCATATTGATTAATCACCTACTTACGTTGTGATATCCACTGTATTTAGGTGTAGCTGTTAAAAGTAATTCCGTCAGAAAAGTGAAAAGTGAAAGTCCCACGCTCCAACGAAAGGCAACACATATCCATGGCTTTAGATGTTGTAGGGACTCTTCTCTTAGAATAATTGTAGTATCCTCATAGCATAAAGCAGAAAGTCTTCTTGTAAACTAAACTTTAGTCTAACTTCGTCTCTCTCCATGCTTCTGTGCCTGCACGGAGCGGCAGCACACAGCATAGGTATTTTTTCCCTTGAAAATAATTATCAGGCAATATACTTTTTTCTTCTGTAAATATTGAAAATGAAGAAGACAGGTCTGGAACGTGTCTGATTAGGGATTTCCTTTTATTCTTCAGGTATATCCAGTGATTTTTACTACGTTTTTATATATCTTTTTTTAATAATCCTCCCTATAGTGTGCTGACTTAAAAGGTTAAAATTACCATGAGCACTGCTACTGCACTGGGGAATTGGCTTTTAACACATGAGCTGATTAGATTCCATTGGTTCTAAATGACATAAAATATGAGTTACAGTATGAATTATGATCGGTTTGAAAAGTAGACATATAAGCTTTAGTGCCTATAAGAAGTAGAATAAAAAGTTAGGTATCAGAATAAAATATACAAAAGTTTAGGATGTACTCTAGTAATTTCTGTTTTTGCCTTTTATTTATATATATATATTTTTTTTTTGCAATTACTGGTATCGTGATATATCACTGATGAATTTCAGGCAATATATCACCAATATCGCAATATATTGAATATCGTGATATTATCGTTATCGAGGCCTATTATCGTGATATGTATCGTATCGTGAGGTACCCATATGTCCAGCCTAGTAAGAATAGTTTAGCTGTTCATGCTGTGTTGATGTTGGTATACTTTGGTATTGGTTGGTATACTGGAGGGATAACAGGCACATTTATTGGATAGAATAGAGCAGTGGTCCCAAACTTTATCACGCCCCCAAATTATGAGGGGCCCACCATGTTCATTTCATCAATACATTTAGACGTAGTCACGTCACGTAGGCCTACAAATAATCACTTCTAAAGCCAAACAAAAGCGGGAAATCAAAAGGAAAAATAAGGATAGGGAGTCCATTTGTACACTCTCAAGTGTTACAAACCCATAAGGGTCCACTTTGGTTGCAAAACTATGCTGGTCCATCTCAATGAATTAGAATATTGTATAAAAAATATGGTCTGGTGCCAAATGCTGCTGGAAAAGGACGGATGTAAAGCTTATCAATGTACAAAGCCAAACAGTGCCGTAAAATATCATTTTAGATTGGTGTGTTGAGACTGGACATGGCAAAACACACTGACAGTGAAATTAACAATGGTTTCAACACAGCTATCTTTTTAGCGTAGGCATTGTGCTTCATGTTATATGTTGACAAGCTTCATGGATGGAGATACTCATTTTCCTTTCCAGCTTGATGTGGCACCTGCCCATGGAGCCAGAACTAGACCTACTAGCTGCTGTACTACTACTGACCATGGTATTGCTGTACATGACATGAGCTATGTGAGTTGTACGCCATAATCATCAAGACTTGTAATGTCACACTTGACCAGTGTTGCCAACTGCCAAAATCCAAAATGCACTAGTGGCACTTCCAAAATGCACTAGAATGCGCTAGATGCTTGCCTGGAAGGGAATATGACCATTAAATGACCATTAATCTTCTACATTCTCTAGTTGTGTGGACTTGGGCAAATTCACATGATGAATATTTTAACTCTTGAGAGCGTAAAAATGAAACCAAATGGACCCGCAAGGGTCCATTTGGTTTCATTTTTACGCTCTCAAAGAGTTACATCTGGTTAACCAACTATCCATCATTTAGCCTGGAGACCAAAACCACTGTCATAGGAGGAAAAATGGTGAAAAATGGGGCTTTTATCTCTGGCGCCTGTCAATCAATTTCCCCCCAACTCACCAGTCAAAAAGCACTAGACTTTCCGTTAGGAGTTTTTCACTAATTTTGGCACTAGGGGGGTCTGGAAAAGAGCTAAATATAGTGACAAATGCGCCAAGTTGGCAACACTGAGAGAGAGAGGGACGTAGCCCCAGCACCACTACACAACCAAAACACGAAGCTTAGAATGTCAATACTAAGACGTACTGTGTCTGTCGAGAGAAACTAGGCCTACTCTAGAAACTTCATAATGGTCGACAGTCTTCTCTACGGCGGAAAGAAAGAACTGCGTAGCAGCAGCCCATAATAATAGTCTCCTAATGATCAGCCAGCGTCTTGCACCTGCTGCCTGGCGGACCAGAGACTAGAAAACCCCCCAGTATAGAAGGAAAACAACCAAAACAATAGCACACACACACACACACACACACACACACACACACACACACACACACACACACACACACACACACACACACACACACACACACACACACACACACACACACACACACACACACACACACACACTGGTAGCCGCAGCGTTAAAACAAGCGCTCCATCAAATTTCGCGGAAAAAAATCCCGCGCTTAACTTAAGAGCCATAGGGTATAATGCGGCATGACTCATAGCTTGAAAATGAAGTAAACACATTCAAATTCAAACTTGGCGGGAACTTTTCGCGCGCTTAACACAACACGTCATATGGTGTCGCGTCATATGACGCGTTTTGAGTCATACCGGAAGACGGAGCTGGGCGGGGCTTTAAATAGGAGGCTCGACCGCTCCTCTGTTTGATCACAGTGTTGTTCTGCTGCCTGGTGGATCCACGTCGTCTCCGCGTCGTCTCAAGGTAATTATAATGTTATGCTCTTGGCACATCATGTTTGATGACCGGTATGGCTGTTTTTAGCCCAATGAGTTGTTTTATGAGAGAAAAAACAATGCTTGGAATGGATTCAGCACCTAGCCACGATGCAACACTAGATATATATATTTTTTTATAATAGGATGAATCTCAACTTGCAATACCGTCCATTGACAATAACAAAAACAAAAAACAAACAATCTCCAATCTGCTTGTATTAGCAACGTTAAACCCACCAACATTGCATCTGTATGGAACGGTTGAATTATCCTCTTTCTATCTTTGTTTGATACAAATCCACAGTATTGTTATGAGCTACTTTCTGTCAGTAAGTAAAACTGCTGGACTTTCAGTGACTAATGATGAGCACTTAAAACTCCAGTAAAATGCAGAGAATTTATTAACAGAAAGTAACATGTCTATGGTGGATTTTTATCAAACAAACCCTCATGAAAAAACACTATTGAATCACTACTCATTCAATATGTGTTTTTACTATTGCGATTGAGTAGTGATTTTTCTAGTGATTTGTGTAGTATTTGGGTAGAGAAATATCCCGTTTCACTACTGATATTACTACATAATTCCTATTCAAATCACTACCTGGCTGCTACTTAATTACTTCAACCTCACTATGGCTTTTTGGAAAGAACTATACAAGGCCTACACTTATTGTTGAGTTACTACAAATTGCTTACACATTTACTGCTGTATCTCTATACAATCCCTATAGAAAATATTTATGTAATGTTTTAACTCCTGAATCACTAATAAATTACTTTTTGGTTTTGTACAAACCCTGAAACAAAAGGTATTCAGTAGTGAAAACCCTACATAAATACTTTCTATAGGGATTGTGTAAAGATACAGCAGTACATATGTAAGCATTGTGTAGTAATAATTCAACAATAAATGTATAGGCCTAGTGATTGTATAGTTCTTTCCAAAAAGCCATAGTGAGGTTGAAGTAATTAAGTAGCAGCCAGGTAGTGATTTGAATAGGAATTATGTAGTAATATCAGTAGTGATTAAGTAGTGAAACGGGATATTTCTCTGCCCAAATTCTACCCAAATCACTACAAAATCACTACTCAATCGCAGTAGTAAAAACACTATTTAATGAGTAGTGATTCAACAGTGTTTTTTTTTTCATGGGGGAATGCTTTGCAGATAGAAGCACGATAATTCAACCTTTCCATACAGCTTCAATGTTGGTGAATTTAACGCTGTATAATACAAGCAGATCAAACATGTTTTTTGTTTGTTATTGGGGAGCAAATGGGGGTATTGTTGTAACTCTAGATCAGAGGTGGGCAGTTATTTTCCCCAAGGGGCCAAATGAGATACATATTGTGGAGGGCAAAGACTAAAGGCTGAACTAAAGTCTGCATAATATTAATTTGGTTTCGAGATAAAAGTAAGAGTAAGACCAACCATTTTGACACCAGGGCCCTCAATTTATTTGAGCCACGGACCACCATTTGAACCATTTTGAGACATTTTAGCCCCACAGACCCCAATACTAAAGATTTTGCTTTTGTCCACATTTCCAGGCTGGATTTCACAAACAAAACAGGCAAACATAGATACGAAATGACCATTCTTTTACATTCTCTGGCTAATTCAGATGATGAATATTTTAACTCTTGAGTTGAAACCAAATGGACCCTTGTGGGTCCATTTGGTTTCATTTTTACTCTCAATAGTTAAAATATTCATCATCTGAATTAGCCTAAGTCTACACAACTAGAGATCTATGTTTGCCTGTTATGTTTCCGAAATCCAGCCTGGAATTGTAGATAAAAAAGAAGAAATCTTTGGGTTTTGGGGTCTGTGGGGCTAAAATGTCATCACATGGTGAATAAAATGCTGAATAAATGGTGGGCCCTGGGATGAAAAAGGTTGAAAACCCCTGCTCTAGATTCATCCCATTATGAAATGAAATCTTGAGTTGCATTGCGGCCGACTTCCTACTAATAAAACTTTTCATCTGTGATCTGCTTGTATCAAACAACATTAAAGGGATTTTTTTTTGTAAGTTAAGCTTGCATGAAATGCATCAACACAGCAGTTGCTACTGTATTAATTGGTTGTCAGAGTCCCATGATGGGAGTTCTGCTCTGGAGTTGGTGAAATATTGAGTAGTTCCGGTTATTTTGTGGGGCCACACGGTCAAAAGTAAACTTTATTTATCGCTGTCGTATTTCTAAAATATTAGCAGATCCATGGTTCATTTTGGGCCCCCTATCACATCCCTTGTGATGTCATGTGCATCGTGTCATGCATCTCAATAATTCAACAATACAAAATTATGTTGTTTTTGTGGATTCATTTACTTTTAATGTTTGGGTTTGGCCCCAGTGACCTCCACAAATCACCAGAGCTACTTAAACGGATATTGGGGGGGGGGGTGAACACCCCACACAGTTTATAAGTTGCTTAATTCAGTACGTAGATATTTGATATTCATTTAGCTGCCCCGTCCTATAAAAACCCATTATGACTTGAAACTTCATTTTAACCATAATAGATTCTTCTAAACACCCAGTTGTTTTTCTGGTAACTCATATTGTCCTCCTAATATGTGGGGGGGGGGGGGGGGGGGGTGTGGAATTCATTCATTCATTTTTAAAATATTGTTTTCATTTGGCCACAGCCAGCGGGCCCCTGAGGCTTCTACATTTCCTAAAACAATATTTTAAAAATGAATGAAAACAGTAAATAAGATTCCACGCCCCCCTCATGTTTTAGAATGATAATATCAGTCACAAGAAAAAGATGATTAATCTTTTATGGTTAAAATAAAAGTTATAGTAGGTTTGTGTATTGGAAGGGAGCGGGGGAGCTAAAGTGAACACCAAATATGTAAACACTGAATCAAATAATGAGTAGACCATAAAAGGACCAAAAGTTTTATTTTAATTTTTAATGTGAAATTCCCCTTAAGATTTTGCCAAAATCAGAGCAGAACTCCACCATGGGATCCTGGCAATCAATTAATACAGTAGCACCAACTATATTAATGATAAATATTTCTTACAGCTTAACTTTTAAAAATCTGAACTATCCCTTTGAACTTACCAACATTGCAACTGTAGGGAAATCTTGATTTATCCTTTCTATCTGCAAGGCATTTGTTTGGAAAAAACTAACCTACACCAAAAAAGAAAACAACCTTTTTCATACCAGAACCCACTATGTATTCTGCATTTTAGCCACGGACCACCTTTGAGTTTAGTCTCGTGAACCCAAAGACAAGGATTTTCAAGTTTGTGTCCACAATTTAGGAGATAAACTGGCAAAATGTTGGTCAAAATAACAATTCTTTTACAGTTTCTAATTGTGTAGATTCCTGAAGATTTAGTAATTCAGATTTTTAAATATAATTTAACTCTTGAGAGCGTAAAATGAAACCAAATGGACCCTTAAGGGGTCCATTTGGTTTCATTTTACGATCTCAGGAGTTACAGATCTATAAGGGCCCATTTGGTTACCAGCAGTGCATCATTTAGCTGGGGACCACCTGGAATCCTCTCAGACAGGGACCACCACCTGTGGTCCCCCCTGTGGACCACCTGTTGAAAACCCTTGCCATGCAGGATTGCTGTGCAGAATTGTTCAGTGGTTTCTGATTGTGTGTGCCTTTCTTTTTCTATCTTTCCTTTCTTAGGACGGAGATGCCATGTGTGCCGCAGCCAGCCCCTGCCTGCCCTCCATGCCTGACTGCGTGCCTGACAGCCTGCCTGAAACCTGGACCAGGTGTGTACACATTTATTCCACACAAGGTTAACATTGCTAGTCTAGATCAGTGGTGGATAATTATTTTTTCCCAGGGGCCCAAATGAGATACATAAAAATATTGTGAAGAGCCAAGACTAAAGGCTGAACTAAAGTCTGTGTAATATTAATTTCATTTCAAGACGAAATTAAGAGTAAGACACCAATGTCCTCTATTTATTCAGAATTTGGGCCACGGACCACTATTTGATGACATTTTAGCCCCACAGACCCCAAAACTCAAGATTTGTTGTTGTTTTTGTCCACAATACCAAGCTGGATCTCACAAACAAAACAGGAAAACATCGATCTTTACATTCTCTGGCTAATTCACATGATGAATATTTTAACTCTTGAGAGTGTAAACATGAACACGTAAACGTGAAACCAAATGGATCCTTGCGGGTCCATTTGGTTTCACGTTTACTCTCTCAAAGAGTTACATCTGGTTAACCAACTTCATGAAGGTTAAAAGGATCCCTGGCTAATCAGACAAATATGCCTGAAAGCATTGTACTTGCCCTCTACAACTAAAATTACAAAAGAAAAACAGTCAATTTTATTTTCATAAATGGCGTATTGTTCACAAGTTGATGTCATGTGCCTATGACGTTTCTAGCCTCTAAAAATGTAGGAAATATGGAATAGATGATATGATATTGAAAATCGTTCTAGTAAATTAACACAAGCTTTAAAGAAATGTTTTTTGAAATTTGTATTAGCATGTACATTCCATGATTCCGTAGGGCTGAACCACACATGGACTTCCCTACTAAGTGAAAGATTCTCTATTTATGAAACAAATAAAATGTTTATGGTGCTTTTATTTTAGCTGTCGAGGGCACGTTTAATGTTTTAAGGCCTGTTTGTCGTACTACCTTGGCTAGTAAAAACAAATTGAGCTTGCAGGCAAATCTCAAAAATGCGGGTAAAATTAAGGAGGCGAATCCATATGGCCTCCATCAAATAAGGTGTCTTACCATGTTATTTGATGGGGGCCATATGGATTTGGGCCTCTTATTAATTCCCTCCACATTTTTGCGAAGCTTCATGGAGGCTCAATTTGTTTTGTTTTTTTTTTGTTTTTTTTTAACCCTTTATAGATGATCCATCCATGGAGAAACTGACCCTTGCTTTCTGGTCACAGATCAGCCAGATACAACCCAACTCATTTAAAGAGATTTTTCACTTTTCACTCATTTTATGATCTACTCAGTTTCATGTGAGCACTGCAGACAGTATTATAAGTTACTCCATTCACTATTTAAATATTTGATGTTCATATTAGCTACACCACCCCCTTCCTATACAAACCCATTATAACTTAAAACTCAATTTTAACCATGATAGATTCATCAAAAACACAGTATATTTTCTGTTTAATGATATTGTCCTCCTTATAAGTGAGGGGGGCGTGGTCCTATTGTCGCGGCCAAACAAATAAAACAATAATTTAAAAATAAATGAAAACAGTGCATGAGAAAGCACGGCTAAAATAAACATTAACTATCTAAATACTGAATGTAGTAACTTATAAACTGTCTAGGGTGTTCACATGAGACTGAGTAGACCACAAAATAACCAAAACCTTTTTGGAAAGTTTAAATATCCCTTAACACTATTACTGAACACACTTGGCTGGAGGCCCTTGGGAATGTTTTGTCCATCCATATCTCACCATTTGACCATCATCTCTATTCACTGGTCAGAATGTGCTCTCAAATAAGAGTAATACTGTCTCCCCCTGCTGGACAGTCCATGTAAGGAGTGAAAGAACAGGACAAATGTGCTGTTTCTTCACTCCTAACTGTACCGTCGGGGAATAAAACCCCAGAATCCAATACAGGATTCATATGTAGACTTGTTTTATTAAATCTATAGGGTTTAAGTGGTTCTAAATTTGTGTGCGTCTTTCTTTTTCTGTCTCTTTTCTCTTAGAACGGAGATCACGGTAGATGCCGTTGGAAGGGCTCAACACAAGCCGATGCCCCTGGAGATCCATCCCCAAGCCTCCCCTGGGAAGCCCAGCAAGCCAAGCAAGCCCAGGCAGGTGGCCAGGCTCCACAGCCGGACCTTCTTGCATTCGGCCATTGCAGCCAGTGCCTTGCCTGTCAGAGAAGCCACATTGCGTGACACTGTCTGACTGCCTGTCCTGGCCTGCACGCCGTGCAATTCAAAGTTAGGGATACCCTGCCGCATACAGCCATTGCGGTCAGGCCTTGTTGTCAGAGGAGCCACATTGCGTGACACTGTCATGCAATGTGGCTTCTCTGCCTACTCTGCCCTGGCCTGCACGCCATGCGAGGCAGGGACACCCGCGGCATACAGCCATTCGCAGCCAGGGATTCCTTGCTTTCAGAGAAGCCACATTGCGTGACACTGTCTGACTGCCTGCCCCTGGTCCTGCCCCGCCATGCCGTTAGAGACTTCCTGGGCATACATACATGCCCGTAAGGGGGCCCACAGGTAGCCTGCCAGCATCCATCCAGCCCAGCCAGCCCTGCAAGCCCTTGAAAAGAGTCATCCAGCTTGCCAGCCAGGCATCCAGACCAGGCAAGCGGCAAGTGCCGACCAGCCCCCGTGCAGCAAGGCCTAGGTACTGACCTTGCAAGGGGAGTTGCAGTCTTTCCCCCGTGCAGCCTCGCCGTCAGAGAAGCCGCACGTTCTGTGGCATTGCCTGGCCGCTTGGAACCACTGCCTTGCTCGCTCACCTTCTTGGTCTTGTATTGCCTGGCCTCGGTCCGCCAATCTGCGAACCTGTTTCTGCCTGTCTGAACCTGGCCTGTCTGCCTGTCTCAATTCATTCTTCTTGCGCCGTGGCTGGCTGCAGCCTGGCTGCCTGCACCATGCATGGCTGCCTGTGTGCCTGTCTCACCCAGCCTACCTAGTAGGCCTAAAGGCCGAAGTGTGTGTCTGGCTCTGCCTGCCTGGGCAGCCTGCTTGGCTTGCTGGGCTCCCCAGGGGAAACTTGGGGATGGATCTGCAGGACATCGGCTTGTCTTGATGCCTGTCCAGCTGCCTGCCTGTCCGCCTGCCTCCCTCCCTGCCCATGTGCCTGTCCACCTGCCTGCCCATGTGCCTGTCCACCTGCCTGCCCATGTGCCTGTCCACCTGCCTGCCCAATGTGCCTGTCCGCCTGCTGCCTACAACTTGATCGAGGTCTGTAAACACTTGCTTCAGATATTAATTACTGATCATAATCTGGCACAAAACCACATTAGCTTGCAGATATTCTGTGTTTGGAAAATGTGTGCAGATCTTTGAATTTAGGTATATACTGCATCTGTTTCTGTTCAAATCTTTGCTACTGCGGGTCAAAATGTCACCTTGTAGGCCAACACAACTAAACATTTCCTCTTATTTGTCTCCTGTCATTTCAGAACCTGAGGCTGATACCTGTATAAGGTGGAAAGTCTGTGCTGCTACTGCTGTTTGCTGTGGAATCAGTGGAACGAGGGAAGTACAGACTTGTGAAAATGTCTCATAACTTGTGAGTGCTTTGTATTTTGAATTACAGTGTACTTGTTATGATTGTCATGATTGTGTGTGTGTTTGGGTGCGTCTGTGGGTTTAACTTTAAATGTTGATGTACTGTCTGTGTGTTTAAATGTTGATGTACTTTCTGTGTGGGTTTAAATGTTGATGTACTTTGCCCCAGAAAGGTTTCCCCTTGTAGGACAATAAAGTATTTCTGATCCCAACTAACAGAGAAAGCAAATGATGGCCGGCATCATTTGCTTCTTTGTTAGTGTGTGTATTGTTTGCTGCACAATATACAGTATGCTGTGTATCCAAGCGTGCAGCTCGGTTGAGAATGGTGTGGAATGGTGTGTGTTCTTTCTTTCGTGTTACGTGCTAAGTCACTGGGTTTGTCTGTCGCATCAAAAAGTGTGGTTTGAGCAATGAGCTCAGATCAGGTTGGTGTGATCTCCTTCTCTCCTCTCTGTTAACAAGGTAAGGTTCAGGGAGTCTCTGAGGTCCCTGTTGGGTCCCCATGGGGTCCAACACTGGTCAATAAAGTGTGTACAAACACACCAAATAAGGTCTGCCACACTGTTAATAAGGTTTCAAAGTGCTTTCAAAGGTTCAACAACAACAATAATAATCATTTTATTTCATTCCAAATCCAGGTTTCAAAGGTTCAACAACAATAATATTGATCTGATTTCATAACAAAACAAGGTTTCAAAGTGCTTCACCACAATAAAACAAACTCAATGCACACAATACACGGTTTGCAATACTAACCTCATTGAAGTGAAAGGTGGGGGTGAAAACCAAACCAAATCAAATAAGTCCTGTAAATGACAACAAAAACACAAGGCATACGGCACTGGTTGTGGTTCTTCTGGTTCACCGGAACGGGGTTCAACTCCCTGCGGTGCCCTGCTCAATGTGTTGTTGTTTTTTACGGGGTTTATTTTTCATTTTCTGCTCATTGTGTTGAACAATATCCAACCTCTGTATTTTCAGGGTGTTCATGGATCCTGACACAAAAGAACAAGGGAGAGTGACCTTTGCGGCTGGTGCTGGTAAAGTGTGTTGCATTGGTGACAGAATAGCGTTGATGTTACTTGGTATTTGAATGTGTTTTTAACAGAATATTGTTGTCAATTAGCATGACATTACAGAAGTGATCTGTTTTAACAACATGAGGCAGTCATTAAAGCACAACATTGTTTTTTGTTTTTTTGTTTTTTCCCCCCTCCAACCCCAGTTTCATGTCTTAGGTCAGGGGTTTTCAACCGGTGGTCCGAGGACCACCAGTGGTCCCTGAGAGGGTTCCAGGTGGCCCCCAGCTAAGTTCGTTAACCAGATGTAACTCTTGAGAGTAAAAATGAAACCAAATGGACCCGCAAGGGTCCATTTGGTTTCATTTCTACGTTCTCTGGTTAAAATATTCATCTGAATTGGCCATTTTGGAATGTATGTTTTGCTTGTTTTGTTTGGACAAAACACTTTTTGTTTCGTTTTTCCTCTTAGAAAATAAATGATTTAATTGTCTCAAAACATTGTGTGTCATGATTTGTTGATACCCGAGTTGTCTTTGTCCGCGGTGTAATCGGTTTATTGACCTCAAAGCCTGTTAATATAAAGTATTAATCGATAAATAGACTATAGTCTTTTCCATATGTAGAAAGCATTATTACATTATATTTGATATGGCTGTTGTTCCAGAGACTACAGGACAGGTACTACTAGACACGTGATTTTACAGTATATTGAATTTGAAATGTAGATAAAAAAAATGTGTTACTTTGTTATTGACTGTTATCGTGTCTTGAAATGAGCATGGCATTTATTACAATATATAATATTTTTGAATGAATGGATGAATGGTTTATTTTGGTGCTTTACAGTTGCATTTCAATTTCAAAGCCTCCTGTTTAGAAAGCATGCAGTATTTCAGCACCAAAAAGGTCTAGGCTGAAGCCGAAGCTTACTGTATATTGCCTAGCCTTAAGAAGGAACACAAAATACAAAGGGAATAAAGAGAAAGAAAACACAAATCACGTTTTTAGGGAAAAAAGAGAAAGAAAAACACAAATCACATTTTTTTTTTTAAATCACAATTTAGGACATTTGAATGGAGAACGTCTGAAATAGGAGGTGACGACACTGAGCTATATTTGAGTTAAGAAAAGCTCAAATATAGCTTTGTGTATATGATGATGTTTGATGATGATTGTTTTATAGTTATGATAGTTATATTTAATAATATAATAATACTGCTAATAGTGATAATGATAATAATCATGTTTTATAGATGTGATATAGTAATAATGTTTTTATAATCTTTTATAGTAATTGAGAACTTTGTTTTTAAAAAGCTTTTTAAATTTGGTGAGTGATGAGCATAATTTGAGCTCGTTGTCCAGGTTGTTCCACAATTCTACCCCTATTATGGATGTACATCTACCCTTGGTGTTGGTCCTAGCCCATTTTTGTTTTAATACAATAATAAATATGCGGAGGAGTAAAGCTGCCTTCTTTTCACCTCACAGGAGGGGGGTTTCCGTGTGTATGGTTAGGTTGTGGTCCGGGGAAATACCTGACCAGTTATGCCTCCAAGAGACTAACGGCAACACTGGTTTCCGGGGTTGGACGTGTTTTATACAGGTGCTGGAAAGAGACAATGGACGCAACGTCTTTCTGCCGCAAGGCCGTGCGTCCTCAAGACGCAGGTCTTTGCAGCACTTTGCCGCAACGGCCATTTTTATTTCCCATCCACAGCCATTCAAAAACTCCAAACATGGTGGCCGAGACTGCAGACTTTTTTGGCTATCGTGTGCTCACAGCCTTCAAATGCCCTAATATGTGGCTCCACTCACTCCAGAGGGGGCACACTGCATGCACTTGTGCATGTAGTGTCATGTAATATTCAAATTAGGCATTATAGGAAGATGGGCTACTACTGTTAGGGTGTACTAACTAGTACATCGTTTTGATGGACACAAATCTGAATAGGACAATTCTGTAATAACTGGTGAAAATTCAAGACAAGAATACATATTCAGAGCTTTATCACAGTATTTTTCAGGGTATATGGCCCCTCTTATGTCCAGCTGCTGGTGTGTGTAACACAAACATTAAATGCCCATTCCCTAGAGGATAGGAAATAAAATGTGTGTGCATTACAATACTTTCTCATACTGTCAAGTCCGACACTTTTGCAAAGAGTCAAGAACTATTCCAAGTTACCTGATCAGGTATTATTGAATTTATTGTATGCTGGTCATGACTGCATTTCATACCTCAGTCTTAAGAACATCTGGTGTGTTAGCTGTCACATTTGAGGAGGTGTCAATTTCATTATTGCACAGTGTAAACATGTTTGATGAAACCCTTGTGTGAGTGTAAACAGAAGAAGGTGAGATGTATAGAAGCATGTCCTTAACTATTATGTCAACAATTCTATCATGCCTGGAAATATACATCCCTTTGTATACATGACAGCCATTCAGAATATGTGACAGTGACTCTATGGTTGGGATGTTGTCATGGTACAGGCAATGAGGAGAAAATGAGTTTGGGTACCACAGAGAAAGATTGAGTCTGGTAGGAAGGACCTGTAATCTGGCTTTAACTGTAAATGTGAGAATGTCCTCATCAACTGTGTGATTTTGGAATATTGCATGGGAAACTGTGTGGATGAAATTACCTGTCCTAAGCACTGTCACAAGCTTTACAAACAAACAAAATAAAAGGATGCAAATATGAAACCATACAAAATATAAACTTCATCCACAAGATAAGTATTATTCATGTTCCCATCTCCTTGTGAACAACCAGTGACAGTCAAACAGCCTACCCTACAAGGTATCATGGCGATATCATATCACCCACCCTACAAAAGGAGCACTTCACATACAGTATAAGTCACCATTTGGGCTGATCAGACTAGCTATGTGATTCATGGGTTGACACTAACACCTGCAGGTAAATAAAATCAAATGGTAGGGCAGGTGGAGTCTACTACCTGGTTGCGCATTTTTATTGTGAGTCCACATATATCTTTAACTTGTGTCTACGGCGTGCACTCTGGCAAATACAGCTAATCTACAAGATCACAACAAATCAGGTTGCAAAAGCCATAGGGGAGGTTTGACAAATTAACCTGAGCCATGTAAAAGTATGTTTGGTAGCACCTTTGCTTGATGTCCACAATTTCTATGTTGCTAGAATATATTTTCAAAATGTTGGGATCCTTGCCATGAAAAAATTAAGGTTTCCCTACCATGCATTAGTCCGTAGGGCTACTTTTTAAAGTTATAATGCCGTTTTATTCATTCAAAACACAAACAAAACACTATTTATACATATTATACAAGTTTAAATGAATGGTAATATTTTCAGGGCAAGTGGCCATGACCTGATGACAGGCAAGTGTCTCTGTGGAAGTGAGTAGTGACAGTACTGTGTACTCTGTCAGCCCCTGTGATTTATGGCACCAACTGTTGTCTGTGTTTGTAAGATGGAATTTAATCATGTAATTGTAAAAGAAAAAAAAAAAAGAAAAAAGTAAAATACCAGCAATGCCTACACTTATGACTGGCATGTATGCCCAGAAGTGTAATATCAAATCAATCCTACATCATGTATGCTAAACACATTGGCTTATAATCATCACATCAGTTCAGCTCTAACGTTGCCGTTAACAGCTTCTCCTTTGGCATGAGAAAACACCACTAGTGGGGCTATAATACATTAGCCTACATTAGCCTACTCTGTGGTGTATTCCCAGTTTGTCACAACATTTTTGTATCATATATTTTTCTGGTTTACGTCCTCTTTAAAAGTGGTGCAACAGTGACACCCTGTGGTGAGTCTATGGTATGTCGTTTTTCTTCATTTTCATCGTTTTTCGTTCAGATTTTTTAAAGGCTCTGGTGGTGATTCTCAACCTGTTTAATTTCAAGCACCCCCCCCCCCCCACCCCAGTTTGAGGTCGATTTACAGACCCATTTGGTTCCAAACTATCATTTAGTTGGGACATGGACTTGTATTGAGAACGGCGACAACAAGGGGCATTTCCTGGACCTGAAGTTGGCAGAAATGCACTAAACTAATAATAGTACAACATAGACATTACAGAGACTTCGATTCTTATTGTGCATAACAGTTGTCATATTGCACACCTGCCCTAAAAGGCTAAAACGTCCTTATTTGCGGTGCCCCGGCCCCCCGTTGCCACATGTGTCTGACAAAAATCCTGGACATTTTGACCATCCAATCAGCGGCCTATAATCAGCGGTGATTATCGGCCTTTTGGTCGGAAGCAAAGCACCTCTTTAAACATCTAACCCAGAAATATAACACACTTTTACACTAAAATGTTACTGCTCTCATTATTTTATTACTCTTTTACATATCAGATTAATAATTAGGCTACTTAACCATTAATTTTCAACTCTTTCTAGAGCAGTCCAGTTTTCATTTTTCTCATCTCAGTTGTCTTTAGATAGACAGATTTAGATTCAGGAGTTTTCCACTAATTTTGGCGGTAGGGGGGTCTGGAAAAGAGGTAAATATAGCGACAAATGTGCCAAGTTGGCAACACTGGTACATACAGGCACGCTACAATTTAATAGGACTATCATACTGATCTGAAACTGTGAGTGACGCAAGTCAGGTTAGTTGCGGTCTCTAAAAAAAAATACTTTTGACCATGTAAAAAATCCGGGACATTCCAAGTGTCCAGGATTTATTTTAATTTTTTCCTGGATAGACCATGAAAATCCGGGACAATCAGGAAAATCCGGGACGTGTGGCAACACTAACACACACACACACACACACACACACACACACACACACACACACACACACACACACACACACACACACACACACACACACACACACACACACACACACACACACACACACACACCAGGGTTATCAACATGGTGGTGATCGCCGCTGTGAAACTGCACGGTCGTTATAATGTTTCAAATCGCCAAGTGATGCGAAACAAAGAAGCACTCCAGTCGTACACGGTGGCGGTGGTGGTGTTGTGCGGATGTCGGGCTTGTTTGCAACATTGTGGCGCTTCTCGTGTTACTTTATAACTGTGTGTCGCCTCTTCCTCCTCCGGCAGGGATGGAGACAATGTAGCATGTCATGTAATGTGTGTGTGTGTGTGTGTGTGTGTGTGTGTGTGTGTGTGTGTGTGTGTGTGTGTGTGTGTGTGTGTGTGTGGTGTGGTGTGTGTGTGTGTGTGTGTGGTGTGTGTGTGCGCGCGCGTGTGCGTGTGCGTGTGCGTGTGCGTATGTGTGTTTGTGTGTGTTTGGGGCAGTGTTGCCAACTGACAAGATCCAAAATGCACTAGTGGCACTTCCAAAATGCACTAGAATGCGGCTAGATGCTCTGCCTGGAAGGGAATATATAAACATACAGATCAAAATGACCATTAAAATTGTATATTCTCTAGTTGTGTAGACTTGGGCTAACACACATGATGATTATTTTAACTCTTGAGAGTGTAAAAATGAAACCAAATGGACCCGCAAGGGTCCGTTTGGTTTCATTTTTACGCTCTCAAAGAGTTACATCATTTAGTCTGGGGACCACTTGTTGAAATCACTATCATAGGAGGAAAAATGGTGAAAAATTAGGGTTTTATCTCTGGCGCCTGTCAATCAATTTCGCCCCAACTCACCAGCCAAAAAGCAGTAGATTTTCCGCCAGGAGTTTTTCACTAATTTTGGCGCTAGGGGGGTCTGAAAAAGCGCTAAATATAGCGACAAACGCGCCAAGTTGGCAACACTGCACTTGACACAGAACAAATTGCTGACCCAAGTGTAACAACCAATAATACAGTAGTAGACGCATGAGCGTCAATACTGAAAACGGATGTTTTGCTGCCATCTGGTGTACACTAGCAGACACCGCATGTGTCCAGTGTTGCCAACTTGGCGCATTTGTCGCTATATTTAGCGCCTTTTTAGACCCCCCTAGCGCCAAAATTAGTGAAAAACTCCTGGCGGAAAATCTAGTGCTTTTTTGCTGGTGAGTTGGAGCGGAATTGGTTGACAGGCGCCAGAGATAAAACCTTGTTTTTCACCATTTTCCTCCTATGATAGAGTCCTCCTTCCTTCGTAGAAAGGACCACAAATGGAAACCAAATGGACCGTAATAGAGCTGTAACTCTTGAGAGCGTAAAATGAAACCAAACGGACCCTTACGGGTCCGTTTGGTTTCATTTTACGCTCCCAAGAGTTAAATTATATTCAAACATCTGAATTACCCTAATTTTCAAGAATCTACATATTTAGAAAATGTAGAAGAACTGCTATTTTGACCAACATTTTGCCAGTTATTTTTCCTAAATTTGTCCGAGAGACTAAACTCAAACATCAAATGGTGGTCCTCCGTGGCTGAAATGCAGAATAAATAGTGGGCCCTGGTACGAAAATGGTTGAAAACCCACTGCGCATTCTAGTGCATTTTGGAAGTGCCACTTGTGCATTTTGGATTTTGGCAGTTGGCAACACTGAGTGCGCATGTAGCTGATCAGAGCCGTCTGGTGTCAGAGCTGCGACATTGAGGGTCAGAAACTGCTTCTGTTCGTTCAGCTTGAACAGGGACAAAACCAGAGTTGGAAATAGTATAGGGCAGGCTACATTGTTTTCAAATCAATGAGGGCGACGCAAATAAGAGCTGTTTTAGGGTAGGCCTATGTGTTACAACATGACAACTGTTAGGACTGGAACGAATAAAGTCCCTGTAATGTGTATGTTATTCTAGTATAAGTATTATTACAAAACGTTCTAAAATAAAGGGATTTGGCGTCATTAAATCACCTTTCCATGGGAGTGAACGGAGATGTCACATAACTCTGCATCTCAGAGCCAATCACTCTGACGGACCAATCACGGACGGACTTTCGCGTGACGTAGTAGAACAGAGCGGTTGCAGTGGGCGGGGATTTGGGGGTTTAAAAATGGCGTCCTGGTCATGGTGGTTAGTCTGAGGCCATGAGACCACGTGGTGAGTCACTAGTGTTTGTTTGAAAAACACAGTTTTATCTACAGTTAAAGATGTTATTGTTTAAACTTTTGGGTTGTTTGGACTGTTGGTCGTTTATGGACAACAATATATAGGAGTATGTTGATCTTTTTGAGAAGCAAACAAATGCAAACTAAGCTAAATTGTTCCAAACAGTAGGTGGTAAATGTATTTGATTTAATAACCATGGACACAGTCTTACTACAGTTATTTGTAAACCTTATAAACTACTACTCTGGGTGATCACTAAACATAGTCTACTATAGTAACCTTCACTGTTTACAAATATAAAGCCACATTTTGACTGTTAAACAGCGGAACTCTCAATGCATGATGTGACACATTGTGAGCTTGTAGATTTACTCATTTTCAAATGGTTATGAGGAAAAATACATCTCTTAAAACCTTTCAAATTGGACATTCTACATAGTTTTGGTCCTTTTAAAATGTATTTGAACCATTTCTCCATGGGAAGCTCTTTTGGTGTTTAACATTTGCTAGTTTTAGCTATTGAAATTATTGCCATTGTGTTTTGCATTACCTATTGAAAGCTTTCACTGTGGCTATTGGAAAATGGCGGACTTGCATGTGGCTGTCCTACAAGCTCATGATGTGCCACTTAGTAGTGTGCTGTGAACTTGTAGATCTGATATTTTCAATAGTTCATGCTTATGCTTTCAATAGTTAATGTTGATGCTTTCACTAGCTACAGCTCTTTCACTAGCTACAGATCTTGCTGAAGCTTTCATTAGCTACAACTATTGCTAAAGCTTTCACTAGTACAGCTAGAGCTGTCACTAGCTTAAGCTCATGTCTATATTAATGCTTTCACTAGTTAAAGCTAATGTTTAGAACACCAAAAGGCATTCCTGTCAAATATGGGTTGACACACATTCTACAAGTCTGGAGTCGTAGTGTAATGTTGTTTTATCTTCTGTGTCTTACAGGTTGACCATGTGACCTTGGACGGTGTCATCAGGAGATGTCTGCTATGATGGAGTGTCTCCAGATCCTTTGAGATACCAGTCCCTGTTCAGACCAGATATCTTCACCCTGAGCAACAGAATGCTCCCTACGGTATGTACATGGATTAAATTATTACTGTACAAACTAGGGCTGTGTTAGCTCTGGTCCAGAGCTCCACTGCTTCTGAGTTTGACTAGCATTGGAGCTCTTCTCTGTGCAATCGGCCATTACTCCACCCGACCAGCCTCTCTTCTCTAGTGGATATATAAAGAACGTTTGACCTACTCACCAAAATAAACACGATTGTGTCATTAGAAAACCTACTTTAGTGGAAACACTCTGAGCCCCCCACCACACGGATAAAATGGACTCACGGATAAACCGCATGGATAAAATGGACTTTTCACCGGGAAAAACAACCAGGATTTGCGCCCTCTACCGATGCCAATAGAAAAGTCCATAGGAAATATTTTTCCTTCAGTGAAAAACGATCGCGTTCTGGCCAAAAAGTCCATTTTATCCACCACTACTACCACTAAGGTAAGTAGGCTTTCTAATGACACAAGACGTGGTGAGTAGGTAAAACGTTCTTTATACAGTGTATCCACTAGAGAAGAAAGGCTGGTCGGGTGGGGTGTAATGGCCGATTGCACGGAGAAGAGCGGAGCTCCAATGCTAGTCAGACTCGGAAGCAGTGGAGCTCTGGACCAGAGCTAGGGCTGTGTCACCATTAGTCTACATGTTGGGTTGATGGATTAATGGTTATAAATGCAAAGTTTGAATTGGCATGTCTTTTAGGCTTCATTAAAGGGTGCTTATTGCAGAAAATAAATCCATGTTACATTTAGAACACTATCCTAGAGGTGTTTGTGTGTTTTTAGATATTAGAGGACTATATTCACACAGGAGCCATCTTGCAGCAAGGAGCTCACTAGGTGTAACTCCATAGACGTCCAAACTGTTGACTATCATCCAACAGCCCATACGTACCTCCTGTTTTTAAATGTGCACTCAATGTAGCAGGTTGATGCTGATAACAAGCGCTTCCAAACTCTGACACTTAAATTATCTGTAAGGAATTTCTAGACAGGAAGTAGCTCATGGCATGTCTACAGTGAAGTTTTGTGAAACCAACAAGTTGCAGGTAGAAATGCGACTGGAGTGTTTGTGTTTGAGGTTATTTAATAGAATTAGACAGGATTGTTCTGTTTTTAAATGAATGGGCTGTTAATGGGGAAGTTGCCACTAGTTGGCACCTTGCTGGGTAAGATGGCTGCCGTGTGAATTTAGAGAGCTCAATAGAGCTGCGCAGTGACGTCACCGCCCTGTTCCGGAAGTCTTTTCCCAATTCATTTTTCTCATAGACTTTTCGAAAATAATTTTATATCAAGACGATTACGCGCGGACAAAGCCAACTGAGTGTGACAAATCATGATGACACACACAAACTTTTCGGACAATAAAATAATTTCTAAGATGAAAAATGAAACAAAGTCTTGTATCATGCCGTTTTCTACTTCTTCCCAATTATATATTATATGATATTGTGTTTGTCATGACTTGTCACGACTGAGTTGGCTTTGGCCGCGGCGTAATCGTCTTGATGTAAATTATTTTCGAAAAGTCTATGAGAAAAATGAATGGGGAAAAGACTTCCAGAACAGGGGCGGTGACGTCACTGCGCAGCTCTATTAGAGATCAGTGTCTCTGACGTAAACCACACTTAATCGATTACTAAAATAGTTGGCACCTAATGGAATAATAGATTTGATTATGATTAATCGTTGCAGCCCTAGTGAACATGGTGACACAGCCTCTGTCCGTGACTTATGACAACCAAATTGTTCTGTAGACAGACAACTAAATTTGCCTTTCTTTGCTTTCCTTCTACCATTTCAGAACATGACGTGTTGGAGGTTCAGACTCTACACGGCGTCTGTCTCCGTTGCTGGGTGCTGCCGTCTCCGCCTAGGCTGCTGGGTGCCGCCTCCGACACCGCTGCTGGGTGCTGCCGCTGTCTGCTGCTAAGGTTAGTTATGAACCTTGATTATTTGCTGGTATAAGTGAGCTACATGCTACCATACCGTAGGCTGTCTTTCGTAACACCTCATTTTCGTGTATAATGCCACCCACGTCACATGCCGCATGTGATGCTGCTTGAGCCGTTTTTTTTTTTTTAATTGATTGTTTAACATAATTTCTGAGTAAAATGTAGTCGTGTCCACATCACATCTGTACATTCTGTTCTAGTGAAACACTGGAATCTCACAGGATAAACTCAGTACAGAACTGTGTTTGCCCTGTGAGGTTCTAGTGTTTCCGTTCTTTGCTTTTAATAAAGTTATTTGTTTTTGTGTCAGACTCCTTGATCGCATTTCGCTTTTTTATTTTGAAAGGTCTTTTTTTACCTATCCTATTGCCCTAGTTCTCCACTAGTGGTCTTGTGTGTACAGATGTGATGTGGAGGTTCTGTGATTTCTGTCTTGTATCATTATGGTAGCATGTAGTCCTGGTTAACTAACAGAGGAAGGAAATGATGGCTGCTGTGTCATTTGCTTCCTTGGTTAGTGAAGGTGAGTGAAGTAGTTTATTATTTATCTGTCAGGCAGAAACCTTGTATATCCATAGTTCAACCTTTTTATTTATTCTATTACTTGGTCATACAGTGTCACACACTGAAGTACCAAATGGTTGATTTACAAGAAATCATCCATTATTGAATTTTTTTTTTTTTTTTTTTTTTTTTTTTTTTTGCCCAGTAAAAGTAAATTGTTTGGGACATGCAAGGTTTCTACCCACTGTTTCTCCTCTTTTTATTCTTTGATTCTAATAAAGTTCTTTTTGTTTTGTCTCAGACTCTGTTGATCGCATTTCATTTATTCGCTTTTTTAAATCCTTTCTTCTACTTTCTTTCCTCTCAACACTAGTTCTTGACTAGTGTTTGTGGTGCGTGAATCGGGTTGCGTTTTTTATTTTTGTTGCGCTGTTTACTTGTAAGAACATCTTGATCACGCAAGTTCACATAAGACATGAACTCAGGCCCGGTGTCTTATGTGCATTTATGTGATTATTATTGATTATTTTGCAGACAGCTTGTTGTTCACCTCGGCTAACGTTATTTTAATTAGGGCGAAGTTTTAACGCCGTTAAAGGGGAATTCCTCTTATCTTTTCCTTCTTTAATAAAGTTATTTTTTTTGTTTGTCTCAGACTCTTGATATTTTATTTTAATCGGATTTTTAGTAATTTCTTCTCTCCTTTCCTATCACTCTAGCTCTTCACTAACATTATATATATATATATATATATATATATATATAATGTTGGAAATGGGCGGAGTTCCCCTTTAAGATGACAACAGGAAGTAATGTAGGCGCATCGTTCACAGCAGTATTGTCTATTCTTGTATGTTGTGTACTAATATTCGTAGTGTTGTGTACTAATGTTCGTAGTGGTGTTGACAAATACTGGAGCGCAATTGATTTTGCGTTGACTCATATTTGGTTATTGGCATTATCTAATAGCAAGTTCTGGACAACTGGCTGTAGGGGAAAAATACTCTCTCAAAAACATTAAGGCAGACTGCTTGAACAGGGACCAAGGGAATGTGTGTATTTGTTTTCGTGTTCATGGAGAACTCTAAAGTGCTTAAAGTGAAAAGTGCAGCAGCAAACATTTAGGTCATAAGACCATTATCTGTGCTATATAATCACATCTAATCTGTGAGTAAAGCTTGAGCCATGTAATCCCACTTCACATATGAACACAGGCCCGGTATGTGAAGTGTGTTTATGTGGTTTATGTCTCGTATCATTTCACATAATGTGAGTAAAGATTCATGTCGTCCAACATCCCATAATGAACACAGGGTTAGGTTAGGGTTAGGTATGTGGTGTTGGTTGATGTGTCTCTTTATAATGTGGGAGTTAATTTCTGTATGCTGCCACTTTGCAGCTAAAACTTCATCATCCGGCGAAGCATTGGCCATGGTCCTATGACCCAAAACGTTTCCTACTGCACTATTCACTTTTTACACTTTGCAGCACTTTATGAACACGAAACAAATCATGTATTGTCTTGGTTTGTGTCTGAGGAGTTTTCCTTAAGGTATTAGAGTTCTGGTTTCAAATATAAAGACCAATGTATCATGGTCTGTTAATGATTAAACTTTCTCTGTAATATTAAGGATCTCCCACGGCTTGCCTTGGGAGGTTGAGTATATTGCAAATTTGAATATACTAGATTTGTGTGCAATGTACTACAATGTAATTGTTTTGGATCTGTAAATTGCATCAAAAACATATGGCACTGGTGTGGGACTTCCGGTTTTTACCAGAACGGGGTTCAATTCCCTGAAGTGCCCTGTTGAATGGGTTGCATTTACATGGTCCGTTAATATTGGCGCATTGTTTACTTTATCATAGAGCAGTGGTTTTCAACCTTTTTGATACCAGGGCCCACCATTTATTCACATTTGAGCCACGGGGGACCACCATTTGACATTTTAGCCCCACAGACCCCAAAACTAAAGATTTCTTTTGTTTGTCCATCTTGTTGTGTAGACTTGGGGTTAATTCACATGATAAATATTTTAGCTCTTGAGAGCGTAAACATGAAACCAAATGGACCTGCAAGGGTCTTGAGAGCGTAAAAATGAAACCAAATGGACCCGCAAAGGGCCGGGGACCACTGGTGGTCCCTGGACCACCTGTTAACCCCTGGTTTAAAGGAAGCGCGGCTCAATGACGCCTGTGGTACTAAGCTGAAAAATCTCGTAGCACAACGAAAAGTGACCAAAGAATGTGTTTTTCCCTTAAAGGACCACTTCACCACTTTTCAATGTATCTTCATATAACGGGTCCTCACTAATGTACATGATAAAATATTTTTCTACTCAGTCTGTGTCACAGGAGGGCTGTGGACAGTTCAGAAACATCTTTCAATGATCATTCTGCAGATTCTTTTTTTTTTAAACGATGTGTTTTTGAAAATATATTATTTTTATTATCAGGAGAACGATGCTGCCATTTTGGCATTGTGACTTTTCAGGAACAGAAAGCCTGCAGTTTCAAGAATAGACAATACTGCTGTGAACAACGCGCCTACATTACTTCCTGTTGTCATCTTAAAGGGGAACTCCGCCCATTTCCAACATTATATATACACATATATATATATATATATATATATATATATATATATATATATATATATAATATATATATATATATATATATATATATATATATATATATATATATATATATATATTTATTGTTAGTGAAGCACTAGAGTGATGGAAAGAGAGAAGAAATTACTAAAAATCAGATTAAAATAAAATATCAAGAGTCTGAGACAAACAAAAAAATAACTTTATTAAAGTAGAGAAGGAAAAGATAAGAGGAATTCCCCTTTAACGGTGTTAAAACTTCGCCCTAATTAAAATAATGTTAGCCGAGGTGAACAACAAGCTGTCTGCAAAATAATCAATAATAATCACATAAATGCACATAAGACACCGGGCCTGAGTTCATGTCTTATGTGAACTTGCGTGATCAAGATGTTCTTACAAGTAAACAGCGCAACAAAAATAAAAAACGCAACCCCATCATGCAGCCCTTTGGCTGACTCTGACCGGCCTGTGAAAGGGTACTGTGGTTTTCAACCAGTGGTCTGGGGACCACCAGTGGTCCTTGAGAGAGTTCCAGTTAAACATGAAAATTTGGTTAACCAGATGTGACTCAGAGTGTAAAAATTATGTTCACACTCAAGAGTTAAAATATTCATCATGTGAATTATCCCAAGTCTACTCAACTAGAGAATGTAGTAGATTAGTGGTGAAGTGGTCCTTTAATAATGCAATATGAGGTAGGGGCAGCACTAGGGCAAAGATTATATCACTATCTTGTCAGCCATTATCACAATATTTATATGATTTTTAAGTTTTTTATATTTACTATAAACTATTTCCAGGTAGAACATTTCATTTCAAGGTCCCTCAGTTGGACATGCATATTGGTCTACAGACCCTGTTTAAAGGAGAATTCCGCACCAAAACACATTGGGCACCAATCTACCATGATCCCTGTGACTCATATACAGTCATGGAAAAAATATTAGACCACCTTGTTTTCTTCAATTAATTGTTAATTTTAATGCCTGGCTCAACTAAAGCTACATTTGTCTGGACAATTATAATGAGAACAACAAAAAAATAGCTCATGAGAGTTTAATTCTAGAACTAACTATTCATTTTCCATGTTTTTCTTGATAATATACAAAATTACTTAAAATCTTACATCAATAGCTGTGGCATTGTACCACCAAAACACTTATTTCATAAAAATAAAAGTCCATTTCACCCTGAGGTCCCCCTCCCCCTCACACAGTTTGCATTGCTGCAGGTTGTCTTTATTCTAATGCAGGTATTTATCTTAGTATTAAGATAAATAAACCTGTTTTTTTTTTTTGCCTGTTTTTAAAGTCATGTACTGTGTGCTGGATGAAATTATCTGGGACTGATTGTCCTGTAGTGCAGTGGTTTTCAACCAGTGGTCCTTGAGAGGGTTCCAGGTGGTCCCCAGGCTAAATGATGGAAAGTTGGTAAACCAGACTTAACTTTTTGAGAGTATAAAAAATGAAACCAAATGGACCCTTGAGGGTCCTTTTGGTTTCATGTTTACAATCTCAAAATATTCATCATGTGAATTATCCCAAGTCTACACAACTAGAGAATGTAGAAGATTAATGGTCATTTTGATCTGTACTGTATGTTGGACTGTTTGGTTTCCCCAAATCCAGCAAAAATAAATCTTTAGCTTTGGAGTCTGTGGGGCTAAAATGTCATCAAATGATGATCCGTGGCTCAAGTGCTGAATAAATAATAATAATAGATAATAATAATAAATAATAGATTTATTTTGCTTTTGTCCACAATTCCAGGCTGGATTTTGGAAACCAAACAGTCCAACATACAGATCAAAATGACCATTAATCTTCTACATCCTCTAGTTGTGTAGACTTGGGATAATTCACATGATGAATATTTTATCTTGAGAGTGTAAACATGAAACCAAATGGACCCGCAAGGGTTTTTACACTCTCAAAGTGTCCATCGTTAGACTGGGGACCACCTGGAACCCTCTCAAGGACCACTGTCTGCTGTCATGATAAATGTCTTGTTATGCTGTTGTATGTAAAAAAAAAATAAATGAAAAATGAACAAAAAAAGTGGATGCATATTTTTACGCACAAGACGCACGTGCACACGCACGCATGGTTCAACCAGCACCCCCTAGTCTAAAGTACTTCCCACGGCCCTGGGTAGGCCCAGGCCTGGGCCTGGGCCTGGTAGGCTTTTGGGCCTACCTGAAGGCCCCAGACCAGATTCGCTGCCATGCAGCCAATGAGCGGCCCAAACCTGATTTGCTGCCATGCAGCCAATGAGAGGACTTACACCATACCTGGTACACCACAGCGATTGGGAATTGCACCCATTAACTTTAGAATACTAACTGTTTGGGACATACAAGGTTTCTACTTTCTTCTTCTGTCATCCTCTCCCATTTATTCCTTCTTTTAATAAAGTTATTTGTTTTTGTTTTGTCTCAGTTTCTTTTGATCGAATTTTATTTATTCACATTTTTTTGCCTGTCACATTTGGTCTTCACTATGTGCGTGTGATTCAGGTTGTGCGTTTTTATTCATTTTATTACTTTTCTCCATTTGCGTTGATCAATATGCCTGTAACGTGTCATGTGAGTTCACATTAGATCTGAACAGGGCCCGGTATCTAATGTGCATTTATGTGATTATATGACAGCAATTGCAATAGCTTGTCATTACGGTGTTGAAGGTGAGTTCCAGTCATTTTCAAATTAATATAATGTTAAATGGGTGGAAGTTGATATAGGCACGTCGTTACACCACAATGTTTATTGCTGTTGTGTACTAATGTTGCTGACAAATTCTGGTGCACATTTGATGTTGAATTGCATAGTTATGTTTGGTAATTGGCATTATCTAAAAGGAAACTTTGAGACAACTGCCTGCGAAAAATACTCGCTCCACAAAAAACATTAATGCCAACTGCTTGGGAAGAGACCAAGAAAATGTATTTATTTTGTTTGTCTTCATGGGGCACTCTAAGTGCTTAAAACGAAAAGTGCAGCAGCAAACATTGACGTCATGAGACCATTGTCAGTGCTATATCATGTAATTTGTGAGTAAAGCTTCCACCACGTATAAGCCCACATCGGATATGAACACAGGCCCAGTATTTGATGTGTGTTCATATCTTGTATCATTTGTGATGTCTGCCAACATCACAACATGAAAACAGGGTTAGGGTTAGGTATGTGATGTTGGTTGATGTGTCTCAATGTGCGAGTGAATTTCTGAATGCTGCCATTTACAACTAAAACTTGCCTCATTGGCGATGGGCCTATGACCCAAACGTTTTCTACTGCACATTTACTTTTTGCACTTTGCAGCACTTTATGAACACGGAAAAATAATATATTGTCTTGGTTTATGTCTGAGGAGTCTTCCTTAAGGTATATTTGTAGAGTGAGTTCTGGTTTCCAATGTGTAACATGGCTATCATTTTGGGTCTGTTAATGATTCTATTCTTGTGTGGGCTATTTAAGGACCTCCCACGGCTTTCCTTGGGTGGTTGGCAAAAATAGGTTTCTGTATTTAGCAAATTTGAATATATTATTGACTATGTAGATTACAACAACAAAAAACATAAGGCATTGGTGTGGGACTTCTGGTTTACCAGAATGGGGTTCAACTCCCTGCAGTGCCCTGCTCAATGTGTTGTATTTTCATGGTCTATTTTTTACTTTCATCTCATTGTTTTTTCCGTTTATAGATGATAACCCCTGAGTTCTTTACTGTAGATACTCCCTAGTTATGTTAAAGTTATTTATTCAAAGCCTGGGGCCTGTTTAACTGATATCCCGGTTTATTCTATCCACGATCAGCGATCAACCGGTTTAATGAAAATTGGTTAAGCTGGCCTAATCTGGCTTCATGAAAGCAATGCCACATTAGTTCCCATGGAAACTAATGCTATGGACTTAGCCTGCTCCGGACCAGGCTAACAGTCAGGTTTAACCTAATCCTTATGTCTGTTTATTAGGCCAATCTAATGACTTTTTACACTGTTAATTCAACACCTGTGATTGTATATGGACACAACTTGATTAGCCCCACAGGGGTGTACTTCTGTGTGGAGGGACCACCACCTGTGCAGTCATAGTTTTTTTTCTTCTTTTTTATGGCTAAAAAATAATACTAATTGGAGAAAGTCTTTTCCAACTATTGAGAAAGTCTTTCTCCAACTATTGGTTGAATACATAAAGTGTCTGTCTGCTGCAGAAGGTCACAAGTTCAAGACCCCCAGCAGTGTGTCTGGGTGAACAAATAATTCAAAGACTTCAGACATGAACCTGAACACGTTATTCCAACCAGTTCCAGTCCCCTCCATCAGGCTGCCCCGGCTG
>CM076974.1:12432346-12462346 GCA_039105355.1 Benthosema pterotum
AGTTCTGCTCTGCTTTTGGTGAAATATTAAGTAGCTCCGGAGTCACTGGGGCAAGGCAGTAAAAGTGAATTAAAGCACAAAACTAACATCATTTGTGTTGTTAAATTTTCTAAGAAATGAGCACATCCTTCGTTCATTTTTGACCCAACCCATCACAGGCAATTACTCTTTGGGTGTAGTGATATGGACACTAAAAACATAGTTCCCTGTGCTCGATGAGTCACAAATGAACAAATGATGTGCTAATATTTTAGAAATAGGTCAACAACACAAACAAAGCTAGTTTTGTGGATTCATTTACTTTTACTGCAGAACTCCCACCCGGGGGACTCTGGAGTCAGTTATACAGCTGCAACCACTGTACTAATGGCAATATTAAATACAGCTTAACTTCAAAAAATCTGAACTGACTGAATAAAGAGAAAAAGGGGTGGAAAGGGAGGGGGGAAAGGAAACACAAAGCAAATCAAAAAGCCTCTGGCCGGTGCAGACTGCGCGCTATAAATGAAGACATGGAGACCCGAGAGGAATTCCACTTAATCCTCTCTTCACACAAGGGTTGTCTCTTCAACAAAGCCTATCCTTCTAGCGCCGGTGTCATCTCGGAGGGGAAAAAAAGAGCCAAAGACACATGGCACTGGGCAATCTCCAGCCATTACCGCCACAATGGGGCCCTCATCATTTTCATGGGCTCTCAGCGTTGGGATGATGGATACGCCTGGGGGCCTCTGTTAAAACAATGTTTCCCTTCAGCTGTTCACTGCGTTATTATTACACCGACGCCCCCCCCCTCTTCCGACCCACTCCGAGCCGAGTGTGGCGCCGGCACCGCACAACGCACCGTTATAGCTCTCCAATGGCAGTGCTTTGACGGAAAAAAAAAAAAGTCCCGTCATTAAAAGGACATCTGTGGTACTCCATAAATGGAGGTCACGCGCCTCGCTCTCCACTGTAGAAACGAGCGGCGACAGCGAGGGAAACAAGAGTTCTACTTATTACGCAGATACGCCACATACAGTACAGGGAGGGGGAGGGGGGGCAGAGAGCTGGGCATGTGTGTACTCACACCCACACCCACATATACGCGCGCTCGGGTGACATCACTCCTAGTGCTGCTGCTGCTGCTCGGAGTATTGTCTTCATTTGCACATTAACTTCTAACTGCATACAGAGAGAGAGCAGCTTCTATGAGTGGTGTAGCTTCCTGTGTGCTCTTGTAGTGCATTGGTTTTCAAACCAGGGGTCCAGGGGGGCACCAATGGTGCATTGAGGGGGATACAGGTGGACCCCTGCAAGCTAAATAAAGATCGAGAGTTGGAAACCAAACAATCTTTAGATGTTTAATTACCGGTAACTCTTGTCTACACTCACTACAGAGGGCCACAATGCATATACAGATATTTGTCTTGTACCAAAAATAGCCAGTGTTGGACTACTAACACCCTTACAAGTAAATGGACTAGGTTTTGCAGTAACTTGTAAAATAATTGTGTACATTTTCCCATTACAGTTACTGTGATTTTAAATGGGTGAGTTAGTAGTCACCCAGATTAAATAATGTAATAAAAAAAAAAGTCTCCTTGTCATGTGTACTGACATGGTGTGCTGAGTGTGCTCCAAAAGTTAAACACATTCCACATGAGAAACAGAAAGTGTCTTCCACAGGGCATAACGTCATCATAACGATGATGACTTCTCGACATAGGGTAACATTAGGGTAATTACTTTAGGTCTGACTGTGCATGGGCACAGTGTTGGATATTGTCTGTGATTTGGGATATTGTACTACTGGTATAAGAGATCTTAAAACAAATGGACCAGTGTCATTAGGAAAATGTTTTTTCTTATTTTTTTTTTAAATAAAATAAGTTAGTTACTTTCATAATTTAGTAACATGCAAAGTAGTGTTACTTTTTCAGAGAAGTAACTAACAGTAACTATAACTTAGTTACTTTGTAAAAGTAACTAAGTTAAGTACATGCCATGGGTCTTCACATTTATATGGCCAATTGGGCACACCAATGTTCAAGTCAAAATTCAAAAGCAATTTCTGTATTCATACCAAAAATGCTGATTTACAAGATCAACTGGCTTGTAAGTCATATTTTTGAGAAAATCATTAGATTCCTCCCTTTTTGACCTTCATCAGTCCATGCGTTTTCCCAATACTGGGGCAAATTCCATATCCCAAATTTCTGTATTATATTTTTAATCCAAGGCCTTTAGGTAATTCATGTTTTGGGCTATTAATTATAGATAAAAATGTCTTTATTTATACATTTAGTAATTTGAATATTCAAATTTCCCCAGAGACAATACAGCTCACGTACCACAATGCAACTCCTTGTGAGCTTAGTAGATCATAGCTATTCGTCTCTACATGCAGGACTGCCCTAAGACTGTGATTTGCCATTCATTCAGTGTGGTGGCTGTCCCTTTAAAGAGTGAAGGCTGAATTCACTACAACTGACTCTGTGGTAATACACTCCTTGTGGCTGTAAGGAGGATATTGAAGGACAGGTTAATTGATTCTGTGGCAGGTTGTGTGTGCATGTTAAATGTTAACATGACATGGTTCTAATATGTGTTTTGATTGTATTGCTTTATTGCAGTTTGTGTTGCTGGGAGCCCTGTCATGGTTACTTGGAATCATTCCCCCATTAAGTCTATATGCAGCCAGCAAGGCATGTTTATTTGTATTTTCTTTTGTTTTGCATTCATCTACTTTTATTGCATATAGTTTTGATGTTAGGTGTGTCATCTGCTTATGCTTTTTTATGTATTCGAAGGCGTGTTGTTTTAGGACTATGGCGGACTGACAGTAGAGAACACAAGCATCCATACTTGATACAAAACAAAACAGGCCCGGATGTAACATTTTCCAATTGGAGAAGCAGGCAAACATGGCATTACCATACCATTTTCATTTAAAGTCTTTAGTTCTGTGACAGACAAGATTTATTTCTTATTACAGGACTTATAGTAGGCAAGTAAGCAACAATTAATAACATCAACTGTTGTTGAAGTTGCAACAGGGTCAGAGATAAATATAAGCACTTTATTTGAATTAGCTTTGGAATTTGGGTTGTTTGCATGCCATCATGTTTGATGGGGCAGTCGGGGAATTTAGGGGGGCATTACCTCCCATTGCCCATGCCTAGATCCGGCCCTGCAAAACAAAAAACAAAACTCCAGTAGTGACGGCTGCTGCAGGGAAATAGGATTTTGGTACACACAGGAAAAGGGCAAGTCTACAAATCTCATTGGGCCGGTCCTTGACACGGGCATGTCTAACGTATTGGTGTCTGTGGTTGTCTGTTGTTTATGTGTTTACGCTGCTGCCTGACCCTCACCTGTGACCCTCAAATAAAGAGAAGTGTTCTTTTATTTGACTGTCTGCCCTCCGTTGCATGCGGCGTTAGCGCGATGCGAAACTTTTTTTATGATGTGAAGAACCCCATTACAAATATATATAAAAAAGAAAAAGCGTAACAGTCATCTACAGACAGCAAAAGAGTGTTGGGGTAGTTGGTTTTCGGGTAGTTATGAAGCTGAACAATTTGCAACTCGAGGTGTGTAATTTGGATGGTGTGCAGCGTCGGCCTTTAGAGTAGGTAAATAAAAAAAAATCTAGTTTAGTTAGGAGTTAAGTTACGAAAATCTGGGAACTAAATCGTTTCCAAGAAATTTCTTCACCCATGTGTTTCTAAGTCTATAACATGTGCGTAAATGTTGAAATTCAATCCCTGTGGGAATCATAATAAGAAAACGGTCAAAGTCGGTACCATTCACTACCTCAAAATTCCTGGCGGAAAATATGGTAAACTAGGTGGTTTCATGATGCTGAATCCATTCCAATCATCAGTTGTTCATAGAGAAAACAACTCATTGGGCTAAAAAAATGCATACCCTCATCATAAATGTGCTTAGTTAGCATTTGGGAAAGTTCTATGGCTGTTTTTCAGCCCAATGAGTTGTGACTTAGTCAAGTAGCCCAATTGGACCTGTTTTTATGAGGTTTCCCACAGGAGTTGAATTTCAACATTTTAGCACGCGTTATTAGACATCATGAGAAACACCATTGGCGAAGAAGAAACTTCTTGGTTACAACTTTGTTCCCATATTAGTCAAATATCTGTCAAATTCCCAAGTGTTTTCCTTTCCGTCAAAGTATACCGTCATTCCGATAAGACACAATCTGTTTCCGAAAGATTGTCTGATTGCTGGACTTACTGTACGTGTGAAACGTTGTGGCATTTTCCAGAGTGGAAGTCACTCATCAGCCCATCCTCATAGACCCGCCACCTTTGGAAAATGTATGCTAACTTGCTAAGGTTGGTCCGAGGTGCTTCCTGTCAAACACTAGGCAGGCGGTGAAAGAGTACAACTGTTTATCATTTATTTTTGTTTCACCTCTGACCGCCTCGGGGACACTCTCCTCTCCTCTCGCCTCTCCTCTCTCCTCCTTTTCTAAAAGTCTAGACTTGGCAAACAGAGCGGCGTGGAACTGGAGCCGTGTCTTCCCATCTCCTCTCTCTCCCTGCTCAAACACACAGTGTTGCCAACTTGGCGCATTAGTTGCTATATTTAGCTTTTTTTCAGACCCACCCCCCTAGTTGAAATTGAGATAAAACCTTTGTTTTTCACCAATTTTCTCTTATGATAGAGTCCTCCTTCCTTCCTACAAAGGACCATCGGTAACCAAATGGACACTGATAGATCTGTAAGATCGTGAAATGAAAAATGGTTTCATGTTACACTCTCAGAGTTAAATTATATTTAAACATCAGAATTACCCAATTGTCAAGAATCTATACATTTAGAAAATGTAAAAGGAATTGCTGTTTTGAGCAACATTTTGGCAATATTAGTTCGAGAGACTAAACTCAACATCAAATGGCGGTCCTCCGTGGCCAAACTGCAGAATAAATAGTGGGGCCCTGGTATGAAAATGGTTGAAAACCACTGCTCTGGCACATTGTAGTGCATTTTGTAGTGCCACTAGTGCATTTTGGATTTTGGCAGTTGGCAACACTGGCCGCAGATTAATACACACAGGCAAATGGGATGGTGGGAGGGAAAGGACTGAGTGATGAATAAAACAAAACAACAACAGTCCACCTGCTCATCAACTTCCATCCAAACAACATCATTATTTTTAGATCTCTCGTGAATGAGGTTTCTATTTTTTGTTTCTGTTAGCACAGTGATGACTTTAGCGTATTGCTGTCTACATGCATTTATTGTGTCTGTTTTGGATGTCAGCAGAGTGCCGGAATGGGAGGAATTTGCTGGTTTAAATGCTGCCAAAAGTGAAAATTGTTGCTAGTGGGACACGTTAGCTGTTAGAGAGCTGTAACAGAACCTCTCAAATCTCATCTCCCTTTGTGTTGTGACTTAAAGGACAACTTTGTTTTTTTTTCTCCAACCAAGGCTCATGTTTTATAGGTTGTTATTCGTGAAAGTAAAAGATGGATATTAATTAATATTTAGGCACGTCTGACCAGAGGCTCACCCATCTTTTACCATCTCTAATAAACTAAAACATGAACATTGGTTGAAAAAAAAAAACAAAAACAAAAAACAAAGTTGTCCTTTAACACGCAATGAAAAATAAGGGGCAATTTAACTCTGACACAGTAAAGTGAAATAAATGCAACAGGTCCATTTGGTTATGTTTTCTAACAGTGGGTGCATGGGACCAGTCCAGATCCTATAGCATCTTCCTATATTATTCTTTTATCTAATCCTTTTCCGCTCTTTGGGTGAACTTATGAGTTGTGTACACTTGATGAAGTTGTGCTGCTGTAGCCCAGGGCAGCGGTCGCTCAAAATCTCCTCAAAGCCGTTCCCGGTAACCAGGTTAAAGAGGGAATACATTGCTCTACCCCCCCCCCCCCCCCCCCCCCACCCCCCCCCCCCCCCCCCCCCCCCCCCCCCAGCCTCCCACCCCTCATTGTCCAGTGCATTTCCCTCGCCAAGCCGCGGCCCCCGATTCAATTGTTGCATCGATCTCCCAACAAAAGAAGAACGAGAGTCAAGAAATCAGATCAGGAGCACTACTAAAAGCTTTCCCCTCCTAAATCAATCACAATATATGAATAAGTTACTCCGTCTCTTAGTATGTTTTAGGGGGATATTACCGTAGTTGTGTTATTTCTGATATGAAATCAAAAGTACCCATAATGCGCAGCATTGCCGTGGCATTATTCCCCCAGCCTGCCGGACCTGCTGCAGCCATACATGCAAAGGATAATGACCTAATGGCTGCTCTAAGTATCACAATAAGAGCTTGATGTTTGCTTTTGGATAAACATGATGGAGCAGCTATATGCCAGTAAATGACCAGTTTCTGATTAATAGACTCTCCCATACTATAAAACTCTATATAGTGCTGAGGTCCTGTGTATGATACTGTATACTTAAGCGGGCGTGCATGTGTGTGTGTGTGTGTGTGTGTGTGAGAGTGTGTGTCCGTGCATGCGTCTACTGGTTCGCCCCACGGGCCTATCAGCGCGCGGCAGCGACTGGCTCCAAGTCCCAACTGTGACGGGGGCACGGCCAAATTCCACACCCGGTGCCCGAGTGCTTAGACATGTCACGGCCAACTTTGACGGACGGCGTCTTGAAGGAAAGCGATGTGAATTTACAGCTTGTAGCACATTCTTTGAACGCAAACACACGGCGGCACAGGGCGGAACAAAATGTATACATGTATGCATATATGTGTTCACCGACTGACTGCAGGCAGGGAGGGGATATACTGTACTTGCCGGAATCCGGAAACTGGGCCTTTTTCACCCCCGCAAAACACGTCACAAACCTCTTTCTACTAGTGCTCCCACCTGAACAGCAAACCCAGGGCCATTTCATCAGTTGTGCTCATTCAACATACGGTATAGTCATAGGTACTCACACTAATGTCCATGATAAAATGCCACCTTTTTTCTACTCAGTCTGTGTCTCACAGGGGGGCCGTGTTATTTTATCCTGAACATTAATGAGGACCTATTACGTATATGAAAATAGGTTGAAGAGTGGGGAAGTGGTCCTTTAATTACCCATTGCATGCTAACCATTTTCATATTATTTATCTATCAAATTAATCCCAATCAAATAAAGTCTATAATTGCAAATAGGTATGATGTTCTAAATGATATACACAGCAACACGCACAATCTCCGCAAATGCCTGCAAAACCACCTCGTAATTAAGTCAAATCAGGCCATATTGTCACAGCGATTGTGATTAGTGAAGGACACAAAGGACCACGCATGTCCATAAACGACCGCACACCTGACGATTTTGGCCATATGTAGGTGAGTGGGCCAATCCCAATGTTTCTATGTTTGTCAATGATACTAAAATGTACAGTGATTTCTTTTTTAGCCAATCTTCCCAGCTCTACAGAGTGGTACCCATATAAGGAGTTCCTCCCTGTTCCCAGAGAGCCCCTGGGTCAAAAAAACTAGTGTCAGCTTGGGCTTTGGGAGAAAAGCCTTTTCCTCCGATCAGGATGAGAGGGTCCATCCTCCAATCACGATCAAGTGGGGCTGGTACCTGGTATAAAGTGCTGTTGGCCTGTTGCACTCCCCCCCCACTGGGCATGAGTGTGTGCATCTGGTATTTTTGAAAAGTCATAAAAATTTGAAAAATGCAAAACTTTGAATATACTGGGGAGGGGGGGAGGAAATATGTTGTCCCTAGAACAACATATTTTCAGGTGGGGGTCCGTCCGGCAGCCAAACTCAGATAATATGGGGCATTGGGGCTCCTCAGCATGGAATATTTTGAGCATCTCTGACAGAGATATTTCCGAAAACTGACAGGATTTTAAAGACAATTTGTAGAATTTAGTGGCAGGTCTTACAGTATATAACACCATGCTGCTCATCCTTGCCTTGCCTTGCCTGTCTGTCTTGTCTGTTGTTGTGACAACGTCTCTGCTCCTCTATTGGACAACACATCAAATTAACTTGCAAATTAAATGCTGGTGACTGCTATTGATTTATAGATTGGACAAAAGGGAGCCGCAATGCACGCCGTGTGTGTGTGGTGTGTGTGTGTGTGTGTGTGTGTGTGTGTGTGTGTGTGTGTGTGTGTGTGTGTGTGTGTGTGTGTGTGTGTGTGTGTGTGTGTGTGTGTGTGTGTGTGTGTGTGTGTTGTGAGCGCACATGCAATGGGACGGTGCACACATGTGTGCGTGTACAGGGGGAGGGGAGAGAGAGAGAGCACTGATGGCCTGTGTTAAAAAGAGTAATAACCTCACAGATGGCGAGGGGCTGGTCCAGAGTCAGCTATGTGACGGAGAACAATCATTGAGGGCTTGATTGCTCACTGTGCACAAGGCAGACTTGACAGGGGGAGGGGGACGAGTGTGTAAGTGTTTGTGTTTGCGTGTGTGTGTGTGTGTGTGTGTGTGTGTGTGTGTGCGCGTGCGTGCGTGCGTGAACAGTGGGGAGGAGGATGAGGGTCTGTTTAAGTTTAACTAGGCCATTGCTACCCATTCACGGATGACAATGATGTGGCTTGTAGCGTGCGCACAGCACAGACACGCAGGCGCACACACACCCACACACACAGAGCAAATTATCAAATCAAAATTCATACGCTGTTCCCCCCGGACCGCACCTCCTTTGATTCATCATCTCCTTCCAAGTGGGTGAAAATCATTTTGTATTCCTTTCACAAAGCGGAGCATTCATCCCGCCCTTTTGCGGGACGAGATGATTCAGTATTATTATATGGATAGATAGATAGATAGATAGACAGATAGACAGACAGACGGTTGGATAGATAGGTGCAGGGAGTCAGCCGGTGTAAACTGGGACAATAAATCCACCTGTCACTTATGCAAAGCGATGTAAATGAGCTCTGTGATTAAGATACGGAGTCGTTTAAAAGCATGAACTGGCGGAGCCCTTGACTGACACGCAGACGCGCGTGCACACATACAGGCGCGCAAAGTGTGGACTTGGCACTGTACACAAATGTTATGAATAGATGTGTGCGGGTGTGCGCACACACACACGTGCGCACACGTGCGCACACACACAATATTCAGGTTACACGTGTGTGCACATGCAGTCATATACTCGTGCGCAAAACCCATGTGATGGCTTAATCTCAAACTCTCCCGCTCCACGCACACACGCGCACGTGCACACACCGAAGTCCCCCGCTGCCCCCGCGCCTGCCACTAGAGCAGTTTATCAAGTAATTATTGTTTGATTACAGCATTTCATTATCTGCACTGATTGAGTCACAACCGGCGGCAAAGGTCAAGCGCCATTAACGCGGCGCTGCTCCCGAAACATATTTCCACGCAGGCCGTGTGTTTGCCCTCCCTCTCTCTCCACTGAAAAGGGCTAATTGCAAATGCATTTGTTTGAGGAAGAGGAGAGGAGAGCGGAGCAGAGCGACCGCCAGCACACAGGCTGCAATCTCTCCCCCACGCTGCACTTGGAATGAATATCAATGCAGGCTGTGGCCAACGCTCACTGGCGCACGCATGTGCGCACACATACACACCCTGAGACACGTACACATGGGGATAGTTTGGGATTGCGTCCAATCATACTAAACAACCGATAATAACCGACAAATCCCGCTGCTCTTTTACCAGCACCACCAGCTGTGACAATGAGCCTTTTTGGTGTTATTTTAACCGCTCATTGAGATCAGACTGAATTAAACCAAATCGTGATGTGATATTAAAACGTTGTGACGCACGACTTATGGCCAAGAAATCAAGCATAGGGTCAGGTTGTTTCGTTATGATAACCGGATACACCTGACCACTGCCACACGCACACACACTAGCATGCCTGAGAGCTCATTCTGACTGTTTTTTGTTTTTGTTTTTTGTTTTTTTTGTTTTTGGGGGGGGGGGGGGGGGGGGGGGGGGGGGGGGGGGTATTTTAAAGTTGTTTATCTTTGTCCATGAAGCTTTCAGAAGGTTCTCCTTCAATGACCATCATCATCCACCATCATTCTATCTCTCTATCTATTCTATTTCAGAAATTTTGGTCATCTGAAAACAATTCCAAATATCAATTTAAGCAAATGCTAATTCTGGCCCCTTTTTTTCCAGGCATGCTGGTGATAAATACGTCCAGATTGGCGTCCTTAATTATTTCTTTCGATGTATAATAATAATATAATATGTGAAAACATTCAACAACATTTCAGTTTTCCAAAAATAGCAGTGATAGCAATATTCGTGTGGTTAATGTGCTAGCCCACATGCTAACCAAACAAACACAGCTGACAAGCGTTACTGGCATGTGAACAAAAGCAGTAAAATGTGTTTATAGAATGACGCTTCTTTAAAAGAAGCTACTTATCATAGGCTGGTTTACTAGCCAGATTGATATGCTCGCGATTCACTGCAGTGCGAGCCGTCATGTTTGTTGTTTGACACTGTTGAGTGACAGTGCTGTTGGCCAATCAGCTGCCCTAGTCAGATTTTCACCCGGTAGGGTTGACACCGGAGGCAGCATCACCAGACTATGGATCACAGGAGAAAAAAATAAAAATAAAAATAGATTTTCTTTAAGGTGGTGATTCAGGGCTGAGGCCAGGGCCAGGTCTTTTGAGCTACAGTGTAGAAAAACAACCAAATCAAGACCAATCAAACGTTTTACTGGAAAACGCATGTACACATGCAGACACATGCTATGTGTGGATATAGAAACTTGTCTATCTGTGAATGTGTGCACATTTTGATTGATGGATTCAATACTCTATTAGTCAGAAATGTAAACAGTACAGAGTACAGTCAAACACTTAGTCTAAAAGGATATCACAGGGAGAGAAAAAAAAAGTCCTTGCGGTTTTGTTTCCATTCAGGACCGGTGTGCGCGCGCGTGTGTGTGTGTTTGTGTGTGTGTGTGTGTGTGTGTGTGTGTGTGTGTGTGTGTGTGTGTGTGTGTGTGTGTGTGTGTGTGTGTGTGTGTGTGTGTGTGTGTGTGTGTGTGTTTGCGTGTGCGTGCGTGCGTGTGACCATTCCATACCTGGGCGGGAATGAGATCTCCAGCTCATACAGCCGATCCTTGAACACCGACAGCTCTTTGTCATATTCTAAAGCTATGGAGAGAGACAGAGAGAGAAGGGGTGGGGGTGGGTAGAAAGAGGTATAAATAAACAGTTTGTATGATTCAAATGTTTATTAAAGACCAGCAGGGGTTGACACTAAGGTCTCTGAGGCTCTTGCCTATCGGGCAAGTGCAAGTCAGGTTCTACTTGCCCTCAGGTCATGGTCACTTGCCCCCAAAAATATATTGTAAATTTTGCATTTAAGTTTAACCAGATGTAACTCTTGAGAACGTAAAAATGAAACCAAATGGACCCTTGCGGGTCCATTTGGTTTCATTTTTACACTCTCAAGAGTTAAAATTCATCATTTTAATTAGCCCAGGTCTACACAACTAGAGAATTGTAGAAGGTCATTTTGATGTGTATGTTAATTTGCCTGTTTTGTTTCCCAAATCCAGCCTGGAATTGTGGATAGCTAGAAAGCAGGGAAAGACAGAGGCAGAGTGCAATGACTGCCTTCAAGACAAATTTATCTTGTGTTGTGTTATAATGCACTAAGTTGCACACTTGCCCGATCGGGCAACCAGGTAGCAGTCTTCACTTGCCCCACCATTTTTTTTTACTTGCCCCGGGCAAGCGGGCAAGTGTTAGTGTCAAGCCCTGAGCAAGGATTTAATGTATGTGTCACTGCTGCAGTGCTGGCTAAGGATGGATGGAGGCTCAGTCCAGACTCCAGACTGTACTCTTTGGTCGTTACGTACTCTTGGAAGGTGGAAGTAAGTAGATAGAAACTAGAATGTTTTTTTGTTTGTTTAGTTATTTTTCCTTGAAAAAGTAAAGTCTTCAAGAGAAAAGCAGGTGGTGCTCGGGCTCAGACTCCAGAAGCCATGCTGCTATTATATTGCGGAATGCAGAGTAAAAAAACAAACAAATAAAAAAAGAAACTAGCATTTTGGCACATCTTCTTCAGGCTAACACGATGTAATTCACATAAGATATACCTGAGCACCACCTGCTTCAAGTGTTGAACAAATATTCACCAGCATGTAGTATGCAATAGTGCAAATCTTGAATATTATGTTCTTTCAGAGCGAACGTTATTCTAACTAAAATATTTGCTTCTGGGAGGCCCGGGGGGCCGCAGACAAACACAGATAAGTCTGGGTCTCCTTGGCATGAAATATTATTAGCATCGCTGACGCAGAAGCATAGATTATTTTCAGAAAATGTTCAGGATTTGGAAGACATTTTGTAGACTCTACCATCAGGTTGGACTATTTCATCACAGCCAGCTGTGTTTGGAGGACAGTGCAGCGATGGGAATCACAGAGCAAGCCTAATTTTTTATTGCATTTTATCGCTGTGATAGTAGAAACATCATCATGCAGTACATTTATGTTTTCAGGAAGTGATTAAAATTCAATTTCTATGGAATACACAAATTGAAAAAAAAAATGCATTGCATTGGTGGGTACGGCCACATAATGACCACGGATTTTTTCATTTCTTTTTTTTTTTTTAAATATTTTTTTAGCCCACGATTTTGCAACCCATTTTTTCACCCAGTGCCAATTCCTAATGTGATCCTGGGCTCTACACACCCTCCACCAACCTGGGGAGGCAGCGGACTGGCCTCATGCTTCCTTCAATGCATGAGGAGTCCAAGCTGCCTCCTTTTCACCTGACCGGGGGGAGTTTCCCTGGTTGGACGTAGCGCGTGGAAGGAACACGTTATTCCAACCAGTTCCTGTCCCCTCCATCAGGCGCCCCGGCTGGCTAGGGGGAGGCAGTTTAGAGTCCAGGATTACAGCATGTTTTTGTGAGGGTATCTACCCTAGGGGACACGGGGAGAACATGCAAACTCCACACAGAAAGGCCCTTTCACCAACCCCGCCTCGGGTATGGGCACTGATGACGCGGAGGAGCAGACACGCCGCCAGCACCCACAGCAGCGCCCCTAGCGGGAATCGAACCCAGGACCTTCTAGCTGTGAGGCGACAGCACTAACCACTGTGCCACCGTGCCCCTGCATTTTTTCATTTGACTGCAGATTTAATTGACAGGTACAGTGTTGAGAGTGACAGATTGTCAGACTGAAACCAGGATTCTCTGTCAGTCACAGCCTGTGTGGTGCTACTGGCCCTAACCAACACACAGACACATCTGTGTGTGTTCATATTTTCTTCTTTTGTTCCACAACCCACACTATTTGTTTCGTTGGTAATACAACCACATGGTCAACAAACAGGGGTGGATGTAACATTTCCCAATTGGGGGGCATGAGAAAATGGTATCCATTATTGGTTACAGGTAATTAAGCATCAATAATAACATCAGTTGTTGTTGAAGCTGCAACATACACGCAACATGCATAAAGCTAAAGGTCTGAGCCAGAGAGTTTTCTGTTTTTCAATGATGAAATGCTGTTGGTTTAGTGGTGCCACAGCTATAGTTAGTTAGTAGCAGTACTAGTGTTTAAATAATTTTAAATAAAAAAGCACTTTAATTTGAGATATCTTGGGTTGTTCTGCATGCCATTGTGTTTTGGTGGGGCAGACTGGGCATTTAGGGGGCATTGCCGCCCCCCCCCCCCCCCCCATGCCCATGCCTAGATCCGCTTCTGTCAACAAACGATTAGACCGGGTGGGTTGCTTCATAATATCTTCAGAACTTCTAACAATTTGCTCTTTTCACTTAGTTGACATTTACGTGACTTCTAAATGACACACACACAACCTAGACCTTCTAATAATATCAAATGTCATTAATCATCATGTGTGAGGGACAGAGTGACCGGGCGAGAGAGAGATGGAGTTGATGGAGATGGAATGTCCAAGATCATGTAACACTGACTGGCAAATTTATAGGGTACTGACCACCTTTGCATCTGTGTGTGTGTGTGTGTGTGTGTGTGTGTGTGTGTGTGTGTGTGTGTGTGTGTGTGTGTGTGTGTGTGTGTGTGTGTGTGTGTGTGTGTGCTAATACGTCCCTTTACTCCAGTCCTACTGGGGTTCCATCTTTCCGTACTGACAAGGGATCTACAATCTCTTCATCAATCATGTCTCCTCACACAGCTGTACACACACACACACACACACACACACACACACACACACACACACACACACACACACACACACACACACACACACACACAACACACACACACACACACACACACACACACACACACACACACACACACACACACACACACACACACACCCTCCTGAATTCCCCTGAAAACCCATAAATCATTAGTGAAAAGTGCAATTAGCAGCTTCTTGTACACATTAATTATGTGGGAGATGAACAGGTATAGCAGGTTCCACCTTGCATGACTGCCTCCCTGAGCGACTTTGACAGCCACACTTCCCTGTTTCCTTTCCGGCAACCTCACGGGACTACCACACCACACCACCACAAGCGGACGCCGTCCTCTTGGCCCATCGTCCGTCTGTCCCTAAAATTCGTCCTTTACACAAACGCACGCAGGAAGACATTAAAGGCCTGGAGGAGGAGGCCTGGTTTAGTGGCACATCATGCTTCAAAAGCGCACTTCAAAAAACACAAGTCGGCGATTACAAACGGTTAACAGTGCTTTGACTTTACGGTCGTCAAAATACTTTCACTGCTGGACTTTTTCAACCCAGGTGCGAATCATACCGTTCCATTTCATTTAAATCCCTGTTTAAATAGGGTGATAGTTTGTCATAGTGTCCAAAACATTCCTACTGTATATCACAAATTTTGCTACATGATGCCACCATTACGCTCCATAGACTTTGGATTCCGTCTCAATTCACCGGAAAATACAGCAGGCTCAGTGATTTGCTTCTGGTCACCTGATCCAAGCATGTGACATGTCCTCTAATGTCAGAGTAAAAACTTGTAGGTCTTAAAAGCAATCAAAAGCGGCAAGCTAAACAATGAAGACATAACTCGTGTTTCATGAAGGGAACGAGGTCTTTATCAATTTACTCGGGTAACTCGTCAACGGGAGCCAAGGTATTAACCCCTGATGAAGACGCCAACGTATAGCAGTAATGGGAGCTTGTATGCAGAGGCCCGGCCTGACGTTAATGACGTTACATTGGTGTATTACACGAAGCAGCGCTCTGACGGGTACATAATGAAACATCAGTGGAAACGACAGCACCTACATGGATAACACTCGGCCGGAGACACTACCGGAGGCGTAGAGGGAGGGATGGGGACGGGGGTGATTGTTGTGAGACAATGTTTCATCTGTGGATGACTACTGTAATCTATCCACGTTCCTGACACCTTTATGTTTGCAAGCTATGAAGGAACATACGGCAGGGGATGGTCTGTTCTGCACACAAGCATGAATGAATGAGAACAATACATTGTATGGAGATGAATGTATACATATAACATAAAGTACAATATGGGAAGCCAAAGGGTGCGTCTTATCTGGCTCTTTATCCCGAGAAAACGCCATGGCAGGCCTGTCCCAAAACAGTGTGTCTTCTCCCTGGGTCCAGAGAGAAGACACACTATGTACCCAAGGCATATAGAGTGACAACTGAGCTACACTTAGTAGCTCACTATACACTTAGTAGTAGGACACCTAACCATCTGTCCATTGAACCAAGACCTCAGAGACACATACTTCCCAAAGATTATGATCACACAGGGAGATTTCTACTAAAAAAAACCCTCCCATATCTGCTAGGCAAAGTACAACAATAGGGGTGGGCAAAATATATATATATATATATATATATATATATATATATATATATATATATATATATATATATATATATATATATATATATATATATATATATGACTGTTGTCAATATCGTATCGCCAGGGTCAAAATTGTTTTTCTTTTTTAAAATATATTATATATACATATAATTTATATACATTTATGAATTTATTCATGCCAGACAGATTGTCTGATGGTTACCTGGCTACACTGAAGTGTAGGATTGGAGCCTTGGAGCTCACCGCTCCAAGTGATGGGTCAAAAGCAGAGAACCAATTTCGCTGCGGTAACGTAGTGACAAATAATGCGACTTTGACTTCTGGTGGCCGTCCCGTGCCCCCCTCCCCTCATGGCGCCCCAGGCAACTGCCTAGTCTGCCTAATGGCAAAAACGCCCCTGGTTCCTGTATACGTATAAGTGCATGTCTGTGTGTATGTGTGTGCACATGATGCGATCATGCTGTGCCAGTGGTGTAGAACAGTGGCCATTACTTTCCAGGCGGGAAGTGGAGGTGGAGGGTGGGGTGGGGGGTGGGGGGGTTGTTCCTCTCTACCCAGACAGAGTCTCGGTGGTTCAGGAGGCCAGATGCGGTGCATCTATCAAACTCACACAGCCGGGGGTCACCCGAGAGGCTCACACAGTGTGGATGAGGAATGGAGAGCCAGGCGAGGGGAGATGCACCCCCAACACGCTCCGCTGTACAACCCATCTCACCACCACCGCTACTACAACATCCCATAATGTCTGGACATGTGTGAGTGAGTATGTATGAGTGGTCTGTGTGCGTGTGTGTGCGCGCACACGCAGAGAGAGAGAGAGAGAAAGAGACAGAGAGGGAGAGATGAACATCACTGTAGAAGACAAGTGTGTGTAACGTAACAGGATTAATGTTAAACTGCGTTGAATTTATGTTGTGGCACAATATGTAGGTTTTCCTGATGGGCATGGGGGGGCAATGCTCCCCTAAATGGCCTGACTGCCCCACCAAACATGGAAACAAACCCAAATTTGAAAGATATTTCAAATGAAATATTTAAAATGATTTGAAACACTACTACTGCTACTAACTAACTACAGCTCTGGCACCACTAAACAACAGCATTTCATTGAAAAACAGAAAACTCTCTGAGTCAGACCTTTAGTTTTATGCATGCTGCGTGCCTGTTGCAACTTCAACAACAACTGATGTTATTATTGATACTGACTTGACTAATCTTGTACAAAATATAAATCTTGTGGGTCACGGAACTAAAGAATTTAAATGAAAATGGTACTCAAGCAATTTTCGCCTGCCCCCTCCAATTGGGAAATGTTACATCCGAGCCTGACCACCAGCCATATTAGTCTTTCTCTTTCTATACATTCCACCAGCATAAGTACTAGTCTTTCTCTTTATACTAACGTACCACCACGAAAATGTAATAAATGGAAAACGGCGATGGCAGCGGGTTCAGTGCCTTGCTCAAGGACACTTCGACCTGAGATCGAACTGGCAAAATTGCGGATACCATCCAGCCCTGTACTGTGCAACATCGTTGAATGTTAGTAGTGCTCTCCCGAGCGATGGCATCGTTTTCATTTCAAAGATCTTCCATAGAGTATCTACAGTATATAGATCCATGATGTTACAATGTTATGTTCTATAGTAGATCATGAAGTTAGACTGGATATCGTAGCTACTGTTCAATCATATCCACAAAATCAAATGATCGGAAAAGGGCCGCAAGTAAAAATACAAGACAAATTTGTTATTATGAATTGTCATTGCATTGATTCACAAATTATACAATGATCCTCTTGATCTAATGTGAGCAGTTCTGAGCGAGAGGGAGGCCAAATGAGCTCATGCCTGATGGAGGGGACAGGAACGGTTTGGAATAACGTGTTCCTTCCATGCACCATGTCCAACCAGGGAAACTCCCCTCTGTCAGCTGAAAGGAAAGCAGCTTGGACTCCTCATGCATTGAAGGAAGCATGAAGCTGCCTCTCCAGGTTGGTGGAGGGTGTGTAGAGATCACATAAGGTCATTGGTACTGGGTGATACGGGTTACAGAATCGTGGGGATAAAAAAATAAAAAATAAAACACAGAGCATATGCAACGATGCATGCAGCATTAACAGCTTAACTGAATGTAATGTTAATGAATTCAATCTTTAAGATGCACTGAAGCTGTTCCATGATGTCATTGATGGCTGTTTGTTTACCATGCGTGTGTGTGTGTGTGTGTGTGTGTGTGTGTGTGTGTGTGTGTGTGTGGGGGGGGGGGGGGTGCTGGCGTTACGTTACATGCATTCTGTTCAGTGGTGTTTTTTGCACAGGGGCTAAACACACACACACACACACACACACACCACACACACACACACACACACACACACACACACACACACACACACACACACACACACACACACACACACACACACACACACACACACACACACCTTGTGTGACAGCTTTCAAGTGGCAGCAGATGAGCCACTTGAACTGTTGGGGAGCAACACTGAACCATGCAAGGTAGGTAGGGGTGTGTGTGTGTGTGTGTGTGTGTGTGTGTGTGTGTGTGTGTGTGTGTGTGTGTGTGTGTGTGTGTGTGTGTGTGTGTGTGTGTGTGTGCGTGTCTTAAATGAATGTTGAGTAATTCATTTATGTGACTGGAAAACCCTGCGGGCAGAAATTTCACACTACATTTCATCCAGGGTCAATTAAGCATAATGATTTGCTGGTCTGGTAGGTCAGCGAGAAGGAAGGGGGGGGGGGGGGGGTGAGGACACACACACACACGCACACACGCACACACACACGCACACACACACAGGCTTATATTGGTTCAAGGCCTTGTGGCGTTATAAAGCCAGCAGTAGTTTGTCTGCCAAGAAATGACCTTGGTGTGGTATAGAGGCTGGACCGGCGGACACTACGGCTTAGGAAATATCACTAGCCAAGAGGGAGGGAGGGAGGGAGGGAGATGAAGAAGTGTCTGGGGAGGGAGAAAAAAAAACATCTTTTCAGGAGTTCCAAATCTTGACTGTGCTCCGATGAACAGTAATAGTCCTAAATCAGCCCCATGGCTGTGATGGTATAGTCTGGTCGTATGTGATCATTCGATGACCACAGAGGAGCGAAAAGTTCCGTTTCTCAGTGGGTTTATCTTCTATGAAGGTGGGGAAAAAAAAACCCAAATTGAGCCGCCATGTACTGTACCTCGCATAAAATGTAGGGGGAAATTAGTGAGAGTTCCCAAATCCATATGACCTCCATCAACAACATACCGGTACCGGAAGGCGCAATAATTAACCAGAATTCATTCTGTTTTAATTAACATGTCAAGCATTCCAAGCATTAGTGTTAGTACAATGTGCAAAAATAAAAAATGAAACACTTCTTGGCTAAGAATGGCTAAAAACTAACTAAAAAGATCCTGAAAGATGCTGACCTCATCACATTTGTGATGACTGCTATGGCAGTTTTCATCTCAAGGAGTGTTTTTTTTTTGCGCAAAACTAGTGCTTAGAATGGATTCAAAATCATGAAAAACCCTATAGTTTGTTTCAAACGTCTTAGGTAATAGCGCTTATTGTGCCCTCCTTACTACCGTATGTTATTTGGTAGAGGACATATGGATGTGGGTCTCTACTAGGTTTTCCCTGCATTTCTGCAATTTACATGGAGGCTCAAATGTAAAAAAGAAAAAAAAGAAAAGGGAAACAGAACTTTGCTCTCCGCGATCATGGAACTATCAGATACCATCAGAAGTGTTGCTGGATGTGTGTGTGTGATGGTGGGGGATCTTTGGACTATCGCCCTCCCCCACCACCACACATTGCCTCAGGCCTGTCCACTGCCAGTAATTGTAGGTTGATTTACGCCTTGTCAAATATCCCCGGTGACAAACACCTGCTGCCATTAAAAGCCATCAATAAACGGCGGGGGTGAGAGGTCATTTAATTTGATTTTTACACCTTGCACTTGGCTTTCATTGCGGTGGGCCATATTTTTCTCCTTTTTTTACGAGATCTTCATTATTTGGTGCGGAAAGCGATAAACTGTCACTGTCGGCGGGTGTGTGTGTGTGTTGGGGGGGCAGAAGGCCAAGCCAACACTGCCACACACAAGCACACACGCACACACACACACACACACACACACACACACACACACACACACACACACACACACACACACACACACACACACACACACACACACACACACACACACACACACACACACACACACACACACACACACACACTTGCTGTGCATGCATCACATATTACATAATACGGTACATGGGATTGGATTGGTGTGATTGCTCGTTAAGCCTTTGTATGCACATAATGCAAACACATTGGAAGAATCAAATGAAAACACAACAACAACAACACAAACTAACTGGATCAGCCCTCGGTAGAGTGCAAACTTGTGCGTTGTTCACAAGTACGCCATGGCCTACCCGTGCGTGAGTGGAGCGGGCTGATACTCATGATATTAGCTATATTACTATATAGCTATATTTGCTATATTAGCATCATCATTACGTCATCACCTAAACTGCCCAATCGGAGTAGCCCAAGAAACAGACGAGTGCAAAACACCAAACATTTGCACCCGCTCCACTCTCGCAAATAATAATGGTGGGGCAGTTAACTGGCTAACTGCTCAACCCTCCCTATTATAGTGTGCTAACCATATCAACTGACCTCCCATCAATCCCCAGTGAAGCTTCCGGCTATGGGTGGAAAAGCCTTCATCCAATTAGGACAAGAAGGCCTTCCTCCAATTAGGATCGATTGGGGGCAGGCCTTGGTGCACATGCTGTTGGCCTGTTGCACTTCTCCCCACTGTAGAGTGTGTGCATGAGACCTTGTGCATAATACACACCTTAACATGTTAGTGATGGGGAGACATTGGTGAAAATCAGGAAATCAATACAGCTAACAGGTCAGTATGAAAAGGTGGAGTTTTTTTTTTTTTGCAAAGGTCCACAGATTTCAGGAGGTCTATGACAGGTTGGTCGCTCCATAGCCTGGGGGCCAAACTTGTAAAGGCTTCACTTCCCCTTAGTTTTTAGTTTTGCGGGAAGAACAATCAACAGTAAAAACAGGACTGCTGTACCTGGCTTATGCGTGCTGATTGGTAAAGACCTTTTCCATGCCGAATCTGATTTGTTTTAATTGCAAATTTTGATAACTTTTAAGACATGCCACGTGTTTGGATGACATGAGCAGAGCAAGACCACTGACGCTCGCTTTCCCAGGGCTGCTGTGAAATTGAGCATCAACGCGATCCTATTGGTAATGGTGGCAGGCGCACTACGCGTCGCTGTATTTCTCGCTATCGACGGCGTGTGTGGAATATTACCCGACACTAGGATAAGCAACCGAGGCGGACATTGGAGAAAACGTCATTTCACCACAGAAGATCTCTGCACTAAAGCGCGTTAATCCAGCTCAAACACGCGACTAAACGAGAGGCGTGCGCATGTCAAGCAGAGGCAAATTAAAACCTCCCACATCAAAGTGAATTAGACTACATCTCACATGCCGTTACAAGAGGGTGGTCAGTCAATAGCTATAAAAGTCCAGCGTAAAGCCGTTCGGAACAGCAGCAGGCAGTCGAAACTAAGAGAGACAGGCCGTTCCACTCGGCTCCGGGGTTTATATATCCCCGTAAGGTCAGGTTTTATTTAGCATGGACCGCTGTATTACCACTTAAGAGCCCTTGACAGGTAAAATATGAAGGAAGTTTGGAAGCTGGAAGCGGCGCGGTGGCTTGATATTTTATTTATTTATCTATCCATCTATCTCCTCCTCATCTTTAAAAAGTCCTGTGGCTGTGAGTAATGCTGGCGGGGCGACGCTGCGAGCATGACAAGGAGGAGCGAGGCCAGACAGCGAGGTTCATCACTCCCCCCCTCTGCACCCCACCCTCCAACAACCACCCACACCCCCAAACACACACTCTCACACACACACACACACACACACACACACACACACACACAACACACACACACACACCCAACCGTCCGCCACGGCCGCTCGCTCTCTCTCCCATCTGCTCGCCCCCCCCGCACAGATAAAGTCACAATAAAGAGATACTGAAACAAAATCAATGGCACACAGGAAGCGATGAGTCTACGGGGGGGTGTGGCGCACGTGTGTGTGTGTGTCTGTGTGTGCACGCACGTGGGCAGTGGGAGAAAACAGTAAATTCCCCAGACACGGATGCAGCGCAACACTTACACAAGACACACGCGTGTGCAGGCAAAAAAACACACACACACACACACACACACACACACACGTCCGGACCGACACGAGCACGGCTCCGTACTCTGTGCCCTCTCCCACTCCTTACACCTCTACACAGGGGAGACACACACACACACACACACACACACACACACAACACACACACACACACACCACACACACACACACACACACACACACACACACACACACACACACACACACACACACACACACACACACACACACACACACACACACACACGTCACCTAACCCCCCCTCCACCGCGACATCCAGGAGAGCACCACCGCGCCGCGGAAAATTTAATCTTCCCAAATACTCATCAGGGCTCTCCATCGTCCCGGCGTGACAGCACGGGGGATAATTAATTATACAATTTCGATGGGAATATCGACTAAACAAAGCTATTAATCATAGCAAAAGTCAATAGGCATGGACACATTCAATCATGTCCCGGCCAATGATTACTCCTCTCAAAATACAATAATTATTTTCAAGAGCTGCTCGAATTAAATTTCTGTCAAGCCGGTACAAGTCTAGTAGTTGATGAAGGATGCAATGGATTTTTCCTCCCTCTCTCTCTCTCCCTCTCTCTTTCTCTCTCTCTCTCTCTCCCTCTCCTCTTCCCCCGATCATGGCCCAGTGGAAGAGGGAGGGAGGGAGGGAGGGAGGGGACATTTATCCTTTTGGAAAGGTAGTTTGTTTTATAAGGATCATAACACGGTGTGTTTAACTAGACCATGACCATCAGATTATCTCTGATACCCCCATTATGTCATCCATCTTGCCTGGGCTCAGTGAGGAAGGGGGAGAGAGGGAGGAGGAGGAGGGAGAGAGAGGGAGGGAGAGAGAGAGAGAACAGATAGGTAGATGGAAGGACTGTGCCTCTCTGGAACCTTTTCACACAGGCAGCAACTCATGTACACTACACTACAGTACAGTACAACGGTGCTTCTCACAGTGGGCTCTGGGGACCCCCCCTGGGGTCCTTAAGGAGGGTGTTTCTGGCACCCCCCTTCCCATCACCTGGGTTTCTTTAGATCAGTGGCTTTCAACCATTTTCATACCTACCAGGTTTGAGCCATGGACCACCAATTTAAGACATTTCAGCCCCACAGAACCCAAAACTAAATATCTCTTGTTTTGTCTAATTCCAGGCTGGATTTGGGAAACAAAACAGTCAGACATACAGATCAATCAAAATGGCCATTAATCTTCCACATTCTCCAATTGTGTGAATTCTTAATTAAGTGGTGCTAATTCACATGATTTGAATAGTGTGAGTATTTTCACACTTGAGTGTAAACATGAAAGCAAATGGACCCGCAAGGGTCATGTTTCCGCTCTCAAAGATTTACATCTGGTTAACCAACTTTCCATCATTTAGCCTGGGGACCACCTGGAACCCTCTCAGGGACCACTGGTGGTCTCCGGACCACTGGTTGAAAACCACTGCTTTACAAATAGTCCCTCCACACTGACTGCGATTTTTAGCGTCTGTACACGGAGAATAGTTTGTTGATTTAAACACCAAATATGTCAAAAGAGAGTCTTCTACAATAATGTGATGTGCCTTTCGTTCTTTCGTTATTGGCAGTTCAATACAGGCCAAATACACTGTCTGGGCACAGAAATACATTATTTTTTCATAACATTAAACCAGACTGGCTTGGCTTTTCTTCTGAGGTGCCAGGATCACTAGCAGTTTGCGAAAGAGTGCCCTCTAAACTAAAAAACACCCGCATTACAATAATGACGATGATGCCATGATGGCGGTCTGTGCGCTGGATTGAAATGACAAATATATCAATGGCAATGAGTTTTGATGTCATGCTAAGAATCAGTGCAACATTTTAAATAGCTGATCTATAAGCTCAACATTTTGACAACACAAAATTGTATGGGGGGATAAGCAAATGCTAAATACATTTTGGGATACAACAAGATAATAGCGTTTTCTTTTGTACGCAGCTTTCCTATTAAAAGTGGTACATTTATCCATGGTATTTCATAAGTTGAAGACCGTCTCCATTAGCTAATTTGAATGTACCAGCTCTTGTGTTGTGATGCACAACTCTCGCATTTTTTGTGTAATGGGGTAATTGTTTTATTTGCGGCCCCCGACATGATGCTAGATTTCATGACAACAAAGCCATGGACATTAATTAATCTTACACATTTCCAATTCTTTTCCCTTCGCTATTACCTGCAATTGTCCTTTTCTCAGAGATAAACAGGCTCTCTTTCCTAGATCAATGGCCATATCCAATCATGTATGCATTATGATTGCGTGTGTCTGTGTGTGCATGTACGTGCGTTCGTTGTTCATGTGTTGTTTGTGTGTGCGTGCACGCCACACACGTGTGTCCTTCATTTAACAAGCTCTTATCTTTGAGCCACTTACAGTAATATACAGCCGTATAAAAGTGGAAGTGTGTGTACCAGGTGTGTATTGCATCGCGGCGGGCACTTAACACTAACCTCATCCACACTCACGTCTCATTTAAGAGCCGTTGCAAAGACATTTGACCCCTCAGGCAACAACAAGAAGAAGAGTGTGTGTTAGGACAAGGAGGTATATACAGTATATACGTATATAGGGAGTGTGTCCGCATGCCTTCGGTCAGGTCAGTATACTGTAAAACAGTGGTTTTCAACCTTTTTGGTACAGGGCCTACTGTTTATTCAGCACGGACCACCATTTGATGACATTTTCACCTCCACAGACCCCCAAAACTAAAGATGTGGAGTTAGGAAACAAAACAGTCAAACATACAGATCAAAATGACCATTTATCTGCTACATTCTCTAGTTGTGTAGACTTGGGGCTAATTCAGATCATGAATATTTTAACTCTTGAGAGCGTAAACATGAAACCAAATGGACCTGTTACTGTTGTGACCTGTTATGTAGGAGAATTGTTATTTTGAACGTTTGGCTCAGTTATCTTTCCTTAATTGTGGACATAAACTTGAAAATCCTTAGTTTGGATCCGAGAGACTAAACTCAACATCAAATGGTGGTCCTTGGCTAAAATGCAGAATAAATGGTGGGCCCTGGTATGAAAAAGGTTGAAAACCACTGCTCTAAGGACAGGGGACACGCATCCATTCTTGGGTGAGTGCAATATTTTTCTTATCTTTAGCATCAAATCAAATTGCAACTAAATACCATCCGTTCACTTAATTATTTGTGCGTCATTCACTTCTGTTGAACAGAGGAGTGCTCCGCGCCTCAACGGGAACTCCGAGGGGAAAGTAGACCCGATAAAAAGGTATTAAAACAAAGTAATAAATAAAAAGGAAGGAAGCTGGGGGGAGGGGAGTGTATTATTATGATGAGGGAATTGGATGAATGCGTTATGGGTTATGAAACAGCGGGGTGACTTACCGAGGTCCCATTGTTTTCCCGGAAAACGTCCTGGTTGACATAATTAAAAAGCTTCTTTTCAAGTTGAAGAACAACCTTAAAACAGAGAGGAGGGGGAGGGGGAGAGGGGGAAAACCGTGTCTCTGATTAATAGATATACTAATGTGAACTGCACTTTGTAATTAGAGCGCTAATGAACTGCACTGCACCGCGGTGACTGCGGAGCGCTGTTAACACATTTTTGGTGTTCTAAGATTTATTAGCATAATTAGCATGACTTAGCATCATTAGCATTACTTAGAATTATTAGCAATACTTAGCATTAGCTAAGTATTGCTAATACTTATCATTAGCATTAATACTTAGCATTAGAATTATTAACAGTATTTAGCATTAGCATTACTTAGCATTATACTGTATATACTTAGCATTAGAATTACTTACAATTATTAGCATTACTTACTTAGCATTAGCAATACTTGGCATTACCAGCATTACTTACTCAGCATTATTAACATCAATTAGCATTATTACATTACTTAGCATTATTAACAATACTTAGCATTAGCATTACTTAGCATTATTAGCATTAGTTAGCATTACTTATCACACCTACAAGCTCATAGCTTGTAGGTGTAGGTGTCGAGCTTGTAGGTCTGATATTTTTGAAAACGGTGAAATTGTGGCGCAGAAATCTTCTAATTATTTTTCGGCTTAGAATGGGTTAATTCTAGCCGTGTCTCATTGCGGCTTCGAGCCTATTCACACTGAAACCACCTGTAAGCCCCCGGCCTGAGGCTGATTTAATATGGCAGAGTGCTTTTCCCGACGCGAATATGTATTTCAACAAAATGGACTGCACTCAAGGGCAATTCATTCATTTAGTCCTCTTTCATAATATCAAGATGGGTATTCTGTGGCACAGCATGGCATTCGTTCTACAAAGCATTTGAAAGGTGAAACCACTAATTACACATCTTGATGGAAGACCATTTACACCCAATGATTGAATTACAACTCATTGCCATGAAGTGGATTCGTTTTTTTCCCCTTCTCCTCTATACCCCTTGAGGAAAATAGTCTGGAAAATGTCTGGAGAAATCAATTTTGCTCAGTTAGTAAATGGAACTTAGGGGAAAATTGCGTTTTCTTATTGCTTGATGTAAAATTTTGATGTCAACACGGATAATTCTCTTCTACAGTATATACCATATTCCGTATCGTCTCAAATATAAGACGCCCCCATTTTTCAAGAGTCATTTGCGGAAAAATAACATTGAATGTAAAATAGTATAGCCCACAAATATAATAATCACCCCATTTTTAGAATATTTCCACTGGAACAAAACAGTCTTATAATCAGGCCAATAGGGTATAATTGTTTCATAGATGGTAAAAGGTGCATTTATGTAGCGTCTTTATCCAAGGCGCTTTACATAGATAATAGATTCTATTTACCCATTCACTCACCAATGGCAGTAGAAACCATGCAAGGTACTGACCAGCACTTTGTGAGCATTTAGGGGTTAAGTGTCTTGCTCAGGGACACATCGACACAGACTCTGGGGGAGCCCGGATTCGAACTGGCAACCTTGCGGTTACCATCTGGTGACTCTACCCCTGAGCTACTCCTGCCCCTTGCTGTTGAATGTCCTGAACATGTAGTTGATACATACTGTGTACTATGTGTATGTAAGTGCGTATGTATGCATACCTCTCTATCATTGTCGCTTTCTCTGAATATTAACTTGTCAACTTCATCGGTTTCGGTGGCTCTGACTGTCTGCATGGTGGTGGTGGAGCACAGCCTCTGTAAGGAGAGAGAAGAGAGAGGCATGAATGACGGACGTCATCGCATAAAGAACAGCACACAGTCATCTTCCCTTAAAGCAGCGGTTTTCAACCTTTTTCATACCAGGTGCCCACTATTTATTCAGGATTTGAGCCATTGAGCCACCATAATGAGGACGTTTTATCCCCACAGACTCAAAACTAAAGATTTCTTTGGCTTTTAGTCCACGATTCCAGGCTGGATTTCGGAAACAAAACAGGCAAACATAGATTAAAAGTGACCATTCATGTTCTACACCATCTAATTGTGTAGACTTGGGTTAATTTAGATGATGAATAGTTTAACTCTTGAGATTGTAAACATGTTTACACTCTCCAAGAGTTACATCTGGTTAACCAACTTTCCACCATTTAGCCTGGGGACCACCTAGAATTCTCTCAGGGGCCACTGGTGGACTTTCAACTAAGGTTCATGTTTTAAGTTGTTATTAGATAACTTAAAAGATAGGCGTTTCTTTTTTGCTTTCTTTAGTTTCAGGAATTTTAGCTGTTTTTGACAGGGGCGGGGACATTCGAACATGACTCGTTTATATACGCAACTAGTAGATGCTCGCGGGGGCACGGGTTTGGCAACAAGGGGTAAAAATCGCTTGCGGCATGCCCGCTTGGCAAGAGTGTTTAAACCACAATTGATCTCTGACCAGAGCAGGGTTTGAGTCAAGGCACTTGTTGACTCCTCAGCGTCTCCCCTGCAGGGTGAGTGGGGGAAAAAACAAACAAAAAAAAAGCCCACAAAATCCACAGCACACTCGCAATATCCATACACATCTCTGACAGTTGATAATGCCGAGAGGCCATACTGTATGACACAAACCTAGCTGTGGCGCCACACATACATCAAACTGCTGCCACACATTTCAATGATTTTTAAAGGACTATTCGACAAAGCAACCAACCTCACTGTCCCTCCACCCCCCTCTTTATCTGGCCTCTATGTACTGGCCCTATGGACCGTGTGCATGCTTAAATTCCCCTTTGTGGACTCCATTTAACAATTAGTTAAACATTGGACCATCTGTGTTTGAAGACAGTTGAATGAGGTAATCCTCCTGCCCAGAGGTTCCCATCTATACCATGCTGCTGCTGCTGTGGGGGACCAGGGGACCGGCCGGCCCAAACCTGATTGAAATTCAAAGCACAGATTAGATAATCGGGTCAAGCCAATATAACGTGGTGGGGGCCAGAGAAAAGACCCCTTTAGACTGAAATGTCACAAATCAGTCCTGCTTTGGACCTTGACTAAAAAAAAAAAAAAAAGAAAAAACACGGCAGATTAGGATAAACACGAGGGGCGTACCGATATAGCAGTTACTACATCGGAATATCGATTTTAATTTCAAAAATAGAAAATAGATTGTTAAATAGATCGTTATGAAAAACCAATCAGTATCGATTCATTATTTATTATTACTATTTATTGTATTTAGCCAGATTACCGTCTTTACTTACTTATATCCATTATAATGCATTTTTCCCTTTAAAAACGGCACTATCCACATGTTTCACACATATTTAATGTATTGGCTAAATAGTTACTGTATCGATTTTAAATCGTTGAACCGTATTGGATTGGATGGAACCATCGTCCGTGTATCGTATTGTCAAAACCGTGTGTTGTGATAGTCATCTTATCTGTTAAAATGTACCTAATAAACACCATATCCCTCAGAGAAAGTGGGCCCACCTCACCCCACCCCAACCTGCAGATACCCCCCCCCCCCCCCCCCCCCCCCCCCCAACACCTCCTCACACCAGCCCTACCCCCCCCCCCCCCCCCATCCCCCCACTCGGCCATCCCCTTCCCCCCAAAAGCAACTTTCTAAAGCCCTAACAAATCGCTCCATCTTTCACTCATTTAGGCCTTCCAAATGGAGGGTCAATATGGTCCCTGGCAGCCAAATGCTAATGCGCTTAAGTGCGCTTAAGCTGCTTTGTGCAATGAATAGGGCCAAAGAAGAGGCTAGAGAGAAGGGCAAGCCGGAGATACTTTCCCTGTCAAAAAGTCATTGTAGCCTGTACCAAACACTTCACACAACCCAGGCGGAAAGTCATTTTTCCACATTTTTTCTGACAAATGTATGTCAAAATGTTATTGTTGCCGAGACACTTAATGTTTCATCAATCCTAGATATCAGTAACCGAAATGACAGGGAAATCAGATAAGCCTTTCAGTAGTTAGTTACCGAGCTCTAATTTATGACTATCCATTACATACGACTATTAGTGGGTATTCTCTGGAGAGTAAGATGAGAATATGTTATCCTAACATCCAATGTGTTCTTTCTGAGCAAACCAACACATAGCAATATTATTTTTTATCACAGCACAGAAGTGACTTCTCTTGAATTGAAGCATGGCACAAAATAGACCCACACGCTTGTAACCAAACGGACCCTCGCCTGCCCAAGCTGAATGCAGGAATTTTCAACCGGTGGTCCCTGAGAGGGTTCCCGGTGGTCCCCAGGCTAAATGATGGAAAGCTGGTTAACTAGATGTAACTCTTTGAGAGCGTAAAAATGAAATGTTCGTGTTTATACTCTCAAGAGTTAAAATATTCATCATGTGAATTATCCCAAGTCTACACAACTAGAGAATGTAGAAGATTAATGGTCATTTTGATTTGTATACGTTTGCCTGTTTTGTTTCCCAAATCCAGCCTGGTATTGTGGACAAAAGCAAAAGAAATTTAGTTTTGGGGTCTGTGGGGCTAAAAAGTCATCAA
>CM076974.1:12467346-12477972 GCA_039105355.1 Benthosema pterotum
GGGGGGGGGGGGCTGCCAACTACGGTGGGGTTGCCAGCGGCCGCTCGTCACTGGCAGGTTTATCTCGAGGCGGTACACAGTACGCATACAACTACGTTTCTTTGCGGTCCAACCCTAACCCCCCTCCATCACGGCTGTCTAGAGCCGCGTTCATGATTGCTATACCTCTGCCCGGGAGGGTCGGGTGGGGGACCCGACGTGGGCAAAAACAAACCTGGCCCCTTGTTCCCCTGCCAGCTATTACACGGGACGGCCGGTAAATCAGCGGCGACCCTCCCTGCCCCGTCTGCCTGGACAGCGGCCAGAGATATCCACTCTTCCCCACCAACAGCGGCGTGGCTAATTAATCCTGGCCAACGCGCGGTGGGATTCATCACTGCCACACCTAGAGCAGGAGGACTGAACAGGGATGGAAGCAATGCAGGCGGAATAGCGGGACACTAGTAGGGACTTTTAAAGCATCAGTGGCTACTGAAGTAGCCGTTGAGGTTACTGACCACTGGTACCATTGTTGATACAAGTTTGTTATTTAACCCGCTGAAAACGACGCTGAAAACGACGCTGGAAACGACGCTGAAAACGACGCTGAAAACGACGCTGAAAACCCTTATTTTGAAGCACTAGATCTCCAAAACAGGATGTGCGATGAGGTCATGGTGTTTCTGGTGTCTTGACTAATCTGTCCCCTCAGGATCTGTGCAAAAAGTTCTGGGTCAAAAGTCAGGAAGTGACGTTTAGCCCTAGTTGATTTACCCGTTCACCAACGACATTCTGGGGCAGAATCTGAGAAAATGCCATCTGAATGCATTGGATAGAATGGGTGCGGGTGCAAAAAAAAAAAGAAAATGGCCGCACCCATTCTGTCCCAAATGAAAGTCAACAACAGAACGATCGTCAGATGATGCGCTCAAATTAATAGATGGATAAAGAATGAAATTTATGATTTGTCGTGTTGCCCTACCCCTACCACGTGAATGGCGAAGGGGGCCCTACCCTACCCTCCCGGAGGCGGTAAATGAGTTAATACACGTCTGTGTATTAACTTTCGTCTTGACACCGTAGATTCTACAAAACATTCGCTCTGAAAGAACATACTGAAACATTTGTGCTGCATTTTCACATTCTCCCTAGAAATAGCAGGCGTTCACGGCTCATGGCATGTCTCTCTGTGGCGCGCTATCAGCCGTGAATGCCTGCTATTTTTCAATGAAAGTTAAAACACCACAAGTACAGTATACAGAATGGTTTAAACAAGCGCTATCCCACACGTCTTGTTTTACGGTCTCTTGAAAAGATAGCATTTTTGGAGTTGTTGTTTGTGGAATATTTTGGAAAGAAAGAGCTGCATAGAGCTGCAATGTTTTTCTAATACAAGCAGATCGCAGATGAATTATTTTTTTTATTATGGGGGGGGGGGGGGGGGGGGGGTATCTAGATTCAACTCTAGATTCATCCCATTGTAAAAAATGCATTGTGGCAATAACAGCCTTTAAAATCCGTAGCATCACTCTGTAGGGCTCTCCTTTAGGGTGCTAGCGTCCGTAGCCCATCCATGACCCACACACTGGTCAAACGCTGACCCTGAGAAGCCTTGGCAGCAACTCGAAGGCATCCGCATGCACACAATACACACACTCTCCTCGTTTCCCATGAACTCTTAAGATTGTGTGTGAGAGTGTGACAGTGAAAGGGTGGGTTGATGGCAGGCAGGCTGTGTTGTCGTCGTCGTAGGGGGTCCCGGGGCCGGTGTCGGCGGTGGTCACTGACCACGCCCCCCACAGCCCAAGACGTGCCCCCATCCCACCCCACCGACAGAGAGGTAAAAGGGCGCGTGAGGTAGCGGCGATAATGCGCCCTCCCATCTATCTCCTGCATTATAAACATCTGGGAAACTTCTCTTAAAAACAATGGTGCGCCGCTTCGAGGGGCTGCCATTCTTGTTTTACCTTTCAGGACGTCGTATAGGGGAGAGCGTTTGTCCTCCTCGGAATGGATAATGGACAGGCCACAAATCATTTAGGACAACAAGAACAAGGGTGTGTGTGTGAGTTGCGTATGAGTGCATGTGAGAGAGTGTGTGTGCCAGCATGGATGTATGCATGTGTGTGTATGTCCTGTGTGTGTGTGTGTGTGTGTGTGTTCTCCCCCCCACCACCCTCGGTATTTAACTCCTGTGCGGGTCCTTTTCTGCAAAGTCCTGCAGGACAAATTGCCCTGCATGGTTGCCTTTGAGAGGCAGTGCAGCGCGCAGAGAAAGGGACAGGGCTGAAACACAAGGAACAGGCCCATAAAAATTCATCACTTTGACCCCTGTGACCCCCCCCCCCCACCGCTACTGGGGGGGGGGGGGGGGATTCTATACACACACACACGGACACACACACACACACATACACACACACGGACACACGGACACACGCAGACTCCAAGCTGGGAGCAAGCATCATGACTTGCACACACACGATTATACTTGCTTCCATTAAATATTCACGTTGAAACTCTCTCTTTCTCTCTCTGTCTTTAGTAAAAGACACAAATGCAAACTCTCTCTCTCTCTCTCTCTACCACACATACACACACCCAAACACACACACTCACACACACTCCCACACACACACATTTTGCAGACACAAAGGCCATTGGAAGGGCTTTCTCCACAGGAAAAGACCACCAGATGCTTCATTGTGACTGCGGCTGTGTGTAAAGCAGGGGCAGTAAAAGGAGGTTGGTCTCTCTCTCTCTCTTGTGGCGTATTAGAGCTGCGGGCGTATATACATAAGAGAAGCACATTGTCTCATTGCCAGGCCTCTCGACACATTACTGCCACCTGTACAAAGAGAAACCTAATGAGAGATTTAATCAGAGAATCCGCCCCCCCTCCCCCCTCCCCTCCGCACCGCCAATTTAAGTCAGCACTTTGAAAACCAATTGCGGCAGATGTCGGCAAGGCTGTTTAACGTAACACGGCTCTTACTGAACTGAAGAACCCCCTCCTCACCATCACCACCGACCCATCCCACTCCTCAATAAAAGGTCCATACAGTCAAACCCACCCCAGTGCTCTTAATGTGGAATTCATTTGAATGTTTGCTGGTTTCGGTTGTTACACTCCCAATAGGCATGCTTTGAGGCTATAAACGGCGAATCATGGCCATGCAATGGCCATTCAACGGGTTGTTGTTGTTGTTTTTTTTACTTTGAATTCACATCTCGGCTTAATAAGGACATTAATCCTGTGAACAAGAAGAAAACAAATTAAAATCCAACCTTGAGGCAATGATTATACAACCTGCCAAAAGGCATCGGGTATTGATAAGAGTATAAATGCCTGCTAAGTACTGGAAGTACAACCATGCAGCCTGTTAAATTTACCTGTATGTGTTCCACCGCAAAACCACTTGCTGAAAAAGATCAATTCGATGGAAATAGGGTTCGGGGGAATTTGTTGCTGCCGGGGGTCAATTAGAAAATATCGAAGACCCCGATCGGTGATCAGTGATTAGTTGTGGTCCAATAAAAACACATTCTGTGGAGTTCATTACCTCGCTGCTCAATAAAGATCAGCAGCAAACACTTAATGGGATGTCTTGTTTATTTATTTTTTTCCTTCGCCTTCTTCAGAAGGCTAAAAGGTGTTGATAGTTCAGACACAAACGGACATAATTATTCATGAATTCAAGGAAATGCGTGTAACGGCCAAGACCACTTTAAGTTAGAACATGTTCGTAGTACGCCTGTTGAATGATAAAAAACTAATCAATTTATTCACAGCTTCAAAATTAATTTAATCATGATTAATCACTATTCGAACTATGTTCAACATATGCCTGTTTTCCTTCACAGGATTTGACATTTAAAAAAGAAAACGAATCTGGGGGAAAAAAAGATCTGTTTATTACTTAAATATTTATCAAAATAGGTGATCTACAATCCCAGCTATACTCTATGGCAGTGGTTACAGGGGGAGACACAGCTATATGACTGCAAAACCATTCTCTATCCATTTTTTTTTTCAATGAGAAAATGCTCAGTGTGTTGAGTCAGTGAGCACATGAGTTAACTGTGTTAAACATTTTAATCAGATTCAACAACAAAATTAAATTAACTAATTACCTTGCTATCTTCAACAGCCTTAGTTCCTTGTAGTGCATTTATTAGACATGGTTTTATAGATCTGAGGAACTGAGTTGCATACTGTTTATTTTTAAATGACTAATTAAGAGGGCTGATGTGACATACAGTGTACCATTCACTGGCAAACATGTTTTTATTTTATTCTCGTGTATAATAACTCGGGCTGTTTAAAATTAGTTAATGGCATTAATTTTGCTGATTAATCTGACTAAAAATGTTAATGCAATTAACTTGTGCACACTGACTCAACCCTCTGAGCATGTTCTCAACAGTAGAGCACGGTTTTACAGAGACATATAGCTGTGTGAATATAGCTGGAGGGATCTACAAGCATCGGGGGCTTGTAGATCACTTGTTTTCATTAATATATAATATATATATTAATATATTTTTTTAAAGTATGAACTGAAAAGATGGCATATTTTGGACAGTTCGAATGGTGATTACTATTAATCATGATTAAATTAATTTAAAAGCTGTGATTAATCAGAATAAAACAGTTTAATCATTCGAGAGCCCTAATAATAACAACAGCCCCAACGACTTCCCTCCCTCTCTTAGCACTACATGCCTATATGGTGAGTTACAGCCAGGCAGGTGACCAACAGCAATCTGCCTCCTATAGGGTGAGGAGAGAGAGAGAGAGAGAGAGAGAGACCCTAGCGAAGCACAAAACACCTCCCCACGGACCGGAGAAGAACAATGATTCATTTGGACCACCATCCTCTAATTTGTTTGCACCATTTCATCTAAATGATGTGCTTGTCCACCACTGAGGGCAAGCAGAGAGAGAGAGAGAGAGAGAGAGAGAGAGAGAGAGGAGAGAGAGAGAGAGAGAGAGAGAGAGAGAGAGAGAGAGAGAGAGAGAGAGTGTGTAAATTCAACCTAGAAAAAGGGGGCTTTGGCAGGGGTTGGATGTAACATTTCCCAATTGGGGGGGCAGAAGAAAATGGTATGGGTGCAGCTTCATCGCCTGTGACGCTTCACGCCACGGTTGCACCCATACAATTTTCAGAGAGAGTTTTCTGTTATCAATGATGACATGCTGTTAGTTTAGTGGTGCCACAGCTGTAGTTAGTAGCAGTAGTAGTGTTTCACATCATTTTAAAGCAATTTGAAATATCTTGGGTTGTTTTGCATGCCATCGTGTTTGGAGGGGCAGTCTGGGCATTTAGGGGGACATTGCCCCCCCCCCATGCCCATGCCTAGATCCACCCCTAGGCTTTGGAAGGATAAAGGTATATAGAAGGGGAAGGAGTAGGGGAGGAGAGGGGGTCTTGTCACCCCAACCACGGAGGGCGCCGCTAGGCAACCCGGACCGATCTTGTGGGTGGGCTTTGTGATACATTTTACCAATTTTTCATGGCCATCCCTCTTGATGTGACCCCCACTCGGGGGCCTTTATGCGGCTGACAGCTCCGCGCAGGAAAACATGCTGCGGCTCTGATAGCATGAAATCGGGGAACAAAGACCCCGGGGAGAGGAGGAGAGAGGGGAAGGAGAAGGGGGGCCCTGCAGCCGAGGCAGGGCTGTATGTGATCCGGTCCCAGGGGCGGATCTAGGCATGGGGGCATGGGGGGGGGGGGGGGGGGGGGGGGGGGGGGGGCAATGTCCCCAAAAAATGCCCAGTCTGCCCCACCAAACACGATGGCATGCAAAACAAGCCAAGATATTTCAAATTAAAGTACATACATTCAAAATGATATGAAACACTGTAGTGAAAACACTATAGTTGTGGCACCACTAAAGTCAGACCTTTAGCTTTATGCATTGCTGCGTGTCTGTTGGAACTTCAACAACAAATTATATTATTGATGCTTAATTGCCTAATAAAAGTCCTGTAACCGAAAATGTTATGTGTGCGGCTTCATGTTATGGGTGCATGCGGGTCATCGCCCCCATACCATTTTTTCCTGCCCACCCCAATTGTGAACTGTTACATTCGCCCCTGTCCGGTCCCGCCTGCATGGCTCTGGACACAAACAGATGTTAGGGCCAGCCCCGGCCCTCTCACACACACACACACACACACACACACACACACACACACACCCTGAAAGAGGGGGCCTTGTCGGTGCAATGGGCCCCGAGATGCCATTGTTTCACGCCTCTTCTTAAGACAAAAAGAGAAGCCACTCCTTCTGAAAAGGAGAGCGGTCCAATATGCGCCGTCGCAGATAAATCACAGAGGGAGTGCCGAGAGAGAGAGAGAGAGAAAAAAAAGGCCCATGAATTCTCAATGTGCCACTTAATGGGCCCTCTTAAATATGATGGGATTATTTGTGCGGCGGTGGTGTTGAATGGAGCCCACGGCCGACTCTTATAATGTCAGGGGCAGGAGTTGTTTAAAAGACCCCGCGGTGCCAACACTGGCGTTTACAGCTGTGTTACAATGAGACGTTCTGTAGAAACGTCTCTGTTGACGGACGGTAACATAGCAGCATGCCCGTCCAGAAAGCGCTCACCCTAGCACCCCACGGCCACTCGCAACGTCTATCTATACAGCATTTATTATTAAAAATATATATAGAATATTTAGAATATTACACAATGTCCAGAAAATAGACATCCCTTCATCTATAAACTACCGGTCCATACTTTATCCCAATGGTTTTCAACCAGTGGTCCAGATGGTCAGAGGAGGATCCCAGATGGTCACCAGTTCCCATGCAGTTAAATGATGGAAAGTTGGTTAACCAGATGTAACTCTTTGAGAGTGTAAAAATGAAAAACAAATGGACCCTTGTGGGTCCATTTGGATTCATTTTACACTCAAGAGTTAAAATATTCACAGCTGAATTAGCCCAAGTGTATACAATTAGAGAATGTAGAGGATTAATGGTCATTTTTATCTGATTGTTTGATTGTTTGTTTCTACTTTGTTTATGAAATCCACCCTGGAAGTGTGGACAAAAACAAAATAAATCTTTAGTTTTGGGGTCTGTGGGGCTAAAATGTCATCACATTCAAATTCTGAATGAATAGTGGGCCCTGGTATCAAAATGGTTGAAAACCACTGCTTCCATTTTGACTCGATTATCTGACAACCAAACCCTGGCCCTTTTCTGACAAACCTCACATTTCTATGTAAATTGTCAGGGCGAGGACCCCTAAAAATCATGTGAATAATAAAAAATATGTACTTCCAGGGACCCTCGCAGAAGCTATGAGATGATTTGAGTCAAAAAAGTTCGCTGTGACAGAATATTAAAAAGATTTCCCCCTCATTTTCATGATTGCCACGCTACATGGGGACCACCAGTGGTCCCCGGATGAAACCATTTGGTTTCATTTTCACGCTCTTAAGAGTTAAAATATTCATTGTCTGAATTAGCCCCAAGTGTACACAACTAGAGAATGTAAAAGATTAATGGTCTTTTTGATCTGTGGCTCAAATGCTGAAAAATTAGTGGGCCCTGGTGTCAAAAAGATTGAAAACCACTGCTTCATATGAAAGACTTTGGAGTTGCACCCTGCCATTCTTCCAGCCCACCCTAGTGGGTCTGGCTAGCTGGCATGCTGGCTGGCTGGCATGCACGCACATATGTGCGTGTGCAAAGCATTACATAACCCCTGAGACAACGTGCACCATCCTGGCACCTTGCTTAGTACCCCCTCCATCCTTGGGGGGGATTGGAAAAGAAACACCATTATTGTGCAGCACTGGCTTTGCAGAAGAAGTACATTAGTCTTATTCATACTGTTCATACAGGACTCCCACCAAAGACACATGCCTATCCTTCACAACCCTTATTTTTCACCATTTTTCCATCCTGTGATAGTACTCCTTCCTTCCTAGAACCATTGGTAACCAAATGGACCCTTAACTGTAACTCTTGAGATCGTAAAATGAAACCATTCATTTTACGCTCTCAAGAGTCAATTCTGAATTACCTAATTGTCAAGAATCTACACATTTAGAATTGTGGCTAAAATGCAAAATAAATAGTGGGCCTTGGTATGAAAATGGTTGGCGCATTCTAGTGCATTTTGGATTTTGGCAGTTGGCAACACTGATGCTGACATCATACATACAGGACTCCCACCAAAGACACATCCCTATCCTTCACGCTTTATGCCACTTCGCATTTGGACTAAATAAAACAAAGAAACACAAAGTCAGTTAGCTGTTCCTTCCTTCCTAGGTCCATTCTGACTAACAAAGAGGCGGAGGAGGTGGGAGCCATCCGTCTAGGGGGGGAGACGGCATGAGACAAACGGACGAGGAAAAATCGCGGAGGCAAGAAGCGAAACTTGATCATGCATGATTTATAGGGAAATTACACTGCCTGGAATAAAGTAGCGGTTAAAATAAGGGAGAAAAATTCAATATAGCCATTGAATCGAGTCGGACTGATTAGGTTATATTTCAGGAATGATGTTCAGTACTTTTAATATTATGAGCATAACCTTGACAGCCATCACAGATGAAGGGAAATAAAACGCCCAAGGCAGGATCCTTGTCATGCTGTCATCTTCAACAATCTGCTGATTGTGCAATTTATGTACATTTTATACACACACACACACACACACACACACAAACACACACACACAACACACACACACCACACACACACACACACACACACACACACACACACACACCACACACACACACACACACACCACACACACACACACTATTTGTTTGTATTTTGACTTGCACCATGTGCGCACACACACACAAACACGTTACAACAGGCGTGCCCACACTTTTTTTTTACTTGAGAGCTACTTTCAAAATGACCAGCTCAACAAGATCTGCACATCGAAAATGTGATTACCCCATTACTGAAAATCCCATTTCAAGGCCCCTAGAAAGTGGGAGCTTTGAAAAACAGTGGTGAAGGTGTTACTTACAGTGTTATTAAAGTGTTTGAGATTAATGCACTAAAAATGAAAAATAGAGGGGGAGAATTGGAAATCTTTACTGTTATATGCTACTCATGACGTTTGAAAACAGTAAGTATTTGGCGTTTGAGTTGACAGTTCTTTATATTTTAGGGCAGGGGCTTTCAACTGGCGGTGCCGGGGACCAGTGTTGGGCAGTAACTAATTTTAGATTACATATTACTGTACATATTATAATTTTGACCTCCAAAAAAGTAAAGTAACGAGATTACTCTGCAAAAATGGGTATAAGCTAACGCATTACTTTGCAAGTATGGCAAGTTACTTGTTTTAAATATGAGCTTGTTGTTGCATGCAAAATAGAAATATTTACACTGCTATCGACAGGTACTGTAACAACAGAGATGTGCAGTAGATTGTAGATCAGTCCACACGCTGCATCCTGCGCAGTTATGTACACTACAAATAGCCATTGCTGCTTTATTTTGTAATAACCGGATTATGTTGTACTTCTCTATTTTTAAAAGCGGTGTTGAGAACTTGGGAAATGTAATACGTAATATGTAATATATTATCTCAAATCAAGTAAATAAGTTAAGTATGTATTACTTTGTCTAAGGGGTAACGAGTAAAGTAAAGAAGTTACTTTCCTAAGTAATATAGACACACTGGCGGGGACCACCAGTGGTCCCTGGGATTCCAGGTGGCCCCCAGCTAAATGGACAGTAGGTAACCATTATTTCAGTTTCATGCAACGTCATTTATACATAAAACAGTTAAAACTAAATCTAAACAACTACTATAGACGGCAGTTTGACTGCAAACATTTATAGACCTTTAATTAGTTTATTTTTTTGCAAACAAATGTAATTTGCAATCCTCCTGCGTTAAATCATTTTTCGGAGGGGTTGACGTCACAAACTCAAGCTTATTGCACACTGTCAGCTGACGGCAGTAAATTAATATCAGCTGGTCATAGTAATACGCGACTTAAAAAGTCATGTGAAGTAATAGATAAGATATATCGTGGGCACGAACCGACTTACACTTCCACAAGTGCAAAATGTTAAACCGGAGCAACTTCTCAGTTAACTGCAATAAGCAATACACAGTTCTACTCTAATGAGAACGCTTCATATTGCAGCCATATATAAATAACGCTTGCCGGGGCTTGCGGCGGTTTCGCGTCCGCGGGGTAACTCAGGGCTACGCCGCTGACCGGGTCCAACCCTGAAGCAGAGCACAGCAGCGCTTTGCTATACCACCCAACACCCCCCACCCCACCGTCCCCATAACCCAGGCAGGCGCTGCTGCCGGTGCCAGGCTCTGTGCTCATCAGCGGTTTGGTCGCGGTCACGCCATCATCAATCATCCCCTAGCATTGGCACGGTGTGCCCAGCTGCCACCCCCCTTCCCCACCCCCACACCCCCCCGATAGGCCGTGAACAATGGCAATAAGCGTGGCTGGCGTCTGACTCAAACGGCCTGTTGTTAATGAGCAGTGCACAGAAACAGAAGCCACTGCTTGTTCTTCCAATTTGCCAGCGTTTTAATGATATGGACAGCGCTAGCCATCAAAGCCACATTGCTCATGTTACAAGCCCTCATTGCTCCACTCTCTCTCTCTCTCTCTCTCTC